>JASSRZ010000007.1:18100852-18112694 GCA_032164315.1 Malacoctenus gilli
CACACACACACACACAAACACACACACACACACACACACACACACACACACACACACACACACACACACACACACACTCGCACACACACAAAGAGGTAAGAGGAGAGGTTTTCGACGATGCTTATCATTCTACACCCCTGATAGACTGCTAGAATCCAGTGCTGAGCAATCGTGTGTATATGGTTTTAAAAGGAAAACTATGTATTTAAAATGAATAAATAAAATAAAGAACACTTAACTAATTTTGAACTTGTTGTGAAAAACAAATTGCAGTGCACACAGTTTACCCTTTGAAGTTGATGCACAAAGTTTAAAGAAAATTAAAAAAAAAGTATTCACAACTTTGACTGGTATCTGTCTCTTTATTCACTGCGTGTGAAGGAAACCTGGCAAATCCCTTGTCCTAACCAATGCAATAATACATTTCTAGGCCTATTTATTAGCTTTGTGGTCCCTTTGCCATCGCTACAGTCTGCCTCACCCCTCTCTTGTCCACCCTAAGGCCTCAATCACTACCTGCACTAAGTGTTTGGAACATGCATGGATCAAAGGTCTTTGAGGAACTGAGAGAGGAAAAGCTTGGGGAGGAGTTTGAGCGAAGAAGCTGTCAAGTACTTCCTTGAGGCGTGGGAGAATGAAATCCCTTTCACTGTGTGGTGAGTGTACGTGTTCAGTGAGTATTGTGACTTGCGTTCAACTAGTTTCCTAGTTTACGAGGTGTCCTTGCACACAAAGTAATACTTGATTACCATGTGACAGTCGCCCAAGGTTTGCATCGGCATAACCACGGTTGCCTCTGCCCCCTCATGCTTGGATGCCAGCGTTCCTGCATCAGAACAGCAAATATGCCTTTGTGTTGCTTCTCAGATACTTCCATCCAACACTTTCAGTTCTGAGGCAGGGTGGTGAGAGCAGTTCCTCTCCCTTCTGCAGTGCTACAAACCATCTTTTCCCCTGGATATTCTGCCCCTTATGTCACCAATGAGTTCCAAACAAAAGGGTAGAAGTGAGACTTTTTTTGTGTAGAGGGTGGAGCATGGAGTATTTCTGAGGCGTGTGTTACATCCAGTGATTAATCACTGATGCACTCCTTCCATCCATTGACTTTCTGCTTATTTGGGACCAGGCCGTGGAGGCAGCAGCCCAAGCAGTGTCCTAGACTTCCCTCTAATTGCCTCACTCCAGCATTAAGGAGGTTCCTCATCTTAGAATATGTCTCTACTGCCAGTTGAACAAGCCCAGATGTGGCACAATTCTCAAACCAAAGACTGCCAGCACAGACAGCTGGTTGTGAGAGGAGCTTTGGGTTCACTGGTGTTTCACCTCGCAGTAAATCAAATAGTTCTAGCATCACTGAAACCCATGTGAGTGCTCAGAAAAACATGGGTCCCTTTATGTTTTCGAACAGAGCATGGAGGCTGACTTTTCCTTCAAAGTGGACAACAAATGGGAGTGAAGTAGATCCTACCCGTGGGTCACTAATGGAAATAACTAGCTTGCAGCCTTGAGAGCCTTTCAGAGCAGTTATAGAAGCTCTACTTGGATGTGTTTGAGTGGCCCACATGGTTCCATTGAAGTGATATACATATGCACCACTGTAGTCTCATTGACTTTCATCATTTATTTCATGACTGGTGTTTTAGTTTGCCCACACAGTATCAGGAGTGTTTACTAAAACATCTGAATACGTTCAACCGATCTTGAACTCTAATAAAAGCATCTCAGCTCTGTCAGTTTGTCACGTGGTGGGAGTCTCTCTGATAAAACTGTCCCCCTCAGCAGTGACCCAACACCTCCATGCGGTCACCGCATAACCAAACACCTGACCTCTGTCAGCCACTCCGGTCGTAGCTCACCAGAATGACTCAGCAGAATTGGCAGCCAATCAGATTAAAGCGCCCGTCCTCCTTGCCCTGACCCTGAGGAGGGGGAAGCAGCGGGAGATGCAGCCAACGATTGCATTAGGTGCATTTGCGTTTTGTCGTGTGCCCGGGCCGTCTGGCACGCGGGTAGCAGCCTTATCTGCCCGACCGCGCATTTTGACTTCGACACATGTCTGACAGCAGAGTGACCCCTGCGTTAAGGCTCCATCAGTGCCTGTTTGTGCTGCATATGGGTTAAAGTGCTATCTGACCTCTGTGATTGAACTACACTGTGGTGGTAGAAAGCAGAGCTGCTCAATCAACCTGCACATAAAGCAGTAGAAAATCCTGTTCCCACCCCGGTTGCTGCCGGGGGAGGCCTCTCTTTTCACTGTCAATGATCGGGCAACGACTTTCAAACCTGACGTTTTCAGGCTTTGAAGTTCACAAAAAGTGCAGAATTCCCAAGGGGACAATAAGCAGACACATCTGAATCAGATCATTTTAAACACTTTTTTAACAAAGAAAATATCTTGCGTTTCTTCACAATCACGTCTTTAAGATATTGTTGTTTTGGAAGCAGTGAGTATCATAGTGAGCTTCAAGTCAGTGAGTAAGGAGAGATGAGTTCACAATCGGAAGAAATGGAAAAAAAAAAGATATCAAAATAAACAAAAACGATGCATTGTGAAGAGTAGAAATGCATAACAAAAAGTAAATATCAAAATTGAGTTGTGAACTCCTCAACTGGAAAATGCTCTAATATCTAATATTTGGCCTTCGGAAAGATCCTCCAATCATCGTGCATAATGAATGTGTTAATCTAAACTTGCCAACTGCTCCTTTGACTCCCTGAAGAGCGCTGCGAAAGTGGGTGTAACAAAAGTACAGCATTTACCCAAAGATGGCCTCGTTTGGCTGCAGTGAAACAAACAGTCCCGTAGTAGCTTCTCCTGTTTCTCTCTTCTGTGACACTGGTGAATGTGTGAGAGAACGGTACCAGTCGCCCTTCAATCATATGGTGTAAGATTGTTTCCCAAAAGATGTATCCATGATTTCTCACTCTTCGTACTCGTAATGTGAAACACTTGTACGCAAAATTCTGCTGTCATACACGAGTCTGAGAAGTTGTTCGGGTAATGAATGTTTTTTATGTGAATGTGAACTATGTGACGTCATCGCAAGGCTTTTCTACTCATACCCACAAACTTGAATTCGTGTTCACAGCAGACACCTCGTAGTTGTAGAAATAAGAGTTGTATTCACAACAGTTTGCAGTCACAGCTCTTAGATTCACACTCAGCTGAACCTCAACCAACTCCTCTTGAGGGTTATTGCCTTTTTTTCCACAATCTCCTTCAATAAAAAATGAACACAACAGTACATGTTTGACTGTTTTTTTCTTGGATATTTCAGAGGAAGCTTCTGCAGACTTGGAGTGATCCACGCGAGCAGCTGCACAAGCTGGTTCTCTGGCTGCTCCTCACTTGCGTGCAGTCATCTCCTTTCGGTATAGATTTAATCGCAGCTTTTCTATTCCAGTGATCTTATCTTTTTTAGACTTTTTGTCCAGGACCTCGGAGTTGTGACTCACAGTCAGCCTTCCCGCCGCCTACCTGCCTGCCTGCTCGTCTCCCTGCTTCACATGTTCCCACCTCCAATTGCACGAACTTCATCTGTTGACAGTGAAAAATACACACTCAGATCGTAAATTTCAGGTGGACCACAGGCTTTAGGCCTTACCCTCACTCTCTCCTGTACCACTTGGTCCATCCAGGGTCGTAAGGGTGATGGGGACAATCTCAGCTGACGTCAGGTGAATGCAGGTTCCAGGCTCTCTAAAATCTACCAGGACGTGGACCCGACTCGCGACAGGTGTGGTCAGGCTGCTGGCAAGCCATGTGCAAATACTTTGGTCCTGTCCCGATTCACGATCTCATTGGAGAGAGAAACCTTTGGAACTTAACTCGGCTTCCTTATGAATAAATAGAAACTATTCTAACGATTGTATTGTTTCATAGATATTGACCCACAGTCACGCTCTCCTCCTTAGCAACTTGTCTTGTAGCTCATGTTCCTTAACTTGTGAGATGCTATGTTTGACTGAAGTCTCCCACTCCATAAATTTGGTGAAACTACAAGAAGATTGGCTGATTTTTAAGGGGCTCCACTTGGAGGTCTTAACAGGATATAGGACCCCACTGTTGTGTATATCTGTGGGCTGGACCTCACAGTTACTCCCTGACCCACTAAAGTATCTCAGTTTTCTCACCAATTGTGACATGACGAATCCTGGTCCTTTGATCCTTGATTTTTGGCTTGCTTTTGGGTCCTTGAATGTGGTTTCAAGTTTGTCCATTTCCTTTTTTATATACAGTATGTACCAGAAAAACAACAACAAAAACTGTGAAAAAACCCCAGAAAGGTTCGACCCAGTTTCAAACAGAGGACCTCCCCACTCTGACGGAAGAGCGCTTCACACCACGCTGGCCACAAATTTGACAGCAATTTTGTTTTGTTCTGTTAACTGTTATCATCAATTATAAGTGAAATTAATTCAATTGCACAAACACTAAAATATTGATGATTCTGAAAAGGAAAAAGGGCAAATTGAAAAACAGACCATGAAATAAAGATTAAAAGCAATAAATAAATGACTGTCTTGGCTCAACAAACATTGAATTATTTCAATTGTTGGTTTTAACTTGGAGGCTCTTCCAATAGCCAGTCAAAAAAAGGCTTGACTTGTCTTCACAAGCCAACTGTAGACTCTGTAACACCTGTCAGTGATCACATCAGCATCGTGAGTGCACAAATGTGTCTTTGTGTTGCCATCAGCATGAAAGCTTGTGTTAATAATTAAGATTCACTGACGAGCTGACTGATGGGAGAGGCTGAGCACAACTTTGGATGCCTCAATTTTTCCACGTCTCACTCGCCATTATCGGGTTAAAATGTAACGTTCTCAGCTCATCGTGGTCTTTCTCATTGTTGCATCAAACTGTAGAATTCACAACAAACATTCAAGAACCTGTGCGAGCAGAGCCTTCCAAAAATCATACAGTCCAGGCAGTCATGATGCATTCAAATCAACCTGCATAAGATTCGCATGACATCTCAAGCGTTCTAACCATGGTCTTCCAGCCGCAGTCACAGAGGACAGGAGATCCACACCACTCCCTGACCAGACTGCAGGTCAATCACAGATGAACAAAGCAACTTCAAGCAACTTTTAGGACTTAAAGAGGACTTGATAACTATACTTGGTATCGCAGCTCTGACCACTCTCATATGGCTTAAATGGCTTCCGAATGGAAGTCCAGATGTACCCCTGGTCTGTTGTGACACCATTCACCCCATATTCAGTCATGACTCCATTGGCGATAGCTCTGCCTACATTCCAGGTGGCTATGATGTGCTGTCATGAAAATGAAGCTGCTGCGCATACACCGTTGTAACTGTTCCCTTTTTTCCCTTCAACATGAACAAGTTGACTGTATGTTTAAGACCCGTAGTGACACTTTCTCTTTCTCTGGTCCCACAAGTCTGTAGTTGTGATTGAATCTTCCGATGGTCTTCATTTATTCCTTCGCCAGTTGGACGTCAGATGCCTGGAAGTCCTCCAGGTGTGGAGGGGAGAACAAAATGAAAAACAAAGCAATGAAAGTAAAAGAAAGCACCCGAGTGGTGACACAATCTTTGATGATGCATTGAAACATTCTGCAGTGATTGTGGTTCTGATGATATATCGCTACATTTGGCTTGTGCAGTCTGCTGTGGGCCCTAAAGGAGCCTAAGCAAGGGCAGAACTCAAGCAGATAGATCCCCTCATGAGACGACTGTAAGGAACTGAATACATGAGGGGTTTGTGTTGGTTTGCCAACAGCTGTACAGTAAAGCAGACACATACACACACACACTTGTCTTCGCTCGCTGGATCATTACAGGACTGCTTCTTGTGATGTGTGCTCCATGTGTAGGTGTCAGGCTCTCCATTATCACATCGGCATTTTCCGCAGAGGTTCACTCAGACGGGATGTTAATCTTTGTTTTTCAGCTGGGCCGGGGGAAACAGATAACCAACTCACACACACCGGCCTCCGCAAGCACGCTAATTACCAGTGATTCGTTTCGATGGGGAACATGGAAAGTGGAGACGGTTTCCCCAGCTGCAGCTTGCACCTTCCGGAGTTTTATCTCCTGTTGATCAGGTAGCATGTCTAATGAATCCCTGGAATGGGAGCTGCAGCAAGGGGGGGGGGGATTCAAGACTCATGTATGTCTAGTTAAAGTCTCACTAACCCTCTTCCCTCATTCCATGTTTATTTGAATTTGGCTTTGTGTCTCCGTACAGCTGTCAGGTCTGCCGCTGGAGAAAAGGTGTCATCTTGTCAGTTTCACAGGGTAAATCAAACACCGTCATGTGCCACATACAGTCTTGGCCAAAAGTTTTAAGAACAGCACCGATATTTCAGTTTCACACAGTCTGCTGCTTCAGGGTTTTTAGGTGTGTTTGTCAGATGTTTCGATGGAGTCATGAAATACAGTAAGAAGCATTTAATCATTATCAAAAGCTTTTATTAAGAATTAAACATAATTTATGCAATAAGTCAAAGTTTGCAGTGTTGACCCTTCTTTTTCAAAACCTCTGCAATTCTCCCTGACATGCTGTCGATCAGCTTCTGGACCAAATCCAGACTGATGGCAGTCCAATCTTGCATAATCAATGCTTCGAGTTTGTCTCAATTTGTTGGTTTTTGACCGTCCACAAACCTCTTGAGGATTGACCACAAGTTCTCAATGGGATTAAAATCTGGGGACTTTCCTGGCCTAGGGCCTAAAATCTGAATGTTTCTTTCCCCGAACCATTTTGTTATGACTTTTGCTTTATGGCAAGGTGCTCAATCATACTGGAAAAGGCATTCTTCATCACCAAACTGCCCTTGGATGGTTGGGAGAAGTTGCAGTACCACTGACATTGTGTTAACATTCTTTATTCATGGCTGTGTTTTTAGGCAAGATTGTGAGAGAGCCCACTCCCTTGACCGAAAAACAACCCCACAAATTAGGTGATGATGTCTTTTCTTTGAGGACAGCCAAGAGAGAGACTTTCCTGACAGAGGAGTTGGCATCACTGCAAACAGATAGTACCCTAAAAAAGATGAAAATTCAATTGGTTTACAGTGAAATCATATATATCCAAAAAATATTGTCAGATATGCTCTTAAAGGTTTGTTACCTCTTTTCTAAACACCAAGAACTGAGACCAGAGAACTCCTTCTTCGATACCCTCAGCCCACATGTGCCTGAGCAGAGAGTAGCCACTTTCCAAACCACTGAGGCTCAATTACAATCAGGCCCAGCGGAAGAGTCGCATTGAGCTGTTTTGCACAGTGGGAGCCTGTCGAAGGTGGCCAAGTGACATGAGCCGGTGTGCATCAGGGAAAGCAGGGCTGCACCCATTCAGAGCTCGAGGTGGAACAATTACTCTGTGCGTGCCAAGACAGCCAGCCAGTCATTCAGGTAGCTGGAAGAAGTACCACAAGTTATATCCACCTCGGTATTGTTTGGAATACACACAACAAAGATGCGACAGTCTACCACCACAACGCCTGCAAACCATCCTGGTCTTTTCTCTCAGATTGTGACATGAGAATGTTGTACTGGTTTCAAAAATTTCCTCCAGCTTGTGTGGTTTCCTGCAATATTTTACAGACGACAAATGATCTATCTCTGATTCAAATTCAACTTCATTTATGTGGCACCCTTCATACACAATAGTAAGACAAAGTGCCTCACAGAGGCTAAAAACAACAAAGAAAAATCCAGAGACCGAAAACCCGCCTTCCACCCTCACATAAATACACAAGACTCACAAGCATATATATACATGCCCACACATACATGGATACATGCACACCGACACATACACCCACACATATTGACCAACAGCATGAGACATTGCTTGGCACCCATGCATGAGGCGAGTTCAACACTGCATGTGGGGGCCGTCCACATTGAGAGCAACCATGGCCGTGACCACCGGGAGCACCACCGTAGAGACCAGTCTGGCCAAGGCAGACAGGTGGTCCCACACCAAGGTGGGGAGCCCAACTGCCAGTGCCCTCCATGGGAAAGCATACCCCGCCGGCAGGCCAAACATTGCGTCTGATGTGGAAGACCCCCGCGAGGAGACGCTAGAGCTAAAACAATAAAAAACATAGTAATATAAATAAATGAATAATTAAAAAAAAAAAGTAAGAAATTAGTAAAATCGATTAATTTTCCCACAGCCAATCTTAAATAGTCAATAAATAAATAAATGAATGAATCAAAAAATCGATAAATTAATTAAATAATTAAAAGCTCACTCAACTAAAATGAATGCGATAAAACTGAAGTTGAATCAGGTAAAAGCCAGATTAGGAAGGTGAGTCTTGAGCCTCTGATTGCTGAACTTTCTCAGAGAATGTGTATTCTTTCAAATGCTTCTTCAGGGTGAGACTGGCAAAAGGAAAAAATAAAATTCTCCTTCCAGTTTCCCTGAATACGGCGAGGACAAGGAGAGGCTCAGGATGCCATACCGATGAGCGTTCACGCTGCTGCTGCTGCTGGTGGGAGGGATTTTGCGCGGAGCAGTGAGAGCTAAAACAATAGAAAACACATCTGAGGATCAATGATGCTGTGCTCCATCGCAGGTAAAAAATAAAAATAAATAAATAAGGGGCCTTCTAACCCGATCATATCAACAAAACAACGGCAAGCACTTCGGACTGTGTCTAGAAGAGGAGATGGAACGTACAATCCTGCAAATCCTCAAAGGAGCACATGCACGCATGGCTCGAAGGGATGAAAAGGTTGGGAGAGAAATGAGAAGTCTTCCCATGTGAAATATGACGCTCAATCAGATGACAATACGTTTCTTTGCCCGTGCTATTTTTCATGGATATCTGTTGTTGAAAAATGCAGGGAAAAATAGCCTTAGGTATTGTGTGTCTGTGTGCTACAGGGCGTTATAGGCTGGGTAAACACAGAGCTGAGTGGCTCAGGGGAGAGCAGAGGAAAAAGGAAAGTCACAGGCGTTTATCCGTCGCTGATCCCCACCACAGGAGCTTTACAGCCATAATCCCAAATTACACTGAAGGAGAATCACCCAGACCTTACAAGCTATGACCAGATTACACCGAGCGACACCCAGGCCGGACTAATGTAGCGTGACCAGATTATAGCATCTCAGATCCACCTTTGTGGAAAGTGCTGTGCAGGCCCTTCGAGAATAACAATGGAACAATGAAACCCGAGCAAAGGCTGCCTCCTCTTCAGTGCAAAGGGACCCGTTTTACAATCCCCATTCCCACTGACAGTCACCTCAACAATTAAAGTCGATCGAGACTCTGCAAAGTTTCTTCTTTCCCTTTGTTAGAAGGAGCCATTCCACAAGAGATCACTGTCCTTTCCCATCTGATCACAATGCAACTGACCCCAACACAACAGGTCTAATAGTTCTTAAAGAATAGCTCAATTAAAGTTAATCTACTCTGAATAAACTCATGTATACAAGTAGCCGCAGGCCACCTTTGATCACACATATATTAGCCAGACTGTCACCACAGTAAAGTGTAAAATATTTGTGCATTGATAGGATTTTATACCTGGAAGCAAGCACTTCTAATGGGTTACTCTGACTTTTTAAATCCCCTTTTTTAACTACTAAAGAGATGCAGAACAAAAGAGGTATGCATCCATACACCTTCCTTAACTCCATCAGTATCCCATTGCCACAGCGAGCTATGGTGAAAACAAAAGAATTGGCAAAAGCTGTGCTTGACACTTGTGAGTTACTAGTATGTTCAGTGCCTTCCACATGCCTCCAATACACACAGCCCCAAATAATTTGACACTGGTGACAACAGGCTGGTAGATCTCACCAACACCTCGCTGCACATGTTGATGGGTTTAAAAGAAGAATTGATCCCTCGTCAGCTGAAGCTGAGAAAAAGCATGAAGCAATACTGGCTCTGCTAATACAGGGAAATGGTGAGGGGAGATCAAAAGGTGTAGTCATAGCAGAGGCGGTGGTGATTACAACCAGGCAAGCAGGAAATGTTTGTCACATGCTGATCGTGTGTAACTCTTCGTGGAAGAAACAGCCCGCTGTAGCTGCACCAGATCACCTTCCTCAGACACTTAGCACAATATCTCCCACTCCTTTAAGAAGTCTGACATGCGATTCATACCCGAATAACTCTCCAGATCCTTACGTTCTGCCTCACTAAAAAAAATTTCAGCCTGGCTGCCAGCTCCTGAAGCCTGTGACCCATGCATGTTTTAAACATGTGATGGGAAAAAAGCGAACGTTACACCGAGTTCAAGCTTTAAAGAAGTCTTTTGACTTCGATACCAACATCATGAAAAAGTGAAGCCAGTTTTGAAGACATAAGCTATATAAAGCACAAATGTAGAGAGGATGGTTCTGATGTTCGACAGTAGGATTCAGTCTATGTTTTCTGCTGTGACCCGCGAGGTCTCCACTATTCTCTTCTAAATGTGTGAATGTGATAAGTGGTGGGTGCTGATTGGTCAATCAGGAAATTACCTGAACTGACTCACAGCTTCCCTGAAGGTGTTCAAACCCACTTAGAAACTTGCCCTACCTTTTTTCTCTTTCGTTGGAATGGTATGAAGTTAGGTTACATCTGATCAGTACCCAAAAGCATGTTTGATTTGTCCACAGCTCGGCACTGAGGCTATAACACTGCTCCCGTTTGTTGTTTGTATGTTTTGCCTGATATCGAATTTGTAAATAGAACAAGCCACCTTGGAGGATTTCAAATGGACCAGAGAAACCCTCCCTTTGAAACTGTGGCCCTGATTTTGGGATGATGGTGAGAGCGGGTAAGGGTTGCTGTTACCAGGAGAGTAAAGTTCAGAGATTGAGTTTACAGCCTTTCATTAGGATAATATACGTGTGTGTGTGCGTGTATGCGTGCATGTGCAGCCGTGCGGTTCAAAAACTTAGGCTTGTAATTGATGTACTCTGATGACTTTTCGTTCACAGTTTCTTTTACTTTATGTGTGTGTGTGTGGCTATGTGTCTGTGTGCATCCCTATGTAGCCATTGCAATTGCTCTCGCCCTCTTAGTCATGGTGTGAATTATGAAGGTGTTCACTTTTATTTTTAGAACATGATGCAGAATTGCTGGGATCTCGGCGCTCATTGTGGAATGAGGTCAAGCCTCGGTTCACGTGCATGTTTATTTCCCCTCCCAAACATACACACTTACAGATTAGCTAAAACCACATTGCGTGTGTCCCACTGGGTGGCAGGTGCTGTGCCGTGCAGTACTGCAGGGAAAACAAATAGCAGCAGCCTTGCATTGTTAGTCACATTTGCCCTGCAGCGGCGTTACCAGCAAAGCTTCAAAAATAAAGCGCAATCCACGTGTGAATCACTTCTTCATCATTTGTTAGTAAGCAACAAGCTCAGTCTGCTGCTGGCCGTGAGCTGAATGGGAACAAGCCAGAGTCATGAAGGCATCTTGTCTGTAATCCTTCCTCAGAAAACAGCAGAGAAAAAAAATAAACGCGTATCTTTTGTACCACTGAAATCAATAGGACGAAGAACTAACATGCAATAGTGCATAGTTTCATGTGGTTGTTGAAGTGCCAGAGATGGTGGGTGTTAGGGGGGGTGGGGTGGAGGAACTGACAGAGATCTTAATCAAGATGTGACCCAAACAACCAACATCTGAACAGAAATACAAACAGCAGATAACAAATATAAACAACGCAACAAAGACACAAGGTCATACAGAAGGCAAGGGGAAGTGATGAGACTCGGGTAGAAAACAGTCAAATTTAACTTCAAGGTGAATAAAGCAAGACACTGGTGGCCAAGGATCAACCAATAAACTGTGTGTGTGTGTGTGTGTGTGTGTGTGTGTGTGTGTGTGTGTGTGTGTGTGTGTGTGTGTGTGTGT
>JASSRZ010000007.1:18112794-18129310 GCA_032164315.1 Malacoctenus gilli
TGAAATTGAAAGATTCATTTTGGGGTTAAAAATAAAATCTGTTCTTAACAGACTCTGTTGCATTGGCCGGAAATCGAACCCGGGCCTCCTGCATGGCAGGCAAGAATTCTACTACTGAAACACCAATGCCTTGACAATTTGTGTTAAGTCTGATTTGAAATCCAAGAAAGTTTATTTAAACGTTGCCAAAAAGAGGACATGGAAGTTGTAAGATTAATATTGGGGTTAGAAATAAAATGTGCTCTTAACAGACCCTGTTGCATTGGCCAGGAATCGAACCCGGGCCTTCTGCGTGGCAGGCAAGAATTGTACCACTGAAACACCAATGCCTTGACAATTTGTGTTAAGTCTGATTTGAAATCCAAGAAAATTTATTTAAACGTTGCCAAAAAGAGGACATGGAAGTTGTAAGATTAATCTTGGGGTTAGAAATAAAATGTGCTCTTAACAGACCCTGTTGCATTGGCCAGGAATCGAACCCGGGCGTCCTGCGTGGACGGCAAGACTTCTACCACTGCAACACCAATGCCTGAAGAAATAAGAGGTATCTGTGATTCAAGAATAAAGAGAGTTTCTTTTGATACAAGCAAAAGGTGGAGTTGGAAGTTGTAGGATAAATCAAGGGGTTAGGAATAATTTTGGTGCTTGAACCCTCCCATTTGCATTGGCCAGGAATTGAACCCAGGCCTCCTGCAAGGGGAGCAAGAAATCTACCACTGAACCACCAATGCCCTAGCAAAAAGGTAGGTATCTCTGATTCATAAACAATGAACGTTTCTTGTGATACAGGTGAATAGGAAACTTTGAAATTGAAAGATTCATTTTGGGGTTAAAAAGACAATCTGTTCTTAACAGACCCTGTTGCAGTGGCCAGGAAGCAAACCCAGGCTTCCTGCATGGCAGGCAAGAATTCTACCACTGAAAGACCAATGCCTGAAGAACTGTGACGTAACTCTGTTTCCAAAACCAAAAAAGTTGATTTTGAAATAGGGGAAAAGAGGTTGTGGAAGTTGTAAGATTAGTCTTGGGTTTAAAAATAAAAACTGCTCTAAACAGACTCTGTTGCATTGGCCGGGAATCAAACCCCGGAATCGAACCCGGGCCTCCCGCGTGGCAGGCAAGAAGTCTACCACTGAAACACCAATGCCTGAAGAAATGTGAAGTAACTCTGTATCCAAAACCAAAAAAGTTGATTTTGAAATAGGGGGAAAGCGGTTTTGGAAGTTGTAAGATTAGTTTTGGGGTTAAAAATAATATCTGCTCTGGAGTGTCCCAGATGCATTGGCCAGGATTTGAACCTGGGCCTCCTGCGTAGCAGGCAAGAATTCTACCACTGAAACACCAATGCCTGAAGAAATGTGAAATAACTCTGTTTCCAAAAACAAAAAAGTTGATTTTGACTTAGGGGAAAAGAGGTTTTGGAAGTTGTAAGATTAGTCTTGGGGTTAAAAATAAAATCTGTTTATATCAGACCCTGTTGCATTGGCCGGGAATTGAACCTGGGCCTCCTGCGTGGCAGGCAAGAATTCTACCACTGAAACACCAATGCCTTGACAATTTGTGTTAAGTCTGATTTGAAATCCAAGAAAGTTGATTTAAACGTTGCCAAAAAGAGGACATGGAAGTTGTAAGATTAATATTGGGGTTAGAAACAAAATGTGCTTTTAACAGACCCTGTTGCATTGGCCAGGCATCGAACCCGGGCCTCCTGCGTGGCGGGCAAGAATTCTGGCACTGCAACACCAATGCCTGAAGAAAAAAGAGGTATCTGTGATTCAAGAAAAAAGAGAGTTTCTTTTGATACAAGCAAAAGGTGGAGTTGGAAGTTGTAGGATAAATCAAGGGGTTAGGAATAATTTTGGTGCTTGAACCCTCCCATTTGCATTGGCCAGGAATTGAACCCAGGCCTCCTGCAAGGGGAGCAAGAAATCTACCACTGAACCACCAATGCCCTAGCAAAAAGGTAGGTATCTCTGATTCATAAACAATGAACGTTTCTTGTGATACAGGTGAATAGAAAACTTTGAAATTGAAAGATTCATTTTGGGGTTAAAAATACAATCTGTTCTTAACAGACCCTGTTGCAGTGGCCAGGAATCAAACCCAGGCTTCCTGCATGGCAGGCAAGAATTCTACCACTGAAAGACCAATGCCTGAAGAAATGTGAAGTAACTCTTTTTCCAAAACCAAAAAAGTTGATTTTGAAATAGGGGAAAAGCGGTTTTGGAAGTTGTAAGATTAGTCTTGGGGTTAAAAATAAAATCTGCTCTTAACAGACTCTGTTGCATTGGCTGGGAATCGAACCCGGGAATCGAACCCGGGCCTCCTGCGTGGCAGGCAAGAATTCTACCACTGAAAGACCAATGCCTGAAGAAATGTGAAGTAACTCTGTTTCCAAAACCAAAAAAGTTGATTTTGAAATAGGGGAAAAGAGATGTTGGAAGTTGGAAGATTAGTTTTGGGGTTAAAAATAAAATATGCTCTTAACAGACTCTGTTGCATTGGCCAGGAATCGAACCCGGGCCTCCTGCATGGCAGGCAAGAATTCTACCACTGAAACACCAATGCCTTGACAATTTGTGTTAAGTCTGATTTGAAATCCAAGAAAGTTGATTTAAACCTTGCCAAAAAGAGGACATGGAAGTTGCAAGATTAATATTGGGGTTAGAAATAAAATGTGCTCTTCACAGACCCTGTTGCATTGGCCAGGAATTGAACCCGGGCCTCCTGCGTGGCAGGCAAGAATTCTATCACTGCAACACCAATGCCTGAAGAAATAAGAGGTAACTGTGATTCAAGAATAAAGAGAGTTTCTTTTGATACAAGCAAAAGGTGGAGTTGGAAGTTGTAGGATAAATCAAGGGGTTAGGATTAATTTTGGTGCTTGAACCCTCCCATTTGCATTGGCAAGGAATTGAACCTGGGCCTCTTGCGTGGGGCGCAAGAATTCTACCACTGAACCACCAATGCCCTATCAAAAATTAGGTATCTCTGATTCATAAACCATGAACGTTTCTTGTGATACAGGTGAATAGAAAAACTTTGAAATTGAAAGATTCATTTTGGGGTTAAAAATAAAATCTCTTCGTAACAAACCCTGTTGCAGTGGCCAGGAATCAAACCCGGGCTTCCTGCATGGCAGGAAAGAATTCCACCACTGAAACACGAATGCTTTGACAATATGGGTTAAGTCTGATTTGAAATCCAAGAAAGTTGATTTATACGTTGGCGTAAAGAGGACATGGAAGTTGCAAGATTAATCTTGGTGTTAGGTATAAGTTCTGCTCTTTACAGAGCCTGTTGCATTGGCCGGGAATCGAACCCAGGCCTCCTGCGTGGCAGGCAAGAATTCCACCACTGAAACACAAATGCTTTGACAATATGGGTTAAGTCTGATTTTAAATCCAATAAAGTTGATTTCGACATTGATGAAAACAGGACTTTGAAGATGTAAGATTGATCTTGGGGTTAGAAATAAAATCTGTTCCTAACAGACGCTGTTGCATTGGCCAGGAATCAAACCCAGGCTTCCTGCATGGCAGGCAAGAATTCTACCACTGAAACACCAATGCCTTGACAATTTGGGTTAAGTCTGATTTGAAATCCAAGAAAGTTTATTTAAACGTTGCCGAAAAGAGGACATGGAAGTTGTAAGATTAATATTGGGGTAAGAAATAAAACCTGCTCTCAGCAGACTCTGTTGCATTGGCCGGGAATCGAACCCGGGTCTTCTGCATGGGGAGCAGGAATTCTACCACTGAACCACCAATTCCCTAAGAAATGTGAGGTAAATCCGTTGTGCGGGAGGCAAATATTTTGCCATTGAAACACCAATGTCGTAAAAGCTTATGAAATGAGGCACAAAAGAAACATGGGTCAAGGTCAAACGAGCAGAGTTTTGATGAACAAATTCTACACCCGGCAGTTTGCATTCTTTCTTATGAGTCCCTTTTCCAAAACTTTCCTGGGTACCAGTGATTCATAATCCCAGTAAGATGATTTTGTGGTAGGTAAAAAGAGGGCTTGGAAGTTGCAAGGGCAATCAAGGAGTCAGAGAGAAAGTCATTGCTTGAGCGCCCCTGTTGCATTCACCGGAAATCAAACCTGGCCCCCCTGTGTGGCAGGCAAGAACTCAACCACTGAAACATCAATGCTTGATGAGGTGCTAAACTCGGGCACAAAACAGAAACCTTGATCAGAAAGGTAACAGGCAATTGTTCTCTGCACAACAAAAGAAAACTTTCAGAGAAAAGGTAAACAGACCAGCCAGAGTCCTGCTGTTTGCACTCCTTCATCTCTGCCCTTCATCCATCATTTTTTCGGTTCACACTCATCTCACAATACTTCGAGCCAATACGTCAAATCATTTTGATGTTTCGTGCAGGTGACCATTGAAGCTGTGAGGTCAAACAAGGGGAGTCTGAGTTCGTATTTGAGCATCCCTTTTGCATTGGCTAGGAATTGAACCCAGGCCACCCACCTCCTGCCTCCTTTGGATGCTTCCACTGAAACACCAATGCCTGATGAGATAATCAAATGAGGCACAAAACAGAAACACTCAACAGAAAGGTAATAGGTAAAGCAGATTGGTCAGCATAAAAGAAGCAAAGATTGGATGAACCAAGTCCAAGTCATGCATTTTGTATTATTTCTTCTCTCCCTTTGACCATCGGTTTTTGTATCACATTTAATTCACTATACTCATTTTGAGGTTGAAAAAAGGTGACTCTGGAAGCACTGATACCTGATGCCACAAGGAGGCGCAAAAATCTGAAGAAGAACAGCAAAAAGAAACCGAGATTGGTAAAGGAAAAACAAGCAAAGATTGGATGGACTGAGTCCAAGTCAGGCAGTTTGCACTCTTTCTTTTTTGCCGTTCACCCGTTCATTTTCAGGTCACACTAATCTCAAACAACATGTGGTATTATTTTGCAGTAGTTATAACTTGTATAAACCCATCAAGGTATTACAATGCAGCAATTGAAGTTGTCACAGAATGATTATATCAGGTCAGGACAATCATTACACAAGTTTTTTTTAAAATGGTCCTCTCGCATTTGCTGGGAACCGTAAAATGGTGTCCCGCATTAAAATTCTACCACTGACACACCAACACCTGATATCCTGCAAAAATTACATTGTTATTCTGGTAACTCAAATTCAAGGCAGCCACATTAGATCATATCGGAGCCAAAAATAATTAAAATAGGTAGAATTTTCTTTTCCATTGCATTCACTTTTTAATGTGATCTGTCTGAATACATTACTGTGTATGCTCACAGGCTTTGAATGTGGCCACACACATACACAGGAAATATTAACCAAATCACAGTAAAAGCTTAGAGAACACAGAAAAGTCCCTGGGAGCCTGCTCAATATGACACACTTACATTTTGATAAGTCTTCATGTAGAAAATTCTTTCTTTGTTGTTTTTTTTTAGCAAAAGCTAACTGTAACATGTGTATAACGATTTCTTACGTGTGCTGGCTGCTGCCTTTACAGACAGTGAGCCTGCTGTCAGGCTGGATTGAGGAGGCCACACTCTGATGCTTCCAAAGTGTAATTAAATGCTGGCAGAGAACCCTGTTTTTGGCAAAACATTGGTGCTACAGAGATTTGGGGTAACCCTGATCGCAACCCTGTGATTTTTCATTGGTAGCACTGGTAACAGAACCTCTATCCTGCCTGTACCTGATTGGATAACTTATCAGAGAGCTGTTTTACTCCAAAGCTCAAACTGTACTAAGGTGGCAGCTCTGTCACAAAGTTTCAGATCGACTTATCTGTCAGTAATGTTGAGTGGAGTTGTGTGATGATGACAACATACTGACAGTGGAAAAAAAGACTGCAAGTGTTGCGTATCTTCTCTGGTTGATGTGTGGAGTGATGAAGAAAGTCTCTGCTGACAGTCTTTTATTTTCTTAAGTCTTTTATTTCAAGTACAGCATCGAAGCAAGTTGTCCGGAAGCAACTCGGAGATGCAAATGCCTTTCTCACTCTAAGTTTCATGATGTTCAGTTTATATAGGTAGCTGGCTCATCCCCCTTACTTCTCCAGGACAATCATTGAAAAGAGTGTTATCTGAAAAGGGTGCAGAACCAGATGTTCTTTGAAACAAAAGAAAGCTATCTCCTGTCAGTCTGGAGGTTTATGACATCCTTGTCTTCTTCCTCTAGGCTAAACTTCCGTCCAGTATCTGACCATCTGGCCTTAGACCAAAAAAAATAATTAACTCCAACTTCCAGTTAACCATTCCTGTTAACAATTCCTTTGAACAATTCCTGCTTTGAAGAAGGCCCGAAAGAGACACCACACAAGAAACCTGGGAAAAAAAGAAACTTTCTGTTCTTGTCTTGTTGCCAGTTCATTTGTGCTCTCACACCAGTCGCAACCAGCCTTTGCTTCCTGCTCTAGTTGAGAGTTCCGTGTACTTCCATCCCTTTATCATGTTTTGAATCTTGAGCCAGTTTTCCCTGTGACATTGAATGTCCTGTGTTGGAACCCTTGGAATTCCTTCTGGATTTTGGATTTGCCTTGTCTCTCGAATCTCTCCTTTGAATTCTGACCCCTGCCTGTCCCCGACTACATCTCTGGATTATCTACATTGCTGTTTATGGTGATACAACTCTGCACTGTTTATTTTCCTCTTTGCGTCTTAATAAACCATCAAGTTCGGGCTTTTTCTGTTCATGCAGTTGAGTCCACAAACCTGGCTTGACAAAACTAAAGGGAGTTTGGCAACCCCTTTATCAGGCTTTAGAAGAGAGGTGGGGTGTGAAACTCCAAATGTTCTTATCCTGTGGACAAACATTGACCCTTCTTTTAACAATGGGCTGCAAAATGTAGACTGCAAATGTAGGGATCTTCCATTTTTTGTTGGTAATCAAAATAAAAGCTTCAAATATAGTTTCAGAGAGGTAAACATTGTCCACATGAGCTGAAAAAGAAACCAGGAGTAGTTTTGTGCGACTGCAAGGAGATTCAAAGGGGGGAGTGGTCTCCGCCTCACACCATCTCAGACAAACAGCAGGCAGTCAGGGCTCGGGGAAGCTGTGAGCCATCAGTAGTCACATCACATCATTGTGTTCCAACTGCAATTTTCAGCCGCTGAGTGTTGGAGAGTGCCAACGGAGAGAGGCAGGGGGAAAATTACAGTAGTCACCTCTGATGCAGCCCGTCTAATGGCATAGTGTGGAGGCAGCAGACACGCCTGCACTATAACCCGGAGAAGGAAGAAAACATGTCGGCCCGCTCTGACGAAACAACTGAGTCCGACGGCAATGACTGACAAGGAACGGGGGAAACTGAAAAACAATCATTATCCTCTTCATCATCAGACAGCCTTAAGAAATAATGAGTTTGTGGGCTTGAGCAGAACCAAAACAGATGCTGCTGAAGGTGTTTTCCAGGGGAAGTTTAACATATTCAGTCAGTCATTCAGCATTTAAACCAAAATCATCTGTTCGGTGGTTGGTATAGAGAATAAAAACTTCTACCACCCCCTCTGTTGCATCACATACTTTCACTTTCGTTAGTTAGTTAGTTAGAGTTTGTTTTAGACCATCAGACCTTTTGAATGAAAAAAATAGCGAACTCGGTTTCTGGTTGTCAGAATTTTGATGGGAATTTGGTTCGTCTAGAAATGCAACATGGGAAAAAAAACAACCTTTCTGACCTCACCAACTTCTCCACACTGACAATATCCCCGCAAGTATACTTTGCTTTAAATTGTCCCTTCTTTCCATTATGTGAACTCTGAGTTCAAGGCTGAACTGAAGTGAAGAAGAAGGTTCAGCATCACAAATGTTACAAAAATAGAGTGAAAATACATATTTGATTTTAGAAGTCAAAAGAAATCTGCAGGGTGACAAGTTAAAGGTAACAATCGCATGTTTATGATAATGTCGCTCAGATAATAACTTCAGAAAAAAAATCCTCTCCTCCTTTTCTAGACAAAAGAAGCTTCTGTTTGGTTCGGAATTGACAAGGGAGGCGCAGTGAACCACTCATCTTTGGTGACATACCTCTTTCTAATTTTACATACCCAGGACTTTTGCCAAGTAAACAAAAGTTTTTCCACCAGTGACCATGATTTAGGTTCATGTATTATGTAAACCAGTTTCTGGCAGTGACAAGAATAACTCTCTGAAAGACTTGAACATTATCCCATAAACTCAGAGATAACATAAAAATTAAGAAAGAAAAAACCATTGAGGCATAACAAAGAGACACCAAGTCACAGTAATTAGATACCATCTCATGATTATTAGATACGAAGTCATAACATGAAGATACTGAGTTGTAATTGTGGAATACTATCTAGTAACTATGACATACTAACTTATGATAATGAAGTAATGTCTGATAGTAATGAGATGCGAAATCATTGTGAATTAGGCCAACACACAATAACAAAGCCCATGCATGGTGACAGAATAACAAAAATCCCTAGACGGTTTTATTTCTCATGTACAGTCAATATTATTTTGACTTGATGAGGATCTATCACTTGGGGACTCTCTCATTGGCCTGAGCCCTGAAATCCCACCTCTCTCAGGTCTCCTCCCTGAGTCTGTTGTCAGCACACAGCAAACACAGTTTGAGGCCGTGTGTGCCGACTGGAAGTACAGTGAGTTTTGTCGAAAAGTTACTGTCATTAAGCCGATTTAGTTAAACAATCATTTGAACATGATTGGTAGACTGCCAGAAAATTATAATTAATGCATCTGCAGCACAAGAAGTCTGTTTGCTTTGTGGAAATGAAGAATCATCCCCTCCACCTGCTCTCTCTTCTGTTTCATGAAGGTGATGCTCACTCTGAACCAAACATAACAGCAATGGGCAGAGCTTAACTTTCTCTACCTGGGTGACTGGGGCACTGACTTCTGCAGGAGCAGCTTTCATTTATCTTTTCTTCCTCTGCTCACCGTATGACTTTGAAGAACATTAAATTTATATTAAATGGATTGTGATTACTCTGCATCAACTACAAAAACCAACAAAATATTACGGTAAATTTATTTCTAGTGGGACTGAGTGCACAAGCTTTTGTAAATGGTGGCTGGCCAAAGTTAAAGTTATGACTCGAGGGCTCACAGTAATGACTCAACAACTCCTAACAAATAAAGCACTTGGTGATGATGCGATAGTATCTCAGTGTTGTGACTTGGTAGCTCATAATTTTGACTTAGTATCTCATAATTTTCATTTTTTAAATACTGGTGGAAATGGGCTTCCATAGTTGTATATCACGTTCCAGCCATTCAAACATGGAGCTGTGAAGATCAGCATGCTTCTTGAACAGACTTACAAAGCAGAGACATGAGGATTGGCCAGCAGCAGCGGCAAAGCTCTTTCGTTGCCATTCAGGTCATTGCCCTTTCCTGCATCCATGAGCCACAAAAATACGATGTACTGCTGTATTCACCTTGGGGTCAGATGTTGCGCTGGAGCTAATCACAGCTGACACAGGACAACGTTGTACTGGATACTCCAGGGTACACCAGGGTATACATACTACTCCAAAACTGTCCAGTCCCATCAGTATAATTCTGGTCTTTTTTTTTTGGTTTCAAAACTGCACCACCAGTGTTTAGTCGCACACATTACTTCCACTAACTAGAAATGGCACAGCAGCTGAAAGAAATGTTTGCACATTGTGCCATAACTGATGGGAAACTGCTACATGGGGATCTCCCTAAGCATCTCCCAATGGACTCATTTGGCATATTCTTTCGAAAATCTCCTCAAACCGAGACAATAGCTGTGTTCGTTCAACATCTCATTTCAAACACTCGAGCGGAAACTGATTCAGCTGTGTGCATCAAACGTTAGTCATGGATTCAATGCAACAGCGAATGAAGACTCAAGGACATTCAGCGGAACTATTTAGACCACATGCTCTGAAAAAGCTTAGATACTTATGGTTTGGTTTTGTTTGAAGTGGTAAAGAGAAAAGGTGCGACAGGTGTGTCACTCATTTTAATCCAGGGCCAAAAACAGCTGCTTCGATCTCAGTTTGGCCATATTTCTACCACCTTTGGAAAATTTGTCCCTTATTGTATTGCACTGATGTTAACACTATCAGCCTCTAGCAACACACATGAGCTAGCCTTTACTGCTGCTTCACTGATCTCAGAACTAAAAGCATTGTTGTTGAGTGCATTTAACCTCTGGGCCTCAGTGTTGCATCGTGACCTCCACTCCAGTGTTTTCAAACCTTCTTGCACATTTTGTACATTAAAAGCAGTTGACACGCCAACTCATTAGAGTTTTACCCAGTGACACTTTGTTGCCTGTATCCATAATGATAGTCTCCTCATTTATTTATATTCTCTTAACGTGCATCGTGGCAGCTCAGTTATTGAGAGTCAGCACAGCTTAGACTTTCAGTGAAAAAAACACTCGGTCCAACAACAAATGTCAATCTGTGCCTACAAATTAGCAGATAACACAATTGGAGTTCAAAATACAACACATCCAGGAATCGCACTCAAGCTTTACTTGTCATTCTGAGGAAAACTCAGCAAAAAAATGTTAATTACGCCACAAAAACACACCTGAGGGCACAGTTGTGGTGCCAAGACACAGTGGTGGAAAATGACTGCCCGACTCTTTGAGTCCTGCTGGACAATTTCGAAAAAGCACCAACTTTCATCATCAAAGATCAAAGTCCATTTCTTATTTTACAGTTTCGACAATAATCTCATCAGTCTGACTGAATTCTCGACTGAGTTTGTGCCTTTGTTTTAGTATATAAAAGAAAAAGAGCACATAGATAATGTGCATATTGAATGCACTTTTCATTAATCCCTAAAATATCCTAAAATGTAATGAGGAAACTCAAAATGGACCCTGTAAAAGATACTCTTGTTTATTACTTTTATTTTAAAACAGTTCAGATATTAAGGCCCGGTGCTTGTTTTGTGTTTCACATACTGTGGCTGTAACTGCTGTCATTGTATGATCAGTGGTTCTGCTTTGGGTCTCAGTGTTGTGTTATGTCGAAAAACAGATCCAAAGTTTGAATTTGCCTGCCCTCTTTTCTGGTATACACTTCAGTGTTCTCGCTTCCTTCCACCAAAATGTTCTGCCTAACATGCTCGTTAGGTTTGACTGCTTTATCTTGGCCCTTAACTGGGATATGTGGGATTCCATTTTTCACCTATTGACGAGCCCTCTAAAGCTTTTTACAAAGTGTAAGGAAGTAAAAACAACCGTTTGAATATCTCAGATAGATCACAGCAGAAACCTCCTGCAAGTGGCCAATTCAGCCCATTTGTCACTTGCGCACCTCACACCTCAATCAAACGGGGGTCTGAATCAACGCCATTGTTGTTTGCCAGGGTTCAGACAGTAACTCAAACCTGCACAAATGAACCGCAACAGAGTCAGTGTCTTAACACAGCTGAACCCGACGTGTGCGAACGCATCCTCGCCCGTCACCACTGCGGCTAATCGCACCTGAGCACAGCGAGTCTGTGATAACTTTCGTTTGTGATCATCTCTGGTGTTGAGCAGGGTTGCAAACTGGGGAGCATCCAGGTGTTTGCACAAAAAAAAAAAACAAGAGCATGAGGCAGTGTGGAGGAGAATGAGCTAACCTGTGAGCTCTGCTGAGCGTACCGCAAGACTCCGGCTGAGCAGGCAGGTTTTTCCAATAATGGATACTCAGTGTGTGAAGCGGGGAGCTCATCCCCGAGTTGAAATACCACAGGTGTACCAAAAGGAGGCACAAACAGGATGCTCAAGCAATCTTCCAGGTGAAGCTGCACTTAACAGTCATCAGTATAAGTTACCTGCAAGCTGAAAGGTTTGTAGCAAGAAAAAAGGTTTTTCTCATTAGAATCAGCAGAAATACTGTTTATCAGTTTGAAAAAATAAATACACCGGCTGTATTTTAAGTCACAGGTAGACAGCTAATCTTTTGACTTTCCCCAGCATGTTAGGAAAGCAATTATTGTGTCAATTACTGTAATGATCCCGTTTGGAAGGAGTTGGACTTTGACACTGTGTATTTTCACATTCCAGCTGCAGTGACACCTCAAAACCTATGAACTTCATTTGTTGACATAAAAAGAAAACCAACTCAGGACCAATATCGAGCTCACATTTATATATTTGTTGGTACTATTTCTTCATTTTCAATGTATTTTATTGTCACAAATAGCATTTTTACTGAAGCAGTTTCAAAATCAGAATCGCTTTATTGGCCAAATGTACAAGGTACACAGGAATTTAACTTGTGTCAGAGAGCGCCGGTTACCATCGCTCTGGCGACGCAAGTCAAGCACCAGTTAACATATACAAGATGAAAGGAGAACATTGGGAAAGGGGGGGGGGGCTCTGCCATGTCCCCTACAGAGGAAAAAGCAGTAATTACAACAAAAAGACACCAACAATTAAGCACAGATGCAGACAAACAGATGACGATGAGGCATTGAGTATCTGCATCTTGTCTCTGAGTAGAAAAAATCTCTTCGATTACAATGCGAGACCAGCCAATCAGATCCATGATGTTTTAGGATTTAGGAGGAAAAATGCAGAGAGAGGCTCCGATATGAGACAGGACAAAGATAGCAGGCAGGCAAAAAGGGCAGGGGAGGGAGCAGAGAGAAGCACGCCTGCAGTATCAACGATGCGACATAAGTTTACCTAAGTATGGCTGGCGTGATGACTGGGGTTTTTGAAGTGGACTCCAAACAAGATCAACCATGCTTGGCCAGAACCAATCCCAGCACCGCCTCTGTGGACCCTATGAGCAAGGTCTTTATTAAACCCTTCCTGATCACTCCAGCGGCAGCCCCGTGCTGCTGTGGTTAACCGTTGTAACCAGAAAACAGGATGGGTCAAACAAAGAGATGTAATTTCATCACATGGGATCATTGAAGAATAACTCGACTCTCTACAGTTTTTATTATTTTTCACTCAATTTATTTAACATTATTTCACTTCACTTTTTGGCATTTCCCCTCTCCAAGTCCACAACAACAAAAAAATCATCTCAACTTCAGTAATGAGGCAGTGATCCCCCTGGTAACCGTTACTGTGGGCCCTTGAGGCTGACCACAGCAGCTCCCTGCTTCTTGTAAACTGAAGTTAAATTTAAACAAGATGTGTTGAAAGCAGATAATTAAATGTCTCCAAGGAGTCATAAATGCATAAAATAATGCCATTTGAGTTCCATCACAACAGTTATATAGTCGCTGTTTACATTCATGTATCTTTTTTATGGTTGTTTTATTATTGTGGGTTCTATTGTCACTGTGTTGTTTCATATTTGTCAGTGTGATCATTCTCAGGATTGGCTGGATGTTGAGCCATGACTTCTCGGTGATCGCCGATGGGGATTCATGTCACAACATCACTGCCAGAATCACAGCAATGACTGCTTTGGAATGAAGCGTTGAAGAGCTATCTGATGCTATGATAAACTCGGTGTACTGTCACAAACTGTTACAGCTGCTGCGTCACACCCCACCTGACTGATTGCAGCAGTCTCCCTCTCAGTGACTTTATTTGAATAGACCACATATGCCATCTGCAATTCTGCGCGTATTGTCTCTTCCAAAGATCAATGAGGCTCATAATAGAAGCTGGTCTTCACCGCTGTGATAACTGGATGGTGTAATTGCTCTGGAGAGAGCGATCACAACAAAGGAAGGAGTGTTGCAACAATCTACAAGCCATGTTTGTGTTGATGTAAATAGTAAAAGTCAGATCAAAGGTGCGGAGGAGATGAGTGATGAAGGCCATAGAAATTTCGAACGGCACGCAAATATATCCGAATTCACAGCAGCAAGCAATTTTTAAACTGAATGTGAGTAACATTAAACTGGATGTAATTAACAGTGAGGACTAAAACCCTCCAGAAAAGTGTCTTCCGCGTGATGATTAAGGCTGTTTCACGATACTTAAAAGTGGCTTTGTCAAACTCAGAAGGTATTAAATTGCTAACTGCGTTTTTCCTAACAACGAGCCAAAATTTTTGCTCAATGGAGGTCCATTAGCTAAGTATCTGAGAGCTTTGCTGCCAAATTTTGTGCTTATTAAAAAAAAACAACCTCCAACTGATCAGCTGCATCTCAACACAATAACAGCAGCATCTCCTGTAAAGGCTGAGCTGGTTCGTTTGTCCTTTTTTCCACAGAGGACCAGTACATGTGTAGGCTTGAATGACATACTGAAAATTGATGTGATAGCACAAATACCAAAGTATTCTGCACAGTTTGTTGGAAAGGCCCGATATAACATATTCATGAATAAAAACATGCTATATGGACAGTGGGGGATATTTTTCTTCCACCAGCCATTGCATCCAATATTAGTTTTGTACATTCACTCACACCAAGTTGTGATAATGCCCTCTCATTTCAACCACTCCATTCTTCAAAACAAGAGAGAAAGTAAGTCTCTGAAAACACATCAAAGGTCATGGGGGGGAATAAAAACATTCAGGATGTCTTTGCTGATATGGACTGAGCAGTGTGTTCAGACCAAAGGATGCAACATCATTTCATGGAAATGAAGAGTGTCAACTCACAGTGGGCTGAACTCAAAGACACCTCAGAAAACCAAAGTGAAAACTTGGTGCAGCATCCCAGTCCGAGTAATTCGATTAGATTGCGGTGTGAATCAAAGAGGGAACCACATAAGTTCCCAAAAAAAGGTTTCTGTTTTCTTGAGCAACAACTTAGTGCTGGAAGCCAGGAAAGCAAAACACACGCGGAGAGAAATGGGGAAGAAGCCCGCCGTCGACAGGAGCGACAGAGATGGATGAAACCACTGAGGATAGAGGTGAGCAGAGAGGAGAGGCAAGAGGAAATGAATTTGAAGCTTGAAGCAGAGGTTTGCTAAGGGAAAAGGCAGACACGGCGAGTGATAAAGAGACAGAAGAAGTCAGGTAGACAGTCCAAATATTTGGACAAACTCGTACCGTCCCATCAGGGGACTTGAGCTCTGTTGTTTGTTACGGAGTGATTTATTGCATGCCCCCCCCCTTTATACAGGGGGGAGTTTTGCCCTGTTTTTTGTCTTCTATTGATCTCCCAAATTGAGTCCATTTTACTAGTTTACCTTGAATGTTCTCAGCACTTTAAGTTTATATCATCCTATTATTCACTCCTGCGGGGACACATTCCAAGCCTTGACCCAGAACAGTGTGAAGGAGCCCCTTGCATGGTCGCCCCCTCACCAGTGCTTCGGGACTGCTGAACACAGAGAAACAAGAGCGAGTGACATAAACATTGAGTCAATTCATGGTGTGAAACGACTTGAGGAGCAACATGCTCTTGTGGTAATAGATTTCAACACACAAGCTGTTTAGAAGAACACACCTGAGCTTAGTGTTGCACATTTCCCAGATGAAAGCAACCTCAAAGTCTGTTTAAGTTTGGACTCAAAATGATTTGACTCCTTCGCAGCCGATTCTCTTTTTTCAGTTGTTTTCTGAGGTCATCTTGCCTTGTCAACAGGAATAATATGAGTGCATAAAACTGAAATAAAAACAAGGTGATAATACATTTCTAATGCTACCTCAGGCTTTATTCTATTAGATGCGTGAAACGCACGGCACATTCCTTCACTCACAGTCATGAATCTCACCCATGCTGTCCATATTTACTAGCTGAGTTAAGAGCTGAAGGCTCCATTTAAATTGGTATTTATACAATTACAGTAATAATTCTTTGTGAAAAGTCAAAGCCCATCCTTACTTTAGTGTGGTTATGCTTTTATTTGTTTTTTTTTTGGGGTTTGTTTTGTAAGTGTTCCACACGTTTACCGGTCTACAGCCCCTTATAGGCGCGATGTCAGGACCGCCTTTCAATGTCAGCTCCAGCTGTAGTCCTGGCCGGGCCCTTGATAAACAGGCTGGACCTCATTTCATCCAAACTCCCTTATTTTAGTTTCATCTGACCAACAAATAGAAACAAAAAATGCTTATCAGACTCGCACACCAACTGATATTAAAACATTACCTCATTCAAAAGCAGAGGCCAATTCATTTTGTTGCATCAGTCATTTTGTTACGGTGATCTTTGTTCCAGCCAGTGTCAGATGTAGCAGGCAGCAATCTCCTCTGCTGTAACCAACTGATTACCTGATTTCTTGCAGTGGCAGTCTCCTGATGTTGCAGCCAACAATGGCATGACTCTGCAGCCAGGAAGCCCCCCAATGATGCAGTTGGCAACCGCTTGCAAAAACAGTAAACACTTGATATTCCACCCACTTACTCCTTGATGTTATTGCCAGTTATCCCATAATGAAGCAGTGGTGATCTGCTGATGTCACGCCCTCCCAACGTGATCCTCTGGCATAACAGCCAGTGATATCCTTATGTTGCAGCCAATAATTCCATAATAATGCAGGCGTGATGTCATCATATTGCAGACATTTATCCCACACGAGTACAGCTCTTTAAGATCCAAACAGTGATACTTTAAAGAAGCAGAGTTGATATATTGATGCTACAGCTGTTGTTTCTACACTGAGGGAGACTCAGCTGCTGAATCTTGC
>JASSRZ010000007.1:18193621-18207862 GCA_032164315.1 Malacoctenus gilli
TCCTTCCTTCCTTCCGTCATTCCCCCCTTCTTCCCTTCCTTCCTTCCTTCCTTCCTTCCTTCCTTCCTTCTTTCCTTCCCTCCCTCCGTCATTCCCCCCTTCTTCCCTCCCATCCTTCCTTCCTTCCTTCCTTCCTTCCTTCTCTTTCAGGTGTTTCCTTGCTTCAACACACCTGCCTCCAATGATGGCTCCTTAGCAGGCTGCTGCAGAACCTGATGACATCACACTTGTTCAAACCAGGTGTGTCAGAGCAGAAGGGGACGTCTGAAACTCTGAGGACGCCGGCCCTCCAAGGACTGACTTTGGACATCAATGGTCTGAAACTTTGGCCCACGTCTTAAAGTTTTGTGTCAAGACAGACCGAATGTCAAGTGACCACTGATGTCAGATGCTTTGGTTTGGCCCCTGGTTGAATACATTCGGATTTATTGTTGCTTTTTTAATGAAACCAATTTTTATGGTCACTGAGATACACACCGATTATAAAAAAAACCACTAAGTTATTTTTGCGATGAAAAATTCTATTTTCGTTCAAATTTTCTTTTTCATCAGTTTCAGTTCACGATGACGACCACGTGTGAATCATATGATGGTATAAAAAGGTTTCGTTCAATGTGACTAGTCCTGACAAAAATTGATTTTGGCCACGAGAGAAAAACAAAAAGCAGCATTGTTGTATATCCACAGGCTGATCTGTGGGATTGTCTCTTCACAGTTCATGTCGCTGTCCTTCCATTAAGAGCCAAAACAAATGGACGGCTCTCAAGAAGCAGAGTGTGTCCCTCCGCTTCCCTCTTAAGAGGTGAGAATATCCGGTGTGCGACACGCAGCGAGTGAGCATCGCGCCGCGGTGATGACACCGTAATTGAGTCAAAGTTATTGTGAGCACATGCTAATGGAGTGACACTGCGCAGCGACTCCCCCGTGGCTGTCGGGGTTTGCCGTGCAGGATGTGACTAAAAGGGTTCCAGTGAAAAGGAAAAAAAAAAAGGGCATTCGACAGCCTTTTCACCTGGGGCAGAAATCACAGTGAAGGTACATGTGCAATGTTTCACACAGGCCACAAGTCCATCTGTGCCAGTTAACGCAGGGAAAAAAATTCCATGTTACAAGGTGATGATAACAGTGGCTAGAAGTGAGTCAGAAATCATCAAACAATGAACTTAAGAAATGTGAATGCAAACCAATACATACAAAACAATTAAAAAAGAAGAAAGAAGTGTGCCTCACAGTTCTGTCCAAAAACATGCATCTAAGTTTACCTACTGTGTACGTGTGTGTGTTTGCCCTGTGAGCAGTCCTGGTTTTAACCCTGTTCCAACTCTACTGCTAACTCCAGTAACGATAAGGCTGGTAAATTCATGAGAAATTAGCCCGCTGTTGCTACCCCTGGTTTTTGTTGTAAGAGCAGAATAATCTATTCAAATGGTTTGATGCCAACAAAATGAGTCTTTTTTTCAGCTTTCTTTCTCATCCTGTTTTGTCGCAACAAGTCAATGCAGCTCCATGGCGACAGCGTCCCAAAGGAACGGCTGTTGTAAGTGCATGACAATGCCCAGGCAGTTCGATCCTTTCTCATTTGTGTGGTCTGAAAGAACCAAAGGAAATTGTGATGTTTCTCGACATCACCCACCCAAATGAGCCGAGTCCCCAGACTCTGCTGGTGTGAAAGCACCCTGAGAAGTCAGATCTTATCATTCCCGCACACACCCGAGGTCACTGGCACATTTAGGACCTATCCGAGGCAAGAACTCCATTGAACTCTTCAAGGGTATATTTCTCTCTGCGTGGTTTGTCTCACTTGAACATAAACATTGTAACAAATGCCACTTTTTACTCTCGAGTACATCATTCAACAATGCTTCACACCATTTCTCTCCAAAAACACTCAAATGAGTGTTTATGTCGACTATTTCATCCCATATTGTTTGCACCTGCACATCTGAGTGTGCTCGATAGGAGATGACACGCTCCCTCCACCGCCCCACCATCACTCCCATCAACTCCAACACACACACGCACGCACGCACGCACGCACGCACGCACGCACGCACGCACGCACGCACGCACGCACGCACGCACAAACACACATACAGAGTTTTATTGCTGTTTTTATACGTGCTTGTTTTCAATTCAATCTGTTCGGCTCATTCCCTCCACATTGGCCACATAGCTTCTCTACCTTAGATTCACTCACTTCAATCACTTCAGCGCTGATGGCAATCATCAGGGTGCTCATTTTAACAAGCGAGGGGCCACGCTCGCTGCAAATGGCTTCGGATGAGGAGCAGCTTTTTAAAGGCACCGGCTTCAACTTAGCAGCAGTCGCCAAGGAGAGTCGGCGCCACGCGAGGTAAAAAAGCTCCTCCTGATCCGCTCATTAATATGGAAATTTAAGCCCGTAAGTGCATCCTCGCATCATTACGGAGTCATCAAGCTCCCTTTTACACATTTTGTTAACAGGGCGTGAAAATGACAAAAGAAAGGGAAACACATTTAATGGTGAACACATGGGGGTGGGTGGGGGGAGGGGCATGACAGTGTATCTGCTGTTTACATAGCTGGATTTAAGCTGAACACATTTTCCTGGAATGAACTTGACCTGCAATAAACGGCCGAGTCAGAAAATCTCTTTCCGTTCTCAAGTTGATGCGTTCAGACTAGCTTCGGGGAGAAAGTAACAAAGAAAAAAAGAAAAACCTTGATGAGATTTGAAAACATTTTACAGCTAATCAGGAATGAGGGGGGAATTACATGTAGTATCAGCAAGTTGAAGCTGAAGTTTGAAGCATTCGATCAGCTGGAGCAGCCAGGGCTGTTAACCCACTCTGCAAATTTTAAAATGCTTGCTCACTCCGAACCGTGATCCAATTTTTTTAATTTGTTGGTTTTGGAAGGAATACAATTAACTCAAATGTAGCTATGAGGGACTCAGGTTTGAATACCAGTCATGCCATTATCCCAGCCTTTCCCTCTCAGTGACTTTTTAAGGTTTTTCCTTGGTAACTCAGACTCCCTCACAGAGTCCATGGACATGCTGGTTAAGTTAGGATATTCGGTGACTCCAGATTACCTGTAGGTGTGTATGACTGTATATCTGTGGTCCTTTTCAACACAGACTTGCCTGTCTTTGGACTGTAACCCCCTTCCTTTAATCCCAGCATCCTGTGTGATGGGGTAAGCTGAGAAAGTGGGATAAGACAGTGGCATGAAAGAAGCATGCATGAGAATGATGCTTCCTGGAAGGGATAGGGAGATGCGGGAGATGCTTGCCCTGAAAGCAGATGAGGAAATCAATAAAAACAGCACAAGGACCATAAATAGCATACTTTAATATGACAATCTGAAGCCACCTTGCACATTCATTTGACTCTCTGAATTGTTTTACCTCTGTTGTTTCCTGTTCCAGGAGACGGCTCATCGTGTGAAAGCACAAACAGCTTGGGGAGGATGCCTGACATGTCCAGGTTGTCACTGTACTTTTGTCCATTGTCAATGTGCTGCCTTCACACTCTGTTGAGATTGTTCTGCTGGACGGCCAGTTAGCATTTCTAAACTATTTCATTGAACACTCAAGGCTTGTCTTTCTTGCCGTTTATGTCTTTGGTAGCACGTTCATATTTAGTGTTTTCTTTATTTTTTTGTAAAATAGAAAATATCAGAGAAAATAAAAAAAGACTGAATATTTCCCAGAATCAGCCACCTTACTGTGGTGTAGGGGTTTGTGCGCTCAATTAATCCTTAGAGTTATGTTACCAGGGGCTTTCTTCCTCCATTCGGGTCTCTTAAGGCAAACAAATAAGTCTCAGGTAGAGGAAATTCACATCACCAGATTGGCATCACCACAGCCCCACCAAGGAGTCAGGCCTGGGGCAGGGGCTCGACAGTGAGTGCTTGATGGTTGGGTCTTTGCCCATGGGACCTGGCTGGGATGAGTCCAATTGGACTATATGGGCCCGCCCTCCCGTAGGCCCATCAACTGCAGGAAGGGCTATAAAGAGTCGGTGCATTGTGGTTTTGGTAGCAGTTGAAGGTGTGGGCCCTGGCAACCCAACCCTTGGACAGAGCCTCTGGTTGAAGGGACATTAAATATCACCTTTGCTTGGGGAGAAGCAGCCCGAGCTGGTGCAGGAGGGAGAGCGCTACTGGCTAAAAATGGTCGGTTTCACCTCCACGCACAGCTGGGGCTCGGGAACCCAAATCCCTAAGAGAGTCTGGACTCTCTTCTCTGTGGTTTCTCATTGTGAGAGGCGGTGGGCTGGAGGGGGCTTGTTCATAGCTCCCCAGCTCAGTGGGCATGTGTTGGAGTTCTCCCCTGTGAACGAGAGGGTTGCTTCCCAGCGTCTTCAGGTCAGGGACAGGACTCTTGCTGTCTCGGCCAACGGGCTGAATGGCATTACAGGGTAGCCAGCCTTTTTGGCCTCCTTGATCTGAACTGGAGTGGTGTACTGTTATTGGACTTCTGTTCTTGTCACAGTTTGTCAACATTGAACAACATGTTCAGGCATAAGAGTGTCCATCACTGCGCTTGGCACCAAAACACCCTATTCCACAGGTTGATGATCGACTTTGTGGTTGTGTCTTCTGATCTCCGGCGATATTTTCTGGACTCTCGGGTAAAGAGAGGGGCTAAACTGTCAACTGATCAAGGTGAGCTGGATCTGCTGGTGGAGGAAGAAGCCTGACTGAATGGGCTGGCCCAAACGCACTGTGAGGGTCTGCTGGGGATATTGTTGGGTGGTGAAAGGAATACTTTGAGGCTCTCATTGATCCCACTGATGTGCCTTTAATAGAGAAAGCAGAGGATGGGGATTGAGAGGTTGACTCAGTCATAGCCCTAATTGAAATCACTGATGTGGCTCGCAAGCTCTTCGGTGGCAACACTCCATGGTTGGATGACATCTTCCCTGAGTACTTCAAATCTCTGCATGTAGTCAGGCTGCCTTGACTGACATGCCATGAGATGGGAGGGTATGCTCAAATGACAGGGGGTTCACGCTCCTCAGCCTCCCTGGAAAAGTCTATTCCAAGGTACTTGAGGGAAGAAATCAGACAACAGTCAAACTTTGTGTCCAGGAGGAATATTGTGGGTTCTGTCCTGGTCGTGGATTACTGGACTAGCTCTAACGCTTCTGGATCATGGGGGCTTGCCCAACCAGTCCATGTGTTTTGTGGATCTGGAAAAGGCACTCAAGGATTATGCGTTCCGTGGCCCTCTGCTAAGGGCTGTGCAGGCTCTGTACTGTACTGGCGCAGAAGCTTGGATTGCATTGCCAGCAGTAAGTCTGATGCTTTCTTAGAGAACTACAGAGAATGCATTTACAAGCTTTTATCCAACTTTAATGGTAGCTTATGAAACTTACATCCTTATGAACCTCTTCACATCAATTTTAAAGAGAGCACAGTCAGTCAGGCTTGTTGAGACTTCACTTTCCAGTTGATTTTGATGAAGGCGGGTGGAGGAGACACAGGGATCATGCAAGGATTCCTGACCTGACCGCTCATTAACAGCAATGTTCTGTCCGTGGTTGATCTGAGTCACCTGGAGATGATTTATTTGTTGTTCCACATTAGGTATCCTGTTTTCGCTTTACCACGGAGTCTCCTTCTGTGTGCACCTCGTTTTTCGGTTGAACTGAAACAGCATAGTCTACTGGCAAACAATCTGAAGTGTTAAAGATTACTTCACAGTGTTGACCAGCTTTATTCTGACCAACAATAATATCTTTTTGTCAGAAATCGTAGCAGTTTGTATCCAATTGAAGAGTCTGATTTCCCTGTTAGAACTCCATTATCTTCAGCTTGTTTGACTTATTTTTTTTTCTTTCCCTTTATGCCCGTTGGCTTTTGGAATTAATACGAAGGTCTCAGTGTAGATGACAGGACAGGAGGTGTGCATAAACTGACTTTCAAGTCACCTGTGGACAGCACACAGCTCATTTCTTTCATCTTTTCCCTTGATAAGGTTGGCTTTCCGCACCTTGCGCCCGCGTGCCTGTGATGCAGTCTCCTGTGGGGAGGATAAGAGATTAGATTATCTGGAGATTGCGTCGTAATTACCTGTGGATTTGGAGATTACAACGTGGACATCTCTTGATCAGTAGACACTTTATCAGAGGATTATCAAGAGGCAATCAAACAAAGGCCTGTCTCTGAGGCGAGAGATCAAACTCAACCAAAATGAAAAATGCAAACGAGAGAGGCGTTCGGTGTGTGCGTGCGCGTGTGTGCGTGCGTGCGTCTGCTCATGTACCATTAAATAGGTGGCGACATCACTCAGGCAGCAATAGAAGCCAGCCATTGAGGATCATTCTATAGGACAGGGATGTCAAACATGCCGTCTGCGGGCCAAAAGCGGCTCCCAAGAGTGTTTATATCAGGCCCGGATCATTTTTCCAGTAAAAGTTAAACCCAGTTTTGAACAGCAGATAGCAGCAATACGTGAAGAATCAGTGATGCTGCAGTAGAGCTCCCTAACTTTCATTCATTTTTTATTCAGTTTTTTCATAATTTATCCATCCAAGGGTCACTAGAGGTGCTGAGGCTGATATAACCTGAGTTTGGGTGAAGACAGGGTACATCCAAACACACAGCACATGCACACAGACATTTAGACAATTGAGGGTCACAAAATGACCAGGAAAATGGTCAGAGAAATTCAAAGACAAAAGCACCAAGCTATAAAAGAGATATAGTGAGCCCTCGTTTATCACGGGGGTTATTTTCCAACAAGAGCCCGCCATAGGCAAAATCTGCAAAGTAGTCATCTTTATTTTTGCAATTGTTTCTCAGGACTGTGTTCCGTAATAGCCTCTTCCAGCCGCATAGCTGCTACCTTCCTTTAGCATGCCCAGAAGTGTAACTTCTTCTGCGATAGTTAGGATCTTCCTTTGTCTTTTGGATGTATCCAACTGAATGCATTCTGTACTGGACAGAGATGAGGCACAGAGGAGATTGATTTACATTGGCCTACAGTCCTTTAGCCAATCAGGATGCAGAACACAATAAGCTTTCATACACTGTAGCAAAACAGAAAACAAAAAAAACTGCCCTAAAAATTGTGAAACAGCTAAGCTGCAAAAGGTGAGCTGTATTACAAAACCAATTGGTTTGCAAGCATGTGGGGGTGTGTTGTTTGCGTCCCTTTCTGTGTAGAATTTGCATGTTCTCCCTCTGCGAGCATTTTTTGCTTTCCAAAACATGCACTGTTTAATCTGGTGTGTTCTGTGTGCTTTTGTCCTATGACAGAAAAGCAGCCTGAAATGGATGTATCCCACTTCCGCCCAATGAAAGCCAGGATCGGCTAAGGCCAACCTCTATTGACCTTTAGTTGGAAATTGCCGCATAGAGGAGTGCGTGAGAGAGTGAAGAACAAGTTTCCGTCCTTCCTCAAAGTGACCACCACACTTCAGATTCTGCTCATCATTTTCTGCTGCAAAATCAATGGATGGTCCCAAACAAAGCTTGGACTGATGTGGAAACAAAGTGTGATATGATATACAAGTCCGATTCAATATTTCATTCTCAGTCCCACCCGCTGGGAGGGATGGGGAATTTCTCCATGGTGTTAAACGTACGGTTTAATTTTTTTTTTCCCTATCTCCTCAATGTTCCTCTGTGGTACTTGGAGTTATATCTCTCAGGTCAAACATTATGGTGGAATGAGAGAGGGTAGAGGGAAATAACACTGCTATTAGAATTGTTTAATTCAACTTTGTGTGAGGGGTGCGGAGAGGGGAGCGGCAGCGCGGTCGATGTGATTCCGCTTTAATAAACCACTCCCACTTTCCAAAGGTGTGATGGGATCTTCTCATTATAGGCTATAAAGTCATGCTCCCTTGTGCTTCCCCCACCTATTTATATGCAGATGATGTCCGCACTGTATCTCAGCCTGTCATAATTGGCCCGACAATCTGTAAGGGAGTGGACTACACACCCCTGTTCTTATCGCTCCACGGGAAAGTGCGTTCGGACACACTGATGAGTACCTCAGTATGTATCCATGTGTGCATCTGAATACATTGGGTGTGTGGCTCCACGGAGAGATACTGAGAGACGAAGGAGGGTCCTCTTCCCATTGGCTGGAACCACAAAGGAAGCACATCTCAGATGTTAATTTGAAAATGAAGGATATCTCGGGTGCTTTTGGCTCCCGCGCTGCCCGGCCCCTTGCTCCTCATATGATGAGAGGACGCCGGGCATATCTGAGGCCTGCTCGGCCTGGGTTTATCTGTTAGTCCTCTGGAGGTTACCCAGCTTCATTCCTCCTCCCATTCTCACACTATTGATCTATTATCAGAAGTATCCATTTCATTTCCAGGACAGACGGCGAGCGTCTCAATGCGTGCGCCCTTGCTTGGCTCCAAGGTTGCGGCGGCGACGCGATGAAACCGGCCGGGGAATGCCGACACAGGACTCCGGCAGTTGAGATTTTAATTCGCCTGAAATTGTTATCAAAAGCTCCTCTTTCCACATTCAATACCACTTAAGTGGGCGCTTCACAGGCCGCTGTTGGAAATCAATAGGCGCTAGTCATTCCTACCAAAGGACATGCACAACAGCTCGATACAGTCACAACACCTTCACATTTATTTCCTGTGCTGAACGGAGCTTGGGGTCGCTCAGCTGCAGTCTGGTGCCTCCAGAAAGACGTGCTCAATTGAGCAACACTTTATTATTATAGTATTCTAATTTAATTCTACAAGTCAGCCTAATTCTACATGCCTGGCGTGTCCAATGATTGGCCATTACTGGTGGCCCCTCGTGACGTGAGGTGTGCACTCAGCAATGACACTGTCCACGGTTCATTCAACCCTTGTTTCAGGTGAGCTTGGACACTTTGAGGACCAGCAGCTTTGTGTTAATGATATAAACTGCTTCTTATTAGATGTTGAAAACAAAGAAACAAACATATGGACAGACTGGGGATTTATACTGACAAAAATTACAGGGACCAACAAGACACAGGTGGAGATGATCACAGTTAATAAGCTGAAAAAGAGTTCAGCCCTAAGCTCGCAGAGTTTAGTGGAGGAAGTGCACCCAGAGACACACATGAAACCAAATGTACGACTGCCCTCTATCATAAAACAAGCTGAAATAAAGGATCACAGAACAAGCGGACTAGCAGAGTGAATTAGAAAAGACATAAACATAGCAAAAACTAAAGTCTTGGAGTACAGTATCAAGTACAGTCCAAAGCATAAAGGTAAACGAGATTGTATGTGTCACGTTTTCCCAAAATATTTATCAAGTAAGAAGTTAAGTAAGACTAATGCCAAAGAAACAAAGTTGCAGTACATTATTTATGTTTTGCTTGTAGTCCCCTATATATAGTAGAAAAAAGTCACGAGTTATTGTGGGGGGGTGGGGGGGGTACATACACTTCATTATTATATGGGTACAAGTGCTTCATTGCTATGGGAGCACATGTTCTTCATTATTATGGGTGTACATGTAACTCATTATCATGGGGGTACATGTACTCTATTACTATGCACCTCTGATTAGAAGAGACCCTGCTGAACTGATTGCTCTGCCAGGAGGAGCTCCAGCCAGTTTAACAGCAAGCCACCTAACATGCTATGTGAATAACCAATAAGACGGATGTAAACATGTGTCAGTATGTCACAATTAGTCTGTGTGAGGCACCATTGACAGCAGATACAATCAAACGCTCAGAGCAGGGCGGAGCTGCAGACATCCATTCAGAGCGACCTTTGACGAGACATCGGTTTTATTCGTATTTACTCAGATGATCAGTATGGAGAGGGGGCGCGAGATGACAGAACTCAGCCTCTCTCTTAGGTATGAATGCAACAGCGACAGTTCAAATAAAGATCAAAGAAAGTCCGTTTGACTGTATGAGTGTATGTTTGTACGTGGGAATCACGGCCTGACCCAGGGCTCATCAAGGAACCGCTGTCAGTCAGGATGTGTCACCTGGTCCAGAGACAGTTTAACCATTGGGATTTCTAATTAATCACAGCAAATCAATTATTCCAAAAATAAAGACATTTACTGCCACTAACAAACATCGGGAGAAGCTATGAGAGAAACAACCTTCCAGTGGTGTTATTAAAGGCCCGACCACTTTTTCTGGGACTTTCTTCTGTTTTGTGATTTTGTTTATATATTTAATGTTATTATTCAGTTTGATTGCTGTTACTTTTTTTTTCAAAACTAAAGCAATTATTTATGCAATTAAAAAGAGGAATTCTTTTGAACTAACAGGACAAAATGATTTAACATGGTTCAGATGTACAAGAGGTGTTAAATCCTGCATGAGGACTCTTTAATCAATCAATCAATCAATCAATAGAAAACCCTGCACACCAGGAAGCTCGAATAGCCAGACACTTAGGTGTGGCAGAAATAAGCATTATGGTTCTACTGGCAGCACGAAATTTAATATGAAACATTAAAATTATTAAATACAGGTTTCAATTTTCATTCCAAATCAAAAGGAAAGAGGACGTCACCTGCACACAACACAAACTAATTTCCGAGCTTGTACCTTGGAAGTACAAGACTTTCTTGCCAACAAATTAGGTGATAACTGAAGAAAGTATATAGTTTATCTTTCGGGTGTTCGCTGGGGAAACGGGCTGTCTGCAGTGTCCTCACAGTACCAGGCCCTCAGACTGAGCCACTCACAACTCCACTAGCTCCTGTATTATCTGAAGCAGCCCGAGTATCTTTCAGGCTCCCCCCTGTTACTGTCTTCTTTCTTTTGTCACCACCAGATAGAGTTCTCAAGTTGGATGAAAACTCGCTGCCACATTACTCTAACATGCCAGCAAATGTACACAGTGAGGTCGACTGAGCTGTATGCCCAGCTGACCGCTGACATGGCCAAATTCCAAAATGTTCAAATCTTGTCAGCACTCAGCCCCCCCCCCCCCCTTGTTTGCCCTGAGGCCCCGGGCATTGCCTGCTGGCAAGTAGCACCTCTGGCAGTGCCCCATTTTTATCAAGCAGATGAGACGCTGCTAAACGTGCCATGTGACAGAGCTTGAGCAACCCATTAAAAATCTACATAATTAATTGGATATTTCCTGATCAGTCGATGTCGTGACCTCTCTGATTACCGGTAGGGAAAAGTGCATTTGGGGTCTCTGCAGCCTGCAGCCAAAAGGACTGACAGCATGTATGTTTGGTCAAAATCTTTGATTTCTGTCTTATTTTCCTGGTGAACAGTGATAGGAAACCCAATTCCTTTAACTGACTTGAGTCCTCATGACTCACTCACCAAAGTGTACTGGGTGTGCAAGTCAGTGTGCAAATTTGCATGTGCAATTTGCGCATACTCTGTTCCTCTCCTGGTCAGACTTTGTTTGATTTAAACATCTCAAATGCCCCCAAGACTGGTATGCAACATTTCTTGATCCAAATGACTGCAGTACAGTGTACGCTTACCCTAAGACTAAGACAAAGATAACAAAAAACCCAGTATCAAATAAATGAAAACATATTGGGATGACAAAGTGAAAAAAAGGCCAAAAAACTATCTCCCATTTTATAATCCATCTCTCAAGGTTACAGATGATTAATGAATAAACAGCTGCAAGTTTCTCTTTCTAAAATCTTTTGACATTTACCATGTGCCTTGTTCATTAACGAGGTGTGTGGTGTCAACATGTCAGGATGCAGCACGCTTATTTGGGCTCTGAGCCGAATGACTGTGAGTCTGTCCAGGGATTTGGGGAAACGTCTGCGAGTGCTCAAGGATCAATCAGCCGAAGAATATTACCTGCGACGATAATGAGATCTCAAACTGCCAGTTTGCGGATCGTGTGAGACAAAAAGGAAGTCGACGAGAATCCAAGCATTGCTCTGAGAAGGCACACAGTGTCTGACGGGGTCAACAATGGCGAGCTGCCCCCGACAAAACCACAGCCAGCTGCTCCACCCCTAAAGCACAGTTACGGGCATTACTCTTTCCAACTCATCACCAAATGGAGAAGAAACAGGAAATAGAAACAGTCATTGGCATACAACAAAATAAAAATACGTTAAATAGTAAAGTGTTTATTCTCTAAACAGTATTTCATGACTGTTTGAAGTTTTTCAAAATCGTGTGGTTTTCGCACCTTCTCCACGCTATGCAAAGGTTAACTTGAGCCCCATTTCACGCCTGTAAACTGTCATTGGATCTGAGATGGTCAAATTGCATGTCCCACTGTTACCCCTGGGCTAAATCTTTTTTTTTTTCCCACTACAATGTGAGAGTGAAACACAAGTTAGCCTGGAGCCAACAGCCCATTGCTCTGGGTGCGTGCATGCATGTGTGTGTGTGTGTGTGCCTGTCGATCCCTCTGTCTGCTGCAATGGACAGTAGTTAATTGAGACAAGCACAAAGACAAAAGCACTGACTTGTTCAGGATGCTTCCCACACAAACAGGGTAATTAAGATTACAGAGCACCGCTGTTGCCCCTGGCAATGTTTGGAGACAGAGGAGCAGGGGAGTGATGTCGCAGTGCTAAAGGATAATGATTGCCAAGACCCGAGTGGGAAACACAGCACTTCAGGCACACGTCTCCTGACCTGAAGCAGGAGCAGGCTTTGAGAGTGGGCCAGAACCAAGGAGGAAGATGCCCTACAAAGGACCTGGAACAGGCATCATGAGCGAATCAGAGGCTTTGTGCTGGTTGACTCCAGTGTTCCCATCTGCCACGGCTTCTGACAAGGAGGTGATGTTTCCACCCCTGACTGTACATTTGTTGGCTTTCCATCCATCTGTTGACTCAATGAATCTGGAGTTATGGGCAGATTGGCACAAAATTGGGAAAAATGACAGGAAGTAATCTGAAGATGGCATGATTTAATATTGGAGATAGTCCTGATCATACAGTGGACCAGTGGTCCAGAGCAAGGTAAAAAATTGAAGCGCTGATGTTTGTTTGCATGATATTTAAGGCATAAAACAATGTGTGGATTGGCATATAAAATGGTATGGAGGTGGGTAAGAGCTCCATGATAATCGGACTTGGTTTTGGTTGTATGGACCAAAAGTAAATATGTGTTTGGTTTGTGTTTGGATGTGTTTTTGATTCAAATAAATTGTGTGTGTGTGTGTGTGTGTGTGTGTGTGTGTGTGTGTGTGTGTGTGTGTGTGTGCACGCACTTACTTTGTTTTCACTGCAATGGCAAGAACTTATCACCTTCTTGGTGACTTTTTAACAAGCCACGAGCTGCTTTCCTGACATGGCAAAGTTTGATGAACATTGCAACGTTTTTGTCCTCAGTTGTGACTGCCAGACTGACTGCCAAAAAAATAGCAGATTAACCAACAACCATCAGGGAGAGTTGACTTTGATTTGTTTACTTTGTTGTTTGTGAGTATTTTCCATAATCTTTTACAGAGAACTGGTACTGGTACTCCAGAACTGGTACCTCTCGTGCGTCAGGTGAGAGTCACGAAAGTTAACATTTTCTATGCACTCATAGAAAGGCCAGTTCATCATGCTGGATAAAAAAACCCCACCTGCCCTGGAAAGTTTCCATTCATGCAAATTTGCCAATGTCATCCTCACCGTCATTTTATGGAGGAGTTAGCAAAATGTAACCTAAGAGTTTTCCGAAAAGCTGACAGCCCTGTGAAAGCATGTATGACACATTTCCATTTAAACAATGAGTCTTCAGAGAGACAAACTGCAGAAACCTTCATTTAACTCTTTCTTCAGGTGCTGTTATATTTTTATAATCTTAAATTTATAGCCAGTCCTCTCAAAGCAAACCATTATGCTGATGTTGCCCCTGGTTACAATGAATTTGACCTCTGTGGATAAGATGGCAGTGATAGCAGCCTAATGGCTACTTTAACCCCTTTTGCCCTCTTTGCAGACGACAGACTGAGAAAGTCTGTTGTATAGATGATCTCACGCAGGAAAGCATTGATCTGAACCTACAGCACACCAAAAAAATAGGGCCTTCAATCCGGTGCCTGTCCCGGATTCATCCTGCCATGTGCTCCATGAAAGCAAGCTCTCATCAGAGGGCAGGGAGTCTCATGATTATGTGGAGATCGCCGACTATCCTGTGCCAGCAAAACTCACTGTGGAAGCTGCAGAACAGGGATCCCTCAGGCAAGCAGGCAGGCAGAACGAAGGCCACATGACTGATTGTACAATGGCTCAAAATATTTAGATTTCTCCCACTTTGTTAGATGAGAAAAGTGTCAAAAATCCACTCTTGATATATTATTATGAGCATAGATACTAACCAGTGAAATATTATAT
>JASSRZ010000007.1:18221707-18232162 GCA_032164315.1 Malacoctenus gilli
AAGGAAGGAAGGAAGGAAGGAAGGAAGGAAGGAAGGAAGGAAGGAAGGAAGGAAGGAAGGAAGGAAGGAAGGAAGGGCAACCTTTCAGCCAACTCTGCTTGTTTAAGATGAATGTGTGACTTTGGTTGTTTTTTTGTTTGTTTTTTGACCCATAATGCCCATCAGCCACCCGCAATTTAAAGAAAAGTGGCCAAACATGAGACAAATCAAACCTGGTGCGATCAGGCATCCTTTGCATCATATTGCACGACGAGGTATGAACAGTATATTTATGCTGCGAAAAAGAAACGAGTCGAGGTCTTCAGCAGTTCTGTTTCGGTTTCCTCTTATGACTGTCCTTTCCAACCTGAGAAACTCTTCCTACGTCCCGAAATGTGAACGCCTTCATGCCATGAAACGGAAACGTGGAAGTAAAATGTGTGAGGAAGCAAATATGCAAAGGATAATTAAACTCTGTTTTTCACCAATATGGTTGCAATCTGCTGTGAATTAACAGTTAGCCCTGGGTGATCATTACCCAGACACTCCCTCTGCAGGAGTCTGGCACAGACTCGCTAACGTGTCCTCACTCAGAGCTGAAGGGTGGGGTGGGGGTGGGGGGGTTTAATGCATCCCCCCTCAGTTTTCTGCTCAGCCAGTCAAAGCGTGAAATAGACGTTTGTCACATTAGTTACCCTCGTCCAGCAGGAAGGGCGTGCAACATTTTATTCATCTCAATGGAGGCTCCAATAGAAACTGGAGTGCAGCTCACTGATGGAATTTGCAGCATAAGGAAGCAGAGTGGTGCGAACTGCAGGAGAGCTCCAGCCCCCCCACCCCAACCCCATCCGTTCTGAAGGAGACCGACTGGACTCACCTGAGAGATAACGGCTCTTTAGTGTCCTCACAGGGCGCTGAGCGCGACGTTGCACAGGTGAATAAACCCTTTTTTCTGGGACGCGCAGAGGTTATTTTCTCAATTTGCAGCACTTTGGGAATGTGGTGAGTCACCACGCGCTCCTGCGAGAGGAGCGAGACGTGCCAAGAAACGGGCATCACTGAGCACACGCGCACAGAACGGCTTGGGCACATTCTTGGGAGGGGGGCAGCCTGGGGACTTTGTCCATTTAGCAAATCATAGCTGGTGTAGAGCAGACAAAATGTTGTCTGTGACTGACAGCAAAGTCTGTAGCTCTTAGTCTGATCCACAAAATATTTGGGATTCTTACAGGACCAGTGACGATAAAGGGGCAGGGGCGGAATGGGGCGGGGGGGGGGGGGGGAGCAGGTGGGTGGCTTTTAGGATGGCAACGGTCAGAATCAGACAAGGACAGCTGGGCATGAGGCCAGACCAGCAAAAAACAGACAGAGAACGTCAGACGAACACACACAGTAGACGTTGGAAAACACAGCTTTTTAGGAACTCGAAACATAGTGCAAGAAACATGTAGGATCGGGTCGTGCAGCTGACTAGGAGCATATGCTCCTGACACACGGGTGTTCAACCTGCTCATGGCTGAATTATCCCTGTGGGTGCAAAACTTGCTGTGTTTTAAAGTTACTTTTGTTGCAAATGCACAGGTGAGAGCTTACCTGTTGCTTACACACCTATCAAAATAGGTATAAACTAATTGCTCTCTACTACCTTCAACGGTTAGTATGCTGGCCTGAGCCTATCTGAGCAATAGCCTAAAGTGTTAGTCTCCAAGCCCAAATGACTGTTACTTGGAAGTAACAGAATGCAAGTCTCTCTTTCTAACCCACTCATACACACACACACTATAACCAATCAAAAAGCGTAAATGACTACTTGGCAGCACTGTATAAACAAATCATATGTCAAAATAAGTCACTAAGATTTAGTTAAGTCAGCGGAGCAAATATAACGAACAAAACAGAGTATTGTGCACAATTCTTGTGATAACTGCTTTAAAACGGCCTCACACGGGGCACCATTAATGTTGGTGCTGTGTGCAGGCCAGTTTTAAAACTGGTTGACACGGCCTCACATGGGCACCATTAATGTTGGGCCAGAATAAAACACAGATGTACTGAAAGTAAGAAATTGCTAAAAAGATGAAAGGGGGAAACACAAACAACTTAGAAAGACACTAAAGGTCGACAGAAAAAAACTGAGATCACGACAAGATAAGCAACGGATCGTTATGCATTATTATTTGTTGCTTCTTCTCCAAATCCACAGAAACTCAGCACAGAACGACCTGAGAACTTTGAGTCAATTAGTTAGACATGAATAATTAAATGAAGATAATAGTCACTGGACCTTCAGATTTGAAGTGATCCCTGCTTCTGGGATTCGCCGAGGTTTTATAGACCCCACCCAGAGGGTAAAACAAAACATTTCTGTGTGTGGAACCCCCCCCCCCATTTCCCCTTTTTTTTTTTCACTTACTTTTCAACTTCACTCCGAAAATTGTCTGGAAGTAACAACTGTCCCGACCTAACTGCTCCTGCCAATGGTCTCCGCTGACTTGCTGCAGGTGTCGCATGCAGAAAGGTCAGCGTGGGAAAGTCCATTAAATCTGAAATGTGGGGTGATTGTAAATTTGCTAATAAAGGGACTTTATTGCGAAGGCCTACAGTCTCAGGTTGACATATTCATTCTCATCTTTGAGCAGCGTCATCCATCTGGTGTCACAACTTCGAAAAATGGTCAGTTCTTGTCTGGAATGAGTGAACCAATCACAACCAAATATTAGTATTGCTATTATTATACATATGCTGCCGTTCTTTCCGACCTCACAGTTCAGTACATACTACCCATACTACACCTAGAAATTGTAAATTTCACACACTTCTCCCGAAATTGCATCCTGTAAACAAAAAGTGAAAATGCAAAGCCACATTTTTGTTTTTTTTCTGTTCAAATCGTTGTCGTTCACACTTATCCAAACTCACTTTCTGTGTTAAGACAGTGACCTTCTTGTCGTCCAATGACAGTTGATTCTACATGACTACAGGCTCCCATATGCAAACTGGAGATTGTCTTGCTGAAAATAAACAACTGACATGTGGACATTTAAGAAAACACATTGAAAGGATTTCATTGAATAAACCTGGTCCAAACAAGGACCGTCCTCATGAGTGGGAGGTTCCCAAACACACATCGAAAAATTCATCTATTTTTATTCAAAGTACCATAAACAAGGTGCCGTTGGTGCTGAAAATAGGTATTGAATGAAGCTGGCAGCTGTTTTGCATTATTGATGTTTGTTGGGGTTACAAGTCCATTAGCAGCCAAACAATGTTATCATGAAATATTGAAAATATCTCATTAAGAATGCCCTTTACGATCAGACCCCATGTCCCCATATGTGCGTTCCCTTCAACCGCGTGTTTATACATGCGCACAAAGGTTGTTCATTTACATGTGCACTCCATCACGCCGGCGTCTTCGAATTAGGCTGTTTCTAAAAATGAACCGAGCACCTTCTTTTTTTTTTTTTTTCAATCATGCTATTTATAAAGGCGACTTACCCCATGCGACGAGAACCTCGCCTCATCGGGTGAGAAAAACACCCCGGGAGGAAGCCCTGATCAATCATCATGCCACCGAGAAACTGCAGGTGACATGCTTGCCAGGTGAACCTTAAAATATACATGCAGCCATATATCAGGAGCATGACAGGTACATTAGAGAGAGGAACAGGAGTGCGGGCAAGTCCACGCAGCCACACACACTGTCAGAGTACACACTTTATTTTCTTGCTGGCCGTGAGTGCTCGACTGAGAAAATATGATAAATATGACCTGCGTTCACACACACACACACACACACACACACACACGCACGCACGCACGCACGCACACACACGCACAAACACAAATGACACCCCGCGTCTTGCAGGCTTGAGTTCTACGTTCAGTTCTGCTGGTTGGGGGATTCCAGGATTCGGGCTCGAAAAATATGCGTTTTGCAAAGGATTTTAAAATCCATCTCCTCTGAGCTCTGTGAAAATGGTCAACTTTTTCGGAGATGTTTCATTTTTATGTTTTTAGCATTCACGTTTCACAAAATCACTTCACATTTAAAAGACTCGGGAAGGTACAGGGAACCGGCGTGAGCAGAAACTCCTGCAAAGAGCAAATTTCCAACTTTCTGCATTTAAGAGTCAAGAAAAACTAAATTAAATCAAAAAAATATACTAAAACTTTTGTGTGCCACCCCTCACTTGTTGTGGTGACACTAGTTGCCCTTAAACCCCCTTAATAATGTGCCCTGTTTACATATATTTCACCCTGTGGAACACATTTTATTACAAACTCAGTCATCTCGTGTCTCTGATTGGAAGGATCCTTTGGTTTCAGCAAGCCAACGGGCTTTACGCAAATGTCAGTACTCTCTGCAGTAATGCTTGCCTGGTCTGTTCAGTTCTGTGTCTCAGCAGTTCGACATGTCCTTTCTAAAACAGTGCAGTAACAGCATTTACTTTCACTGTAAAAAAGAAAAGAAGCCGTCATTAAATTCCACGAGGCCGTGCCGAAAACTCTTGGGGTCTGGCTTCAAACGTTCTTTGATCTTGACCTTCGCTGAAGTGTGGTTGTACAGGTCCCAGTCTCGGCAACGGGTGTCACAGCGCTTCGCTGTCAATGTTGTGGCAGTATCTTCCACTCTGCTTTTCCAACTTTGAGGTTGGAGCTGGAGTCGGTCCCAGCTTGTGACAAACCATCTGAAGGCGCCCATTCACTCAACAGTCGACGTCAGACTCCAACACCCTGATTCTAATTGGAGCGACGTGACTCAGTCAGAGAGAATGACTCTTTCAATCGGCGGCATTTGTATACACGAGTGAAACATTAAATTGCACATTGAACATTTCTTTTAGTGGTTCGAGAGGAAGAGGAAATAATTGGATGCCCCAATTCACTGGCAAATGACAGCCGGGGGGGCTTTCTTCAATACGTCCCTTCTTGGGCAGAATGCTGTGGGAGGGTCTCGGAACCCACTGCCGCAACTTCCTGCCACCACTCACTCTGTGAATCAGCTGGTGCATCTGTGCACACACGAGGGCAACAAACAGCACGCTGACTCATGCACATTTAAGGAAAAACATGTTCATCAATGTGAAGGCTTGTGGTACGAAAGAGCGAGTCCTTACAGAACTATGCACGGCAAAAACTACTTTTAAATCCACACTACTGTGGATAGAAAACGTCTACATACCGCTGGTCAAATGCCTGATTTTTGTCACAAAATATACAAAATATAAACAAACAACTTAAAATAATCTGGTGGCATGAATAGGCACACCCTTGAACTAATACTTTGTTGCTGCACCTTTTGCTTTTATTACAGCTCTTCATCTTTTTGGGTTGGGGTCTATCAGTGGTGCACATCTTGATGTGTCAATATCTGCCAACTGTTCTTTGCCAAACTGCTCCAAACCCAACAGATTGTCAGAACCGAGGACTCCTGCGCACAGTCCTCTTCAGACCACCCCACAGATGTATGTTTGATGGGATTCAGATCTGGACTCTGTCTGGGCCATTCCAAAGCCTCAATCTTATTCCGGTGAAGCCATTCGTTTGTTGATCTCGACGCATGCTTTGTGTCATTGTCCTTTTGAAAGATGAAGCTACTCTTCATCTTCAGTTTTCTAACAGAAGGCTGAAGGTTTTGTGCCAACACTGACTGGTATTTGGAACTCTTAGATTTTCCCTCCACCCTGACTAAGGCCCCCAGCTGACTCAGGCCCAAGCTCCAGCTGACGAAAAAACAGCCCCAAAGCATGATGCTACCATCACCATGCTTCAATAAAGCTCTGGTGTTCTTTTGGTGATGAAAAGTTTTCTTTTTTCCATCAAATATACCTTTTGGAATTATTTCCACATTTTCCCACATGCATTGTGGACATTTCCGATGTCTTTTTTTACAAAATATGGCCAGGCTCTGATGTTTTTCTTTGTCAGATAAGGCTTCTGTCTTGCCATCCTACACTATAGCCCAGACATATGAAGAAACAGAGGGCTTGTTGAGACATGTACCAAACAGTACCAGTACTCACAAGAAAATCCTGCAGCTTTTTCAGTGTTTCTATCAGCCTCTTGGCAGCGTCCCAGACCTGCTCTCTTATCGTCTTATGATCAAATTTGGACGGACGTCCCATTGTTGGTGATGCCACTGTTGTGCCATGTTTTCTCCACTTGATAATGACGGTCTTCACTTATTCTATGGTATATTTATTTCCTTGGGAATTTTTTTGTAGCCTTCGCCTGGCTAATATCTTTAAATAATAAGATCCCTCTGATGCTTTTGAAGCTTTTATTGATGCTTTTTAATGCTTTTTGTTGATTGAGTTATTAAGGTCACGTGCATATATGAAACGAATTTACAATGTGAAATCCTTACCGACTCTCAATCAGCATTTTTTTTTCATTATTTATTGTTTTCAGACACTTCAGATACAACTGAAAGGGCGGGAAAGTAATTAAACAACAAGCATAACACAGAAAATATTGAGTCAAAATGTCTTTGATTACCAACGGCAACCACTTAAATGTCCCAGAAAATAATTGCAAAAAGATTGGGAACGGGGGCATTAATGAAAGCTGCGTCGCAGCCGAGACTTCTACGCGCATGCTGACGCGCTGAAATAGCTTTCTGGGACACTTGGCTGAACTGAACGCCACCTTGTAATTACACCTGCGCTTTCCCTCCTGCGGTAGTTCTGTGAGAACGAGGCCGGCAGGAGTTTCACTTCAGGAACGGCAGTTCCAGCTCACTGGAAAGCCCTGAGCAGTCAAAGCAGAACGGATTGTCCCGGCGATGCTTGCCACTGTTGAACAAACTGATTATACATTTGCGCGCGCTGCTCCGGTTTCTACAGATGGTAGGGCTGACGGGGGTGGGGGCAGCTCGGATGTCAGCATCACATCCTCAACTGATCCTTTTATAACCTCAATCAGTCCGTGCTGTCTCTTGCATGCGGGAGACCTGCAGACACTCCCTCACGTTGACCCGGGCCCTGGCTCCGGACAGTAAAGAGGCTCTGGTAAGTGATTTCATATGTGAGGCCAATACACCGAAGTACAATATCAAATTTCATCAAAGTGGTTTCCAGCGCTGATGAGACATTATCAGCAGGTCCAGGAGATCTCGCCCCCCCCCCTCACTCGCTATCATCGGCCACTGAACTCAATCACCTCAAACTTTTCTCAAGAATTGGGTTTTCCTTTTATTTGTGGTTAAAAAACAAAGCACATATGGTGTTTTTGCCTTCAGGTCTTTGCTTACCGTTTTGGCCCAAAGTCGTCCTGGCAACAGTGCTTCATTTCAGGCTGTCCTTGCATTCGCGGTGAAACAGAGCGGCGGCAACGCCCGAGACTGCGTTCTATGCGTTTTTTCGTGCTATTCCCCAGATGGAATATAACTGTGGCGCCTTTTGAATCCAAGCTTAACAAATCGGCTTCACTGGAGATGCAATTAAAAAGAGAAAAATAGCATCCAGGAGCCGAAACACAGAGGACAGGAAAATAAATCCCAGAATGAACGGTAATAACAAGGGATCAGGGAAGGAAATGAGACCAGCTCTCAGTGACTAAGGGCCTCGGTACACTGCATAAGTTGATAATACAACCAGATAAACCGATACAACATCACAAAAAGTGTGTTTGTAACTTTGTTTGGAAGCAGCAGCGATACATGGCAGCCTCTGTTGCCCAAGCATTTAGGGTTTGACTTTGCTTTGGAACAGGCTCATAAAAACAAATATGTGATTGTAGGTTTCTCTTGTCTTGCCTGAGAATCTGTGTGAGGGTGACAGACATTTGGCCTAAAGAGGTCGGGCACCTACACTTTTTCACAGTCAGGTTTGCGAAGACTCGGCTTCTGATCCTACAAGTAGTTTGCACTATGTTTGGGGAAAAAAACTCGCAAACTGGCTCAGCCTTTACGGCAGATGCAGTTTGAATTTACAACACAATAGTTTCTTGTTTTCCACTATAAAACTAAAATCCATCCCTTTCTACTTAAAAGGCGCTTGTGTATTTGGCCGGAAGTAAGTCGGGAAACTTGAGAACATCCCACTGAACCAGGTAGCCCACCTTGGTCATTTTTGCAAAACTCCACCTCAGCAAGTGATCTTGGCTCATTTTTCACATTATGACAAGGTTTGAAATGAATATTTCATTCACACTGGACTGCAATAAATCATCCAATCAATCAAATTGTAGAGCACTTGGCAAAAATGCAGGTTTACATCATACAGATTGAACCCAAAAGACTTTTATGTGTACACAAACATAAAAACACAATTTGCAAGTTGCTTGTAGAAAACATACCCAAGCTGATCAAATTTAGAGCATATAAATGGTGTTATAACTACAAGGGGTTGTCTCAGGTTTGAGTAGTCATTACATGCCCTCCAGCCCCACCAACAAACACTGTAATCAAAGGGGACCACAAAATGCATAAAGAAAGCAGAAACTCGAATGAAGGAAGAGGTGTTTACTTATTCGCGATCTTTTAAAAAAATGTTCCTACATAAAAAAGAAAAGAAGAACAAAGATTGCCGAGGTCTCAAGACCCAAAGAAACAAATAAAACCCTGCTCTGCTGAAAAGAAAGGTGCTCCAGCATAAAACAAAGCAAAATGCCTCTCTCGCCTTCGTTGGCTCTCCACCAAACTGGAGAAAAACCAAGTTTAGAATTAAAATGTCAGAGAGCTGCTGCAGGCTTTTTTCTTTTCTTTTCTTTTTTTCCAAGCAGTTCTTACTGCTAAACTCAACAAACAGGCACAGAAGTCCAACGTTCACGCAGGATGAGCTGTGCAAAGACAAACCAGACCATGGCAACATCCTCACAGAGGCCCAGCGGCCACATGGACCTCAGGAAGTTGTGGTTCAGGTGGAGGATAAACGCTGAGGCTGACCCGGTTCAAAGTTTGGTCTGCTGCAGCACCCAGGGGTGGGACCAGCCAGAGAGAGAGAGAGAGAGAGACAGAGAGAGAGGTAAGCCTCCTCCACAGACAGTTGAAGGGTATAACACATGGCCATGGATCACACATCTCAATAAGATAGAACAGTGAAATTATGTTATCAAAGTTGATATTCAGTTGAAACTAACAAATAGAGCAACAAAACATGACTCATCTGTTAAAAGAAAACATAATCAACATGCAAGACCCTGATTGCTATTATCACGAATGAATTTGTACAAATAATAACTTACTCAAATGTGAAATCTATCATTTTCATATTTCCACGCGTTTCCCTCGGATCGTACAAAATAGTGGGAGGAGTGTTTGCCAACATTCAACTCAATGTAATTGACATCGCGGCATCTTAAAAGGACGCATGCATCTGTTCCTATGGAAATAAGAGTCGCTTCATCAGCCCTCACAGGTTGGATTCCACTGGAAGGCCTGGACTTAGAGCTGAATGACACATTTTATCAAATGTATCAACACATTAGTGGTCGACATTGTTATATAATCGCGTCGCTTTTACAAGCCTACTCTGCTAAGGCCTCATGGTCCCTTCCTCATTTCATCCTTTGTCATCTTTCCTATGACGTAGAAGACAGATCAGCTTCCTCATCATGCTTAACGTCACTGTAACACTCTAGTGTGCATCTTTTAATTCCACTGTATCACAACTCGTTCTCCCCACCCAACAGGACAACATTCAACTTTTTACTGCTACTTAAACACCCACGAATAAAACCCCCGGTTCAGTGTTTTGTCACTTGCACTGTTTTTCTCTGTTGATCAAACGTGGACCACCTGCTGAGCACTCGTAGAGTGTGTGTGGGCTCAAAAATGAGCACATGCAAACAGGGATCTTAATTCTTGTGCCTAAAGTGCTCTGAAAACAAGGAAAAGATTTGTCCAGAGCAGAGGAACTCACTGAAGAGCCCCCTGCTGGTCCTGGTTGGAAGTCATGCAGAACAAGCTTGTTCAGGAGACCCCTTCTGGTCCTCGTCATTGCTATTAGCAAAACTAAATCCATGCCTTCATCATTGTTACCCAATGGGGATTGGCGTTTGCATCCGCTGTGATAACAGATTGTGAGTGTGTGAGCATTTATATCTCCTCTTCATTTCTATCCAAAGACCAAGTTGGAACTAGATGTTAAAAAAAACAGTCTGGTGTTGGATAAAGAAGACATAAAAGCAACATTTTAATTACTGACACACAAAAAAAACATACTGCTACTCTTTAAAGAATGTGTACAATTATGCTGGACCCACACAAAGATATTTTTGCTGCTTCAGAGAGAAAACAGTCCAACGCAGGGTTCCTCAGGGGAACACTGGCGACGTGACGAGCCGCGATGAGACAATCCCCTTGTCTGCCGCGAACGTGTCATTTGTAGTGTTGGCTGATGACTCCGACTCTGCCTCCTCTCCATTTGTAGGCTTCAGCGGTGTGACACCGCAACACAGCTACCTGCCAGCTCACTTTAGGAGTCTGACAAGAGTCTTGGGGGGGGGGGGGGGGGCGGCATTTTTAGGAGG
>JASSRZ010000007.1:18233003-18244196 GCA_032164315.1 Malacoctenus gilli
GAGTACACATGGTGGCTTCAGCGGCCATGCAGTGTGGTGGAACCAGCCAGTTTTAGATTAAGGCACCACAGTTTGGCCACCAAAGTCAGTGCTCCTGAAACGTCCCCATTTAACAAAGCTCTTCTCAACATCAGAGTAATTAGCAGAAGGGGAAAATTGGACCAAGCTTTCACTCCCCCATGCATATACATACAACCAATGTTACCGCATGTTGTCATTCTGGTTCTTAGAGCCAAGGCAAGTCTCTTCCCCGCTGACCACGTTTACTCATGTGAGAACTGTAGTTCTGTGAGTAATTCTTATTTTTCTACACAGTTGTAAGGTCTTAACCTTATTAAACTAAGTGCTGTTTTCAAGATGGCTTATTTAAAAGTAATGTCTTGACAGGGATTTTAACTATTCCTTTCATTATTAGTCCATACTGTCATTCATGTGTCCTGAATTCCATTCTCCCTCTCTAACAAGATGACTGTGCCCCCACCGCTCAAACAAAGATCAGTGCAGTGCATCCCCTTTGTCCCCCCTCCCAGCGAGGACCACTCACACTCATCTTGGGGCATTTCTGTTCTCGGCTTTCCAAGATAGCGGACTGGCTGTGTATATGTGCTACAAAAATACACAAAACTGATTGATGATTCAAACTACATAATGAGAGTGAGCAGAACAATACTTTATTTCATTTCAGAATCTCCAGAAATAGTACCCTCATCACTTTCAACAAAAAGAGAGTCACCACAACAATTTGGAAAGATGCCAGCATGAGCAATGAATTTGCCAAGTTGGCGACACAGATTAAATGCAGCACACACTGAAGGAGTCACAACACTTCCTAATGCTATCGCGTAGCACAGGACAGGTCACTGTCGTGACCTGATCTGACTCGACCAGAACTCTACAGAAATCAATGGGCCTGTGTCCTCTATCCAGGACCGATGTGAGACATTAAGAGGATGCGTTAAGTCAAGGATGTGCGACGACTGCAGATCTATAGTAAATGTGGCTGCTCAGGTAGGGCGTACAATAAAGTGCAGGATTGCTCCTCGGAGTGTCTAATTATTTGACTAAACCTTTGTTTGGTTTTCGCTGTCCGACTGTTAACGTCACCTGAGTGGTTTTCTGTTGAGTTCGTCTCTTTCTTTTTAAAATTTCAAAGCCCCCCATGTCAGGTGTGAAGCTTTTGTAAATCGCCTCTGTGTCTGTGAGAGGAATAAAAGCAGGGAATGCAGCAGTTTTGTCCTGAAATCCTTGCCACAAACATGCTTGTAAAAGCACTCTCTAATATTTTCCTCAGTCTGAGGTTCGTCTCACACGCAAGATGTTTCTCCTCCCTCTTTGGGTCGTTCGTCGTTGTATCTGTATTCAAACGGCCTAATTATCTCTAAAAACAGCCGTTACCGGAACAATGCGTTTCCGTGTTGGAGCATCGCACAGAGGAGCCCCAGAGAAGCTCCTGCAGCGGCGCGAGGCATGATGCCTGGCTCTGCTGGCAGTGAAGGGTACTGTACTTAAACCATTTAGAGCTAATTATCAGCAAAACCTCTCCATTATCTACTGACCTGTGCCTACAAGGCTGCAATTATTTATTTCTTTCAGCCCACATGGAGGGAGCACATTGTAATCAGTTTAATTAGACCAAATAGACTTTCTCCATCTCCTCTCCGGGGGTGCAGCACACAGGTCTGGACCCAGAAGGGCATCGGGAGGAACCCGCGGAAGTCTATTATTCTTGCGCTGTGATAAATGGTGTTTAAGATTATGTTGGATAAAGAACAGACTAATGCTCCGTGTATGTGCCAGCCAGGGCAGATTTTTTTTTTTTCCCTGAATGCTAATATATGCGGCGCTTGGCATTTGTCCATGCATACTCTCTCCTCTAATGCAACACGAAGTTTCGACAGGCTACAGTTTCCACAGGGCCTGGCGAAGGGGTTTCCCTTGTAGAGAGAGAAGGGGCAGACTTCCTGTCAGGCAGGGGAAAATCACCCCTCATTTTTACACCACACTTGCTTCTCAGCAGTAGAAGGAAGGCCTATCAAGTGAAGTGGATGGTTGTTTTTGGCTTGGGGTTTTTTTTCTTGTCATGCCTCCTCTCTCCCATCTGGATGAGGGCCAGGTTGAATGACAGAGGCTCGCAGTGTGGCGAAAGACTCTCTGTCCATTAGCAGTGGCTAAATGGTGGCTAAAAGCTCGACCAAAACAATGAGCATGAAGGTAACGACACCACCAGCCTTTTTTTTGTTTGGTTTTTTTTACGATTCTATCACGGTCAATATCATTCACACAGATTCATGCAGGTGGAAAGGTGCTGTGTTTGAACGCCAGCTGTGCTGCTCAAGGCATTTCAGCTGCTAGTGTCTGAGGCGCTTTCACACAGGCCTCGCTGAGTTTCTCAGTGGCCTGCAGTTTGAAGGCCAAAAATCACTCTCGGGCCCCAAATAACCAGCCACAGCTACCTAACAGCACTTCAGGACACCTTTTAGCGATTTCACATCAGCAGATACTGACAGATGAGTCGAGCCTACCAACAATCCATGTGGGATATGTGGATGGAATGTGCAACATCTCCTCGGGACTTAGTTATATCCAATATTTTTGTCCTAATAATGTGGGTAGTTCAAGTTTTTGACTTTTTTTTTAAGGCAGTGAATAACTTCTGCCTCAGTGCCCCCTGAGACGTCGATGTAGTAGGGACAGTTTGAATGAGAACCAAGTTTTATTCTGAAAAGTGACCAGACTCTCACTGCTTATCAGCACTAAACTTTAAGTTTGCAACAAAGTCAGTTTTTTGGGGGGTAACTCCTCACAGTACTGCAGCATTGAGCCACAGAGATAGAACTGAGGTAAACTATAGCAGAGTCCGTCCACTAGCGCCATCTAAATAGACATGTTTGGAAGCATATTACATGAGGATGACATTGTGCCAACATTGAAGGTGTTCTGGTGTGAATTTGCAAGCCTCAAACTGAAAAGGTTCCCAGACAACAATGGCTAACACCCTCCAATCGTTGTCGTTGAGCATATTGACATTCCACAAATCACCAAATGAGATGCTCCACCTCATCAGCGCTACTTTGTCCTGAGAGATAAAGCAGACTCCTGTTTTGTCTCGAATATGCTTTCTGAACTGAAATATTCCCTGAAGGCCTTCACCTGCAGATCCCCAGTCAAGGTGTATTTGGCCACAAACACCCCTGTAACGCAAGTATCTGAAGATAAGCTCTTTTAGGTGAAGATAGTCAACAATACTATGTTTCAATGCAGTTGCATATCATGACTGGAATAAAAGACAATAGCAAACCGACTGCCACGAAACCTCACCAACACAAACTACTCACAACAGTGCTGAAGCATCATTCAACGAACACACATTTCATTCAAAAGTAGATTCAAGTTCTGTTAGCTGTTTCTCATCTTTATTAGGAGGAACTTTGGGTGTAGTGTCTTGTTGTCTTGTCTTGCAGGACACATGAAATTTTCTTGAGTGACGACCACTTCAAGAGTCCAACGGGAGGAGGAATCAGACAAGTCAGTCAGGCAAAGAGAGAAAGCAACTTGGAATAGGTTTTCCAGCATTCAGTGCAACCATGTCAACATACTCGAATGTCTCAGGTGTTGGCCTTGGCCAAGTGAAGGGTCAGGCTTTCCTTCCTCTTGTACTTTTTTAACTACAGGTCACTTTTTGCTTCAGCTAATTGCACAAGTTACCTGTTGTGAAGGTGTGACGTTGGTGACACATGCACATCAAAAAAGTGGGATTAACTCAAATCAAACAGCGGTGGGCATTCACCAAGCTGCTGGTGTAAAAGCGTCCTTTAATGTACTACTAAATAAGCATTTTTGAGTTGTAATGATTCAACTCTTGATCTGTGCTTTGTCTGATACTCAACGTATTCCAAACATCAGTACGACTACAGTTCTGGCAACTTCTCCAACAAGTCTTGGAACCTCAGCTCTGTTTTTGAATCCAGGAGAAGACTATGGAGGGATTTGTGCCTCTCGTACTTGTTTTGCAGCTTCACAGAGCCGCTCGGCTGGAGGAAAACGAGCATGCTGAGCGGAGTCAGCTGATGTCACATCACAGCGTTGCTTTGTTTTCGAGGTGCTGAGAGCTTCTTCCTCTCATTTCCCTCCAGGCACACCTTTAGGTCCATCATTAGACTTTCCCGCTGCGCAGCCAGACATTTAGCAAACTCGCACAAGTCGATGTGAAACTCTGGTGGAAGCGATCTAAAAATACAAACACATCGGGCTGATGGAGAAGGGTGCAAACAAAAGTTTCTCTGAAGAATAATAGGGGATACAATTCAGCCTTTCATTTGGAATCATTACATTGCTTCTGCATGTATCAACATTTCGGGCAATGTCATTACCATTTAACGAAATAACTTGAAAAGTACCTCAAAACTGAAAGATTGTGCATTCAAAGAGAAGACAAACCTTAGAGCCACTTAGTACATGACTATATAATGTTGTTTTGTGCGCACGCTCCACTGATATGGAAGCTTTTTATTTTTTAAACTGGTTACTGATGCATGTTTTGGTCTGTTTAGTCACTTGACAGTGTCGCTGGGGTGAAAATGGTGATTTTAAGGCAATCTGACTTTGGAATAAACCCAATTCATTCAGCCAATGCAACCACTCAGTGGACTAAGCTTTAAAGAAGAGGAGTAAGTGGTGCGTTCCCTTGGAGATCAGGTGATGGGCTCTGTGACCCAGGAGGATCATCAGGTAGAGCTACTGTGTTTGAGCATGGAACACGGCCCATAAAAGATGAAAACAGTTGTCCGATGGTTGCCATGATTGATTGATGTGTAAGAGCCAAAAAGCCCATTGCTTTCATCAACTTCAGCAGCTGCTCGTACATCCATTTAGGTGATGAAAAGGGCTCTAATGAGACATTGAGCATCTCTCTGTGTGCCTGCCTTTTCAAATCCAAGTTTAACTTATTCTTTATTGATCCCCTTTGGGAATTCAACTCTGCTTCTAATCATCCCCTTCATGGATAACCTTAAAAACACATACTAGGAGTGCCACAATGCAGTGCCCGGGGAAGTAGTCAGGGGTCAGGAGCCTTGCTTAAAGGCCCACAATGGTGGTGACATGGTGGTGACAATCAGTTGGATTATTTTATTTCCTCCGATCTCAACTTCTCTGTATTTCAGCTTGTCTTGAAGATCACTTCACCAACTACGAGACCATCACCTCTCCTGATGATAGCTTCCAGTTTACATGATTACATTGAAGGTATATATCTGACTTTCAGTCATCACAATGTAGGTTTCTGCAGTCATCGGGAGTAATAAGCACGTGTATGGTTCTTTCAACCCCAGAAAACTGCCCAACAATAATCTACCTGTCCCCAGAAGGCCAAGTGAACGATTGAATGGCTGAAGGAACTCGAGGGTTTCCCCCGGTTATCCGGCCTTACCTCCCCGACATTCACAGTCGAAACTAAGAAGCTAATAGTCGAATGAGCAGCAGCCCAGGGTTTTCTGATATGCCTGCGTGCACATTCACATAAAAGTGGCACAGGTTTTTTCAAAGCACATCCAACCCAGCAAAGCAACAGACTGCAATGTGGAAGAGTCGACAATTAGTGAAAAGACAACATGGCTTGACCCGCACAAAACCAAGAAAACATTCTCGTCATAAAACGTGGGGGGGGGGGGGAAAGGCTCTGCCAAGTGTATCTTCATTGGATCTCTACATAGTAGAGGTGAGGATTCTTGGTCCTGGAGGGCTGCAGTCCTGGGTAGCTCCAGTGTTTCCCAGCTTCAGTCCACCTGATTGTAATGAGCTGAACTTAAGCAGGCTCTCAGCAGAGCTTCTCGACTGATTTGATTCTGGTGCGTCAGAGCAGAAACACATTGAAAACATGTAGGAATGCAGCCCTCCAGGTCCAGGTCTCTCCAGTCCTGCACTGAAGTACCATGTGTTACATATGTGTGTTTGAGATATTAAAATGATAGCATGTGTGTACCCTGTAAAAAGACCTGAGAGAAAACTTTGCCACACTTGTTCTTTTAATAGCTTCCCAGATGCTTCTATCGATCAAATAAAATGCAGATAATGTTTTCTGTTTGTTTTGTTTTTTCAGGTGTGATTTAGTCTCATGCTCAACCTACTAAGTGAACTGGACAGTAGCATAACCAAAGCAAAGTGAGGCATTACCAACAAGTAGCCTCACGCTGTTATATGCCACAGTAAGGACATTCTTCATTTCGGACCAATAACAATGTTTCTGCATTTCATTCAAAATGACACTTCCACATAAACAATACGTCGAAGTTAATGAAAATGATGTTTTTAGCATCTTCTTTTTTTTTTTTTTCTTTGATAAACAGTATGGACGGAAGTTCTGTTCAGTGTGGTTGTCTCAGTTTTGGGTGTTCTTTATGTACATTATACTTTCAATAAATTGTACTAAATACAGCTGGACATGAGAAAAAAATCCTGTCACGCACTAATTCTTAATACAATTAGGTCTTTAGGACGTTGCAACGTTTCACTTCACATTTCCTTGCAGTTGTTTTAAAGTACACCTTTCCGTTGGTTGAAAAAAGGCAGTGTTAGGAGAGCTCTTGCCAGGTCTGCACGGTGAGTTCTCTCAATATAGATCTGCAATCAGCACAGGCTGTAATTACTGGGATCAGGGTGGCATGTTCGTCAAAGTCTGTCTCCGAGGCTCCAGTCGTGACCCTGCACTAATACACAGCTGCCATCATATCCCATTAAAGCATCAAATTCACTAAGGCAGGGAGCACGCTGCAACTTTCCAGCATGTGGGCCCCAGAAATAACCCAGACTTCCAACGGCGGGCGACAGGAGTTCTCTGCAAACTGGCTGAAGTGAGAGCCAACTGTGCGCTGAGACGGTGTGCCATGCGTTTTATACTATACAGCTGCATTGTTTACCGGAGCTGTGGAATATTTGTGCTCTCTTGATGCAGATTCTCTGTGCTCTGATGCTCTTTGACCCAGTGTCCTCAACACTCATTGGTCTCCTTTCTTACAATGATTTTTAACGCATCTCGCAAGTTCTACACTTTACTGGTTCTTTCATATGGACAATGATCACCGTGCAGTAAAATTTTATCCTGGAACTTTGCCTTTATCGTGTCAACAGCAGTATTTTATGTGAGAAAAAGGGATGTCGGATGAAACATCAGACGTAAAATTATTTCACAGAAAATGTGAGAAGAAAAAAACTTTTCACACAATTAAAGCGTGCTTAAAAGCACTAATATTACCAACCTGTGACAGCTGAAGAACTGAAAGAAGAGGTTAATGGGAGCCTTTCAACTTTGGTGTTCCTAATCACCACATACAAATCAGCTGATATAATTTATCTCACTCCAACAATTCCAATTTACCCATCTCTCTCAAAAAAAACATCCAACTCACACAGAAACACCAAAAGATTGCTGCCCCCGACTAGGTCTCTGACTATTCTGCATTTAGGCAAACTAAAGGCAAAATAAACTGAATAAACAAACTGTAGGAGATATCAGTGGTAAGTTACTGTAAAATAAATAGCTTCAGCTGAAACAAACTGAAACAATGAACTTCTGAATTTGTTCAAAAGTAACCTGAATAAATGAGCAGAATGAACATTCAGAGAAAGATCAGGCATGTGAACAGCTTGATGCGGTCAGATCGACCCACTCTGATCTACAATACAATCGGCTCCAAGGAGGGGAATTTGTTTCTGTTTCGGATCTAATCAGAGTCCATGTGAATGGCACATCAAAAAGCCAAAGGGGACTGAAGGGTAAAAAGGAAAAACATTCCAAAACGTTTTTTGTCACAGCAGTTACTTTATGCAAGCAATTTATTTTGGACTATTATATGAGGCGAGCATGCAAGTGGAGCCAAAGTCTCAGTTCAGGGCAAACACATACACGTATCAGTAAAACAATCACAACAGGCAGTGACAACAGAGTGTTTTGTGGTATTTTGCAGAAGTTAATTGGATGATCTCAAGTTCTTTGTCATCAAGCGTGACTCCAATCCCAATGGTTCCAACCGCACCAAAAGAAAGCACGTTTTCTCCAAGCTTTTGCTAAATCTGAGGAAAGTTGTGGCCAGATGAATCTGACACGGAGGTCTACGGGCCGGTCTCTGACTGTACCGCATGTTTTACAGCACTTTCAAATGAGGCCAAACTCACATCAAGTGCTCTTGTTGACCCTGCCAGCTGTGCGCGAGCATGTACACATGCACCTGAATTCAGGAGAATTAATGTTTGTCGTCCTCCAAGTCATTTATTATGATCCCCGTCTAATATGTCCTTCCAGAATCAGCAATTTAGAGAATCCTCTGAGTCCTTTCCTCTATTGTTCCCCAGCTTATTGTTAACGGGCGCTTTTGTGGCGCAATCAGCCACAGTCCGTATCCTCCCGGTGCATCCTTCATCATTAGATCCAACCACTCTGTTTACACGCACTCTCCATTGTGGCTGTCTTTTTCCTTTAGGTCCATTTGCCTTCACTGTTCTGCGGCTGTTCCCTCGTTATTCCTCCAGCTGATGGGGTCAGTGGGTTAGGTTTACCTTGCTCCATTATTCCAAAAAAGGCAAAGGCATGCTGTGCTCTACGGTGACCGACCGTCTTCTCATGGCCATCCCAAGACTGCTCTCCCCTGTCTCTATATAATAGGGTTCCAAATATGTGAGTGGTGCAGAAACTTGTTTTAAATGAGCTCAGCCAGCTCTCCACGACCGTAATAAGGTATGGTCCAGTATATTTTATTTTTATGTCTCATATTCATATGATATTGAGCAGAGTTGTGAGGGTACACAGCATGGCCAACCGAAGGTACCAATTCAGATGTTGCATGTGTGGGATTTGTGCAGCCAGAAGCTCTCGTTTGCTTTTATTACTCCACCTTTCCAAGCTGTTATTTATCGTTTTCAAGGAAAATAAACAATGAATAAACAAAGAATGATTTTTTTGTGACATACCAAGAATTATCTTTGTTTTTTAAGAAGCAGCAGATGAAAGTATCTGTAGCATCTTTTCCAACATCTATGTCACTTCTTGGTCAGATAATCTTTTGCCATGTGACATATAAAAGCAAAAAATAATTAAAAAAAAAAAAACATTAAACCTTCTTGATTTTTAAAACCCAAACTTACTACCTGGCAGCAAAAGCTATTAGTTCAGTCAAGTTAGCTGAACAATTGCATAAGTGTCAAAAACAATGACATTGAATTCTTTATCACAGCTTCAATCCACTCCCTCCTCTGTGAAGACATGATGGGGTGGTATGACAGCATGTATTAGTTTTATACATACAGTATGCACAATCATGTATTATATAGTCCTTAAGCTACAGCCATCATGCAAACATTTCATCCGATTCAATGAAGAAAAAGGAAAGTAAAACTCACCCTTTGATGCGAGGAAACCATTCCCAATCTCAAGTGTAAACTGTTTCATCCTCCAATTGAGATGCGCTCTGGAGATTCATACAAGAAGCCTGTGACTCTAGGTCAGTTAGTCATCTCGCTAATAAGAGCAAACAGGCCTCTGATGTTCCCCTAACCTGTTGGCATTCAACAGCATCGTAATTAGAATGGAATTACCGAGTCAAGCACGCTTATATTCCTTTCTCCCTTTGATCTTGCACTGACCTTGTGAATGCCACTTTCACGCACCCAATCATCGCAGAGCGCCGGACACTGTCCACGCTTTATATTACAGGGGTATCCGTTCAACATAATTCACCTCTCTCCGTTGCGCTGCAGCCTTGACGGGACTTGACCTGTGTCATTGGGGTCTTAAACAGCACAGCAAACAAATAACTCTTTATATCTATGACTGGAAAACATTTCCACACGTCGCACCTGCTGACAGTCAGTGGTGAATTATCCCGATTGACCGCGGAAATAACATGGTTTAAGGCAACTATCACCGAGCAGAGAGATGAGCGGTCTTTAGGGTCGTTCAAGTCGGAAGGCTTGAACGTCCAGAATCAAAAAAAAAAGGAGAAAGATTTAAGCCAAAGGTTTCAGTCCACATGTTTACAAATGTGTGTTCTAATGTAATCACCTCTCATCGCTTCAATAATTGATGCAGGAATGGGTTGGCAAAAACAAGATTGAGGTTAAACGGCCAAAACGACAGCTTCCTGCCAGAAGACGTCCGTGTTTGAGGGCAACCCTGAGGAGGATATTTTTCTCTGAAGGAACTAATGGCTGCGTTGGCAATACAAAGCAAATTGGGCCATTGTCCCCAGGCCCCCCTCGGTATCTGCTGCGGTGTGTAAATTTGATTGTAATCATTTGATTAACTGTTAATTTACTCAGGAAATGGCAGAAGTGGCTCATTGAGTAGCGAGGTCACACCAGCGGACAGGCCGCGAGCTATTAGTGATTTTCTAAATCATTGGGTGATTCTGGTTTTATCTTAATGGGAGGAATGTTCATACAGGTCAATTTCTAATGCTTTAAAACTCCATCTCTGCAGCTGGAGGAAAAGCAAGACAAGACGGAGCGATGATGGTGTGGCGGTGGCTAAAAACGAAAGAGTCTTCTTGAAAGGAGGCTGGGGAGGGTCAGTGGGAACGGACAATTTGTGTCAAAGACTTCCTCCAAACTGAGTCCTTTTTTTGTCCTATCCAGATTGTGTCTGGACTTTTAAAAACTGGATTTCATGAAGGGTGAACAGCAGAAAAATTCCATGGACTAAAGCCACAGACAGAGGTGGTTTTGAAACGGATTCAACTCAGATTCAGTGTATACACCCCTTTCTGTGGGATATAATTCCGATGCTCAGCAGTAGCATTCCTGCAGCGTGGCAAAACAACGGCCAACTGGCTGCTGGCAACACATAACGAGCGTCATGATACAAGAGCACAGTCTACTTGGTGGCTGTCATCGCTGAGATCAGGGGTCTGCAATCTGCAGCTCTTCGGCACCCTTCGTAATGGGTCCCTGTGTCTATAAGAAAAAGGTTCTCAGTTAGTTTAATTTTGTATTCTTCCTCAGATATTTACTTTCGTATTACCATTCGATATAACTAATATCAGACTTAAATTACACATATGTCACTGACGCTTTTCATTGTAAGTCAAAATGTGATGAATGCTTAGGTCCTTTGATTTAGGAAGCGTGTAAACAAAATAGACTGCAGCATGGGGAAGTGAAAGGGAGAGTGAGTAAGAAAGAGAGAGAGAGGGAGAGAGAGAGAGA
>JASSRZ010000007.1:18255123-18269763 GCA_032164315.1 Malacoctenus gilli
CACACACACACACACACACACACACACACACACACACACACACACACACACACACACACACACACACACACTGCGATTCAGTCCTCAGTCCATTTGGATGTGTCGTCTGCTGAGCGGAATCAGACGCAGCTTGGAGCAACACGTTTTGTTCGTGGTGGACTGATTTGAATTTTGACAGGAGCGGCTGGAGCCGAATTTACATGTTGGAAAAACAAGTTGGAGGGGGGACAGACCTGGCTAATCGGAGACCCTCAGAGCCGAGGTCAGTCTGGGAGGAGTGAATGACGAAACCATCCGCGCTGTCACTCGCATGCAAAAACCTCAGGCTCATAGTAATAATAGGGTAATGAACTCAAAAGACACAGCGATACATTGATCTTTCTAGCCTGATATTTTGACATGGGGGGGGGACTATTGCAGCTCATAGTGGGTGAAGGAATAAGTGGGCAGAAGTCACAGGGCGGACATTTTGTTGGAATTTCCAATAATCCAGCTCTCTGAGAACCAAATGTTGTGCTGGCAAGTATCCAAACAAGTGAAGCCATGATGGCATCTGGATGTTGAGAGCAGCTTTGAGAAAGAAACCTTTTACATGAATAGAGCTGATTCACAGGAAACTAATTAAGGGGAAGCATAAGGGAAGAAATATGATCCTTCCTGGAAGTTTCCTTCAGGATCGCCGCTGCCCCTTTCACACAGATGTAACACCTCGGATATGTCTTGCTGTGTTGATAAACAACAATAAGAGGTATCGTTGGAACAAATTCATACATCTCTGGTGGCGAGCTGAAGATGAAATCTGTCCTTGAGGAGGAGATCCCTACGACCATTCTCAGCATGACGATGGCACAAGTGGGGAATTGCCAGCTTCCACCAGGTCTCCAAATGTTGCAAGAATGTCCGACTGACATGCAGCAACCCAAGTGGCCCCACTGTCATTTCGGTCACTGATACGTCACGCTGCCACAACCAGGCGGCTTCGCTTGTAATGCCCAGTGGCTTCACCTCTTCTCCTGCAGAAAGGGAGCTCCTAGTGTGACATCGCCCACAGTGAATCCCTCTGCTGCACCTAAAGATGGATAAACATCGCCGCACTGTACCTCAATCGCACAGATCTTCTGAGTGAAAACAGCTACTGTTGCCTTTCGTACTGTTGGACACACGGTCAGGGCACAACTCTTCTGCACACACAGGATCGGTGTGAACACTAGCAGCAGGTAACTGCAGTGGCATGACAGGCGTGCGTGAGCGTGCTCCCACCTGCGGCCGTAACCTAGTTGAGTGGATTTGCAGCTCAAGCCCACGATTGGCAGGAGACACTCTCAAAGTGCCGCCAGAGGCTTCCTCTCCATGTGTAATTATTTCTATACCACTTGGCCCCAAATTGAAAGAATGAATCTGAGCCTATATTTCCTCTGAATGCTGTCGTTTAAGAGGCTTTTTATGCGAGTAATAAAGCAGGGGCCGCCACCCTCTGTCACTAAGAAGCAAATCATTTCCCAGGGAGGGGAAAAACATCTGTTCCCAATTCAAGAGACTGCCTGTCGAGAAATGGTGTCTTTTCACATGATAATCCAGGATAGAAAAGGTTGAAATCTGGTCGGCACTCTGGAGGAACTGGATAATGATGCTTCACATATGTGAAGGGAAGGGGGGGGGGGGCTCCATGCACTCTGTGCGAAGCGACTCCCCTCCCCTGTGCTATTCAGCCTCTTCTGAGTCACCGGGCGAGATCGAACAGAAGGGGACAGATTGGCAACCAATTGCATCGATTACCTGGGTGGGGAAACCACCAGCACAGTAACAGGTCAGTCTGCATGTGGAGTGTCATCATTTTGCCAGTAGCTGTTTCGCCACCCAGTCACACCAGCTGTCTCAGGTAACTGGCAAGAAGAAAGTTACGGCAAGGGCATGCGAAAATCAATCATAAAAACAAGTGGGTGTAAGTGTCTAGCATGTATCTTCACATTCTCCATGTTACAGTTGGAGGACTGTCAGCTCTTGAGAAAATTCGGGGATGACATGAAGTTGGGTGGCCCCCAAAGTTCTGGGGTCTTTCCAGCATCACCACTGAATGGCATTTAAATCCTATTGTACTCATCAATGGATCACGTCCACAACACAGTTGTACAATCATCAATTTGCAAGCGCATGATCATCATCCACTTTGTGTGATTCATTGGCATTCTGGTCACAGAGTGGCGAGGATCTGCTGTCTGCTCTGACTGCAGCTGGGAGTGCTCGCTCTCATGTTGTTTGTCCAAATGGTGTTACTGCACTCGACTGTCTCACTTCCCACTGGCATAATAGCCTCAGGTTAAAAATTAAAAAAAGAAGGGGGGTCCACTTTTTTTTTCTTAATGTGACCAAAGTAAACTATTAAGAAAACACAGCAAAATAAAAAAAAAAAAAAGAAAAAGAAAAAGATCTTTTTCTCATCCATTCTAACCTCAGAGAGATGATCTGTAAAGGTACAGCAAGGCTATACAGGAATTATTCATAGAAAACTATAGTAATGCATCTTTATGACAAAGTGTCTTTTATCTATCCTCACATTAACGTTGTTACACCTGTGTACACATAGGATGAACCCCTGGTGATTTCGCACAAAAAGAAAGAGGCCCCCGAACAGACCCCTGAGCTTGTCACAGGGCTCACACAAAGACACACACCGGCAGACACCGTTAACGAAGCAACTCCATCTCGAAAAATGTAGAAGGACACAAAACAAGACCTCAATTTGGGCTCAAATCCCTCGTCTGTCGCTGAAGGGCTGACTGTGCAAAACAGTTATCCACTGTCCAATGGAAACTGGTTACTGCTGTGTTCTACCACAGAGCAGAGGCTCAAGGATGGTTCAAGGAAGATTACACGGGGTCTTGGATATTTCTTCAAACAGCACGACGCATCCGTCATTTTTCTTCGAGCTTATAAATGGGTTTAGTTTTGAGGTAACAGGTTGTGTTGATGATCAGACAAACCGCAGACACTTTTGTCAAGGTGCTCGCCACCTGCCAAAGTTGTATTTGCTGCTTTTCAGCCGTTTCCATGAGTGTTTTCTCAAAGTGAGCAGACACCTGCATTCCCACCATGCAAGCGGTTTGATTTTCTATCTGAAAACTATTGATGTGGCCTGCCAGCTGTCCAGCCCCCCTGCCAAAGAAGCCTCATCACCTGAGGCCCACAGTATGTTGTTTGGATGCATTTGGTAACTTGTGACAAAACAAATAAATCTGCCCATCCTGGCTCACAGCCCTGACTGCTCCGCTCCTGCAAAAAAACCAACGGGATCACCTTCAGGAGGGCGACCGCTCCTGTCAGACGCAGCGTGGTCCAGGTGCCTTGAACGCGGTGCTGCAACGACTAATGAGTTAGCAAACAAATCGATACCTTTCATTTTTCTCTCCTTTGAGTGACACCTCAGGAAAAAAATCCTCAAATGACATCTCTTTGCAATATTTGATTGTTGTTGGTGGGGGTTTTTTTTCGCATAATGTCAAGTGCTAAGAATCAACAGCTTCAAATCTGTGGCTCTGCACTGCAAAAACTGGCCTCCTCGAAAGAAGCTTAATTTTCCTAAATCCAGTCAATTTGTCTTGTATTAAACCAAAAAAATCTGCCAAATGGGTGAGTTTTTTTGACTTGACAAGAATTCTTAAAATAAGCACAAAGTTCTCACCTCGGACGGACTAAAATGGGTCTTAAAACTAGGCAGAAAATCTAAGTTTATGTAAGTAGAATCTCCAATTGACCTTTTTTGTGTTATTAGACAGTGGGAGGAAGCCGGAGTACCCGAAGAGAGCTCACACATGCACAGGAAGAACATGCAAACTCCACACAGAAAGGCCCCCACTTGGGTGTGAGTCCAGGACCTTCTTGCTGTGCGACGAGAGCACAAACCATCATGCCATTGTGCCCAATTCTTGTGTCTTTGCATTCTTAAATTGTGAAGTTGTACAAATGGCCTTGCTCTTAAAATAATCTTGTTGTTGTATTGGCTTTTATTGTGAAACATTTCTATACCCTGTTTTTGGTTTATTCCAGCTCAAAAGTAGCTGGAATATTTTATCAAGAAAAAGTGAGCCAAGCTTTCTTCAAACCAGATTATTTTTCTCATGCAAAACATGCTTGTCAAGATTCATTTTCTTGTTGGACTAAAGATAAAGACTTATTTCCTTAATGCAGGCTTGTTTTACTTTCTTGAAGTTCGTTTTTTGCAGTGTGGTTCTCTACTGGATAAAGTTAACCTGCACCCTACTGGTCAGAGGAACCCCTGCCTCCTGTGGTGGGCCCCAAGTCTCTCGGGGTCTTGTTTATGTCAGGTCGGTCCACTAGTGGACCATTCTGCTTTACAAATGGAGTAAAGGGATTATAACCACATCCAGAATCCTGTTCGGTTGTTAGATTATCAAAGACCAAAGGGAAGCCTGAATTTGCTTGTCGCTGCCCCCTTAGTAGCATCAAAGCTTGACAAGTCGTGTTCGTGCCTCTCTTTGCTTCATTTGTAAAGTTTAATCACGCATTAACAAAATATGAGTATATGTACTACAAGTGTGAGAATGAGCAGAGTTGAGCTACAGTTGATATCGCCACTATGTGTGTCCCAGCTGCAGCCAGAGGTGAACCAAAGCTCTCCACAGCCAGACTGCAGTGGAATCACAGAGCCGCCGCTGTTTCTGCTCATTTTAATTGGGTGACGATGTCTTTTCGCGTCTTGTCGTGACTTTTAGGGATGTCGGTAGTAACTTTATGCTGCGAGGAGTCGTCAGAATTGCGGAGAGGTGGAGAGCAAAAACACATTCCTGTAACGTCAACAAAACCTTCAGGTTTGAGGACTGTTTCCAACCGTGTGGGTGAGGGCAGATATCGGCTTTTTCCTGCTCAAAAATATCATTCTTGTATTGGCCTTTAAAAATCCACAATCAGTCGACCTGTGGTGCATACAAAGGGTGAGACGAGCAAATCACAACAAGGTGGGCACTGGCAAGCACTCGTCCGCAAACCAACACAAAGTGAGGGGATGCTACTGAGTGTAAGTGGACAGGAAAATGAAAGGGGAAGTGGATCTGCACCAAGTGACCGAACGGACAGCAAACACTGACGGTAACACCTTTAAAAGGTAGCATGGTTCCAGCTCCATGCTGTACCTCTCTGTGAGCAGTTCTCCCCTTCCAGTTCCATTACACAGCTGCCTTGTGGTCCTCTGAGCAGCGGTGATGAATTAGGCTTGTAAAAACAACATTGTCATAAATCCTGTCTGAAAGAAGCGTTGTTATCCGGTGTGATCGGCTTCCTTTTTTCTGTGTCAGCGGCTCCGAACCGAAGTGACACACAGAACGCCTCCAATAACAAAACAAATTGTCAGATCGTTGAACAATCCACTTCAAGGGGCCGCCATTGTCATCGCGTAATTGTGCCGCAGGAAGAAGACACTGCAGCAGATTCATCAAATCGAGCAGTCACATAAAAAGTCGAAACCGTTCATGTTCTGTAAGGATGGAAATAGCAATTATGAGTGTGCACTTGTAACGATCTCATGAAATCAAATCAACTGGACTATGTTTTCGTATGTTGACGTTGTTCGTTGGATGAGAGAAGTTAATCCGACACAGGGGCGGACAAAGATCTCACTGTGAGATGTGGCTGGCATGCTGCAGCGTCACCTTACGTATTGTCAGCGTGGCAGCGGACAAAGCCAGTTGTACTTCTTTGCCACACAGGACGGTGTAGTCGGGGGGCCATCGCTCCCCCTGCAGGAGCATGTACAGCTGTTCGCTTAATGTTAAAGCCACATTAAGTCATTGAGGGGGCTTCTGTTGCCGATACATTCAGGCAATCAGCTGTGGGCGCTCCTGTGCGGAGTCAGGTGCAGCGCCGGGCGCGTTGCTGTGACAACCGAACACAGCTGAGGTGGGACCAATGATAATGGAAACACAAGTGTTTGTGTGCTATGCCGTAAGGCTGAGTAGGAACGAATGCAAAACACACTGTTAATGCGGTCGAAGGCTTTATGTAGAACTGGCCTAATCTCAAATCTAATTCCATATGAGTGTGTATCTTTTAGTTTGTCACCTTGATTTCGTATCACTATTTCACTGTTGGCCAATCCCCCCCCAAAAATTAAAACTTCATTCCTTCATGGCTCTTCATCTACAAAAGCCAGACAGTAAAGGGAAAGTGGGGTTAAAAAAAAAAAAAAAGATTGTCAGTCATTTGTGATTTAACATATTGTGGTTTATGTAGCTTGGAGGGATGGGGTCCAATCCAGAAATGGATGGTTCAGTCTGAGCAGGGCACTGATTTGCAATGGTGTGCAAGCATGTTGTGCACAAAAAGATTGGGACATTTAGAACCAACCTCCAAAACTGCCTGGTGCTTTTCTTCTGAAAGCTCCTGAGTTGATATAGCTCAAAGAGGAGGGAAAAGGTTGGGAATCACTGTTCTCCAGTCAACAACTAATCACACACACACACACACACACACACACACACACACACACACATGCACGCACACACACACACGCACGCACGCATGCACACACACACACATACACATGCACACACACACCACTGTTTTTTATCTATCGTGACAAATCATTTAATGTGTACAAGAATTCAGGGCACCGCATGCAAAACGAAGCACATGGAAACTGTACTGAAGTCCTCTCCTATGGAGTAGGCCACCCCCTGAATCACACACACACACACACACACACACACACACACACACACACACACACACACACACACACACAAATACACACACGCGCACACACACTGTTCCCGGTGCACAACCCCAGGCGTGTGATCACCTGAGGCCCTGTGGCGGTCAGAGCTTTTAGAGCTTTGCCTGACAGCTAGTTTTAGCGTGTGATGAAGCGTTTCTCGACCATTTTGTGATTGCCCAGTGTGTGATTGCCTGCCTCTGTCTTTTCCAGGGCGGTACTAGAGTGTGAATTATGTACCTCCACTCTTCCATCCCTAGTTCAACTCGCTGCTCTAAACCGAGCTATCACCCCAAAGCACCGGTGCTCCAGGCCCTGGACACTCTAATAACCGTGCCCATAAATGGACAGTAAATCTGAGGCGGTATAAAACACAACCTTATGAGAGGCAATCATTTGGAAGCGCTTACTGCTTCAACCTCCCTTCGTTTCTTTTTTTTTTTGTCTGCCCGTCCTCTTTTTTTTCTGTCTGTCTTCTTCCTCATTCCCGCTCCTTTGTTTTTCCCTCATCCCTCCTCTCCACAAGTCCTCACCTAAATTACTGCAGGTGCTGCTGCAGAAGCTGAACTACACCTACAGGCTTGACTGGAAAGGTCAACAAGCTGCTTAAAATGAAGAATAGCTGCGGAGAGCGTGGCGCTATCTACATCTCACTTCTCCTCTTCCTTTACTGCTCCTGCTCCTGTTCTTTTGAATCCTTCTTACATTTTTTGGGGGGGATGCTTAATGCAGGTGATTTAGTTTTTGTGCGGCACGCAGTCCTGTGCTGATTCTTTGATTTTTTTGATTCAAGTTTTCATGTTTATTACTCGGCCTTCCTGTTTTGTTTTGAGGTTGTTGTTTTTTTTCTTTGTCCTCTATTTCTTTGGCCTCCCTCTCTTGTCTCCCAGTAGATATATGGGAGTTGCTGTTCCAAACTGACTCCATGAACCCACCCCAAGCTAGTCATTCCTTTTCCCTCCTCCTTTGTTCTCTTACTCTCCTCCTTGCTTTTTTCTTGTTGTTGTTGTTTTATTCCTCCTCACTCATATGTGTGCCCCCCCCCCCCCGTCCTCCCCCTCTTTTCGCTTTGGCTTCCTAACATGCTTGCATTCAGACTCCGGCTCAGGCTGGATGTGGCTGTGAATACCAAGCAGGTTATCTGCTGTTGTCTTCAGCCTCTCAGCGAAAATAATGGCGCCGAAAGTTACAAATGGAAGGGGTTCGTTGCTCCTGCTCAGACCGCTTCGCCGTCCACCTCTCAGGCTGCAGCGCGAGCTTCTGGGCAGACATCCACGGCGTCACCAAACTGGCCATGCGCCGCGCGTGACAGGTCACAAGTAACTCACAACCATGCGTGCGACTACAGGTGGTCTGTGGTGAGGAATTGGGTAAAACCGTGCCGGAGACGATCGCGTCAGTTTGTTTTTTTTAGCCTCGGGAGATGGCCACAAAGTCTGTTTAAGAGTGGTGAGCCGTCTGTCACAGACAGGACCCCAAATCCTTCTGTATACCTGAAACAAGTTGGGAGTTTTGTGATGATAGTGATACACACAGTTGATGCGCGGCCATTGGGCGAAGGACGTGCCTCACCAAGAGAATGCTTTATCGCTATGGCTCCTTTTTGCTCTAAAACACCTGCTGAAGGGCACACAAAGCGTTTGGTAAGTGGTCAGTGGACTCCACTGTAAAGTGCATCTTCACCACATTCAGCGGTCTGTAGACATTTGACACCCTCATGTCTGAGCTTTCCACACTTTTCCAGGCTCAGGGGGCAGGGGCAGCTCCTCCGTCAGTAAAGTTGCTACAAGCTTCTAGAGGTCACTGGATTGCTCCATCACCTAATTTGCATGACTGACCATTTATCTGGCAAGTGGCAAGTTGCAGTCCCAAGATGGCAGACCGGCTGCTACAACTTGGACAGGTGATCCAAATGGGTTAGTGATGATACAGCATGCAGAAAGACTCCAAAGTGAAAGTCAGGAAAGCGATGGGTCAAGAAGATTTGGAAAAGTGCCAGATTTAGCGAGCGAATCGCCAAGTTGGCAGCGTGACTCTCAGACTACTTCAGACAATAAATGATTTATTTACATTCAAGAATCCATTTTTAGACTTGTGTATCTTAAAATAACACTGCAAACACAAGTCAGGCAGGTTCCGTAACTGTTTATTTCATGTTATCTAATTTCTCGTTTTTTGGGGATGGTTTTAGAGGACGATGTTTCATGATTTTGGTTGACTTCTGTTATATAGATTTAGGACCAAATAAGCTGATCTGGTGCTTTTCAATATAAATGGCTGGTGTGGACTTGACCACTGCCAGCATGTTGTACGGATCACACAACTGATGTACATCAGTTGTATTTTGCACATGACAAAGAGTGCTGCTGACCTGAAAGCTCAGTACAAACCAGAGATCACCTGGACGACATCGATCCAGAAGATCAACAGCGCTCTCGATCGGGGTGTGACCATTGCTGAGGGCGGAGGTCTCTGATTGGTTTTTGAAAAGTAAAGGTGGGACTTCTGCTGCTGGCCGGGTTGTTGTTCTCAGGAGATCACCGTGTCCATGCAGCGTGGAAGAGAATTTGGGTTGAAAAGGAAAACTCAGTCGCTCCCATCGCCAGGCTTGTTAACAAGAAAGTTATAAAAAGAACCAAATATGAACACACTGTAATGAATCAAATAGGCCACTGACACCAATGGTTTCAGTGGAGCCCAAATTTGCTTAAGTGCCTGAATGATTGTTTATTCATTTTTCTGAGGGAGCAAATTGTGGTCCTCTTTAAGACAACCACACAATGCTGGTTTGAACGCATCTTCAGAGCAGCTTTGGACGAACTTCAGTGTGAACCAGAATGTTCCACAACTTGTATGATACCAGTCTCAGCAGAAATACCAGAACAGAACAACATGACAAGCACGGCCAGAACCCGACATGCCACAGCATCCATTCAGCGTGAATTCTGCAGAGCTTGTTCCTCTTCTCCTTGTTCGTAACCACATCTATGTGTTGTCATGTACTTTCGTAGGAGAACCATGGTGCTATGCTCTCCTCACTCAGTCTGGAGAGTCAGAAGTCTGCGTGAATTCAGACCGTGTTGACTGAGACAGCTCCCATTGAAAAAAGTTGTCCAGTGCTGCTGGCTCGCTCTGATCCCCCTCCCTGGTTTGAAAGCACTTCCACATGCATGTGAAGCCACATACAGGAAAAATCGGCCAACGGTGTTCTTTCTGTGTGGCAACGCTGTTACCAAACGCATTCCTCCTGATGGTGCACTCAGTCTTAAAATTCCTTGAGCTGGGGCTGAAGGGGGGCGGGGGGCATATATTTATCCCCAAAGTGTAAATATATGGCTATGTTTCTGGAAACTTTAAGCCGTGCCGCATGTGGGTCTCTCCGGAGCAGCTCACAGCAATGCAGCCAAGCCACATCCAGAGAGATGTGACATTTTCAAAACTGTAAATACCTACAAATGAGCTGAGAGAAGCCTCCAAACTCTTTTAATTAGTTCTCAAGGCCCCCGGTACTCACTTTGTGCTGGCTTCGCAGCGGATTTAGACTAGAATTGCATTGCCCCCTAGTGTTTGGAGTGAGTACTGGAGCACCTGAGCACCAGGCCAGAAACAGGAGAAGAGAGCAGGGAGGGAGAGAGAGAGAGTCGGAGGGTGAGGCTGTGGTGGTGAGTGGTCTGCTTTTATATGGAGACCACCGCTGTGCAGTGAGTGTCTGAAAGAGTGTCACATGGAGAAACAGTGTGTTTCACAGAGAGAACGGCGACATGTCTCAGAGCGACTCCTTCAGAAATTTCAGAGTGCCATTGGCCAAACACTTTTTTCCCTTCTCCGTCCGCAAACTTCTGCAAATACTGAAAAAAATACTGAAATTCATTCTATAGATAAAAGAAAACTGATATCAGTCAGGATGTTGTTTTATATTTTTTGAAAAACCTAGTAAAAAGATGAGAAAGCACGTAACAGTTCATTCTTAACAGCGCTGTGCTTTCAAGTTTGGCATGTCTTCTCTTGAATGCGAGTGGTTGGGGAAGTTCTCGAGCACTGTGATTGCGAGAAAGACTGAGAAGAGCCATCAGGATATGTTCACCCTTGCAGCATGGCGTCAGAGTGGCTCGTGGTCTCCTGAGACCTTTAGGACGACTGGTTTCCAGCTGCCATGGGGTCCCTTCAACAAACTGCTCCACGTCCATGTTTCATGGAGGCAGAGTGAAGCTGGTGGCAAAACTGTCGCGCAGAAAGTCTCCGCATAAAAGGTTCAGTGAGTTAGTTTATTTCAGAAGAAAGCACTTCACCTTGACTCAACGTGGCCCAGTTGTGTTCCCCCATTATACTTGGGTCCACCTCACCTGTGTTCAGTGGTCACAGCAACAAACTGAGCATCCACAGAGAGATTTTGAAATGATAAACACAGTATGTTTGTGATACTTACGATTCATATTGGCAATTTTGAGAGAGACTGGTCAGTTCCATTGTAAGTTACCACTGATGTTTACTGATTTCGCTCCCAAGTACAGCCATTAAACCGTCCTTATTGTTATGAAGCAAAAGCCTTCATGAACAAACTGATTGTTTGTATAGTTCCCATGAAAGAGGTGGAAGGTGGGAATTTTGCACTAACATGTTACATGAGCTGTGGAGCAGAGTGGGTAAGCGGCAAATGCAGTGGCAGGCTGAATAACAGCTGTGAGTAACAGTGGTCCAAACTTCCTCTGACCAGTTTGTAAGATGTTAATCCCACTTTCCCAGTTTTCGACAATCGCGTCACGCAAGGAGGCAGACATGTCTGTGGTACAGTGGTGCAGCTCCCCCCCATCAGATGTATTGTGTCAGCACGGCGGCATATGGCCGAGTCATTCAGCCATACAAGCTTGCTCCCAGCTTGCGCGCCTCTTCCTCATACATCCTCACACGCCACCACACAAACATCGTTCCTCAACTTCCTGGCACAGGCTGTTACCGAAAGTTTTGTCATTAGATTTGACTTTTCAGAGACAGATGATCCGTCACTTGAGAAAAAAAACAACAACAAAAAAAAAGCTTTTATTTTTCTGTGGATGTGACATTATCATAGCTGCTGGTGCAGTGACACTCAGAAGGCTTCTGTTCATACAAATCTGGGAGTTTTGTTTATGAGCTTTATTGTCGTAGAAGTTGGAAGAGGCTCGACTAGTTATTAGATCAACATGCGCTCTGGCTTTGATGAGTGTTGCGCTGAGTTAGGACAAAGCATCACCTGGTTCTACGAGGTGAAAGTCTTTACATCGCATCTGTCAGCTTTAATACTTTAATACTCATTTCATTTAGAGAAGTATTTCAACTTGTTAATGACGTGACCCATAGTGAGCCCAAGAAACTTGTCTTCTAAACAGTTGAGATCTTATAAATTCACTTTTATCTGTCCTCAAAAAAAGTCACAAACTGTTGCTGAGTGTTTATTATTTAGGACGAATAAATATCCATCGACAAATTTGTTTCAGTTGCTTTCATGTACTTCATCTTTCAGTTACCATACATTACGGCCACGATTCATTGTAGTCATGGTAGTACAGTACTTATGATTGTAAATAATTCAATTAAATATTTCAATTTATTTACCAGCATGAGTTGTACACAGTTTTGTAATTTCACTTTAAAACAACTGCAAACTGATAACTGCAGCTAAATTCCATCACTCCAATTGATGGACATGAGAGAGAGATGAACAGTACATAAAGCACAACCTCGGCTGACCTAAATTCACTACTGATCAGTTTAGTGTTTGACTCATATGGCGGCTTCTATCTCCATTAACAAGTCCACATCATCACAACTTTGTGGGATCATCATCATCCTGAACAACAGCACACAATCTGTGGCAACCAACAGACAGACATTCACATCGTCACCTGGGGGTAACGTTGCCTCATGAAGGTTACATCATGGCTCTGCTCACCCCGCATGCCTGGCAAGCAGTTTTTCATGAGGCAAAGAACCACAAGGATGCGAAACATTGGACCGTCGTCTGCCAATGATGTCACAGGAAACCATCGGACGCGCCGACTGATTAACTCTCTGTGTGAGGGCTCCTCTCCGGTGCCGTCTGACAGACAAGCTGTCATAACACGCCGAGCTGGAGCTCAAACTTTGTCTCTCCCGTTTCCTGTCAGAGACTGCACTGTCGAGGCTCCGCCCTCCCTTCCCCGTTGCCCCCAGGGGGTGAGGCAGAGAGATGGTGGGGGAGGACAGGTTTCGATGGAAGGGAGGGGGGGGTGATGCCGACTTCTCCAATCAGCGACGCAATCAGACGCCTGCTCTGATCCTGACAGTGACAAATATGGCTTTTAATGTCCCGCTGCTCCATGTTAATTGCATTCCTCTGCAATTTAGGCAAGCTTCACGCAGGGTGACTGTCGGTGGAACAATTAAGACCAAGGCACGAGCGCTGAGCGGCTCCGCTCGCTGTGCTGCGAGCACACCGAGGACCGAGGTGAACAATAACTGATCAGCCACCCAAACGCAGAACGAGGCACCCAGGGACAAAGCTTAGGGTCCACGGAGAGGACAGCAGTCGCTTGACTCCCCAACACTTTTACAGATTTAAAAGGGGATCTCTCAGGTGACAAGAGGTTTAATTAGTGGACAGCAGCATTACCCCCCTCCCTTCCTTTCACAGCACAGACAACTGAAATCGTCTCCACGAGAGGAGAAAAATTCCAGGTGTTTGAATAGAGGCTCTGCTCATATTTGTCGGGAGTGACTGAATTAAAGGATACTGATTTGAGACTGCACTGTGAAGTGTTGTTCAGGGCTGAAAGTGTCAGTGCAGCCAGACCAGTGGACCCCCGCGATGCCATGCGAATCAGTCCCATCGGAAGCCCTTCACAGACACTGGAACAGGCTACACAAAAGTTGTGACAACAGCCTCCGACTCTGGGATGCACACTCCAAAACCAAACACACTCCAAACAGGTGATCTCACTCAGTCAGTTCATGCACATACACACTGGAGTCGAGCTAAGCTGAGAGCTCAGAAAAATCACTTCGAACCCTATGTCTTGGCTAAGCATCCATGCAAAAGAGGAAATCTTATTGCTCACCAACTATGGTGACTACACCTCCATAGATGGTGCTGTGGCCTTAATAGGTGAGTGCGTATTGACTGAGTGACCTAAATCAGGACTCAGCAACAGATGAGAACAGCAGAGATGGATGTTGGTGCCAGAGCAGCAATTCATCGTCCTTCCAAAAATGCCTTTTCTGCTTCTTGGCCATCAAGGAATTATTTTTCTGTGTTTGTTTATGGAAGCTACATCACCTCTAAATACTTACCAGCTGACACTTCATACTATCAGTTTGTTAAGTTGTTATGTTTTAACCCTCTGAGGCTGAGGGACACGCTAGAGCATAGAATGTTGCAGTGCTGCAACCCCTGGGTAGCTGCCAGGATGTCCAGCATACACATGACCGATCGGAGGACCGACAGCGGCATCATGCGGCATCACCAAACCGTTGTTTCATTTTGCGTCAAATGTTCAGAATTTATTTTATCCGTCTTCGAAGGATCTTAATAAGCTCATTCATGATCTTCAGGAATTTGCCGTTCTGCATTCGACACATTAGTCTGAGGGGGAAACACTTTGGCAGACAGGATTTAAGATCTTCCATCAGATATGGATGGAAACATTGCTCTGAGTGGAGTCATTTTTTGCAGTTTCGGAGTGGAAATATCCAAAGTAAAACTAGAAGCGGCAAGCAGGGGCTACGAGCTCTGGACTGCTCACTGCTGTCACGTTCCGTTCCATCCATCACGTGTCTTCACTGTCTGGTCTGGTGTCATAGGTTAATCTGGTAGTCGGGCACTCTTAGTTAGATCACACACCCGGTTTTTAGTGTTCCTGATGCATTCCAATGCACTCCTCGTGTTTCCCTGGTTCCCTGTT
>JASSRZ010000007.1:18281534-18306373 GCA_032164315.1 Malacoctenus gilli
CACACACACACACACACACACACACACACACACACACACACACACACACACACACACACACACACACACACGTAACTCAGCCAGCCCATCAGGTTAATCCACAGTGGCACCACATTACCACCAGCACTCAGTACCACTGTTGATTAGATTTGGACCAGCTAACCCAACAACCTAAGGGATGGAATGCAAACAACTGTTAGAGATGAATGCTCTCAATCACACACACACAAACACACACACACACACACACACTGGAATGAGCACCTGTGCTTTTAACAAATCCCCACTCTCTTCATGCACAGTAAAAAAGTATCATCATCATGCAAATCTTGATGAATGGGAGTGGGTGGACGGGTGGACGATTCACATAAGCACCACAGAACTCACTTATGAGTCAAGCACCTCTCCTGTATGGGGTTGCCTCATATGCTACAACACCTGCTCGATGTCACAAGGACTGAAAATCCACCGGAGGTGCAAATATCCAACACTGTTGGTCCTTGCAGGCTCCTTCACTTCTGTTCGTGGTGTGTGATTGCCTGTTGTTTTGCAGCCAGCCACTACCAGCATTCCCAGTGCTTTGGTCCAGATGTTCCATGTGATAGGCCTTCATTTTTAAGAGAATAATCGCCCTTATAAAGGTTTCCCAAGTTTCCTTTAAATCCTTTGTAACCAGTGTCAGTGTTGGTACAAGAAGGGAACCAAACCCCCACGAAATATCATTGTTCCTCCCGTTGCTTTAAGGAACCAAATCACAAGGCTGTGAATGGAGAACACAGCATCCCCACTTCTTTTAATATCACCCTTCAGCCCCACTCCAGTCAGTTCTGCCCCCTGCTGATAAAACCAGCAGACATTTGCGTTGATTCAGTCGGACATTTTCATCGCAACGCTGCCTGTCTCCGCTGATCCATTCCAAAAATGAATCACCTGCACAGCAGCCACTGCCACACCCTTCACCTGCACCCCCCCCCCCCCCCATCACCACCACACATGAGCTCCAACAGAGCTCGCTCCGTAACGCCGAGGACCAACAAATACAACATTTATTTTATTGGCGAGGAGTTATTGGCTGGGGTCTCTTTATAGAGGACACGAGATACCTTCAACGCCTGGTGCTGACATTTAATCCAACTGGAGGCTCTCACATTTACTTTCCCGGCCCGCTCCTTCCGACTCTTTATCGCTCTCTTCGCGTCTTTGGGAATAAGAAAGCGAGCGGGCTCGTATGTTTATGTGTGAGTGTGGGGAGGGGGAGTCATTTGCCCTAATGTTTATTTGCTGTGGTGGAAGGGAGGCGAGGTGACAAATGTGCTGACTGGAGAGATGAGCATTAGCAGGTGAGGCAATGCATTAAATCCCTCAGTCTCAATCATTTAGGTAATGTCCCGTTCGTTTTGGATTCACGGCTCGTACCACCTTTTTCCCCAGATCGAGTGTGGCCAGGCGTGAGTCGAAGGCTTCCATTATGCTGCAGTGTTTCACGCTGTTTATACAGCACGAAAGCACACACAGGAGACAGCAGGAGTGCAAATGATCGGCAGGCAGGTTTATGACTACACAAACATAGCACAAAGTGTATGGAGATTTGTGTTTGTGATTTTTCTTTGGGTAACAACACTTTTTGGCAATATATCTTGTACTTGGAAAGCTCATTTACTTCCTTTTTAAATCATGCCATGTTTTTAAGGAAACATGCATTTGTGGGATGAGCAGCAAAGTTGTGAATGGCTTTGGTTTTCACGATCCCTTCATTGAACAAGGACTTTACAACAATAACGTTCAACATCAAGACCAGAAAAACAAACGAAATCACTTGAAAACTGACAATCACCTCCTCATTAGCCCCCTCAGTGAAGACCCTCCTGTTTGTGTAATTGGGTACTGGCAGGTTTGCAGTGTCACAATGACTGGTGTTACTCTGTGGATGCTGCTGAACCACTCGTTGCACATCGAACCACTGCGATTTGGGTACGTCTTCTTTGCTGGATTGAGCTGTTGCGATGGAGGACTTTCTGTCCCAATATTCTTTCATTACCTCTACCTCTGGACAAATCCACATGACCAGCACACGTTGTTGCTACGGCAACACGTTCAGATAGGCAATCACAGGATGTTGTAATGTGAAAGCGATGACAAAAAGGCTTCCAGTCATCAATTGACCTCATATTCACTTTATTCTACTGTGAGAGGAAACAGAAGTACCTAAAAAGGAACATTCCTCATTTTTCCTTCTCGTGAAACATTTACAAAACACTCTTACAATGTTTCATTGGAAATGATAAAGTTCCTTTGATTTTTTTGCACTTCTGTGCAGTCGTTTTAATATTGGAGTTTAAAAAACCTGCACTGCGTGAAGGAGAAAATTGAGTGATTAGAGACCCCATCACTCCCCGACTGCTTCAGCTGCATGCCTGTTGCCTTTTTATTAAACATATGTTTCTGACCCCACCACCCACACATGCAAACCCATAATGCTTTGCAGCCCGTGGAAAGAAAAAAAAAAGCCAATCCTAAAAGCTATCAGCAGCATTCACACCATAAAACACTGTCTTCATTTATGAATAATATATTCAAATCTGGGAGAACTCTCAGTAAAACTTTGATGAAGACTCTGTTGGCACAGCCTGAAGAAAAGTAGTTGCTGTGATGATCCATGTTTGATCGAATGCCACTTTTTTCGGAAGTTTAACATGGCAGTGGGACCTACAACAAAGCTTTAGTGGAAGTTCATTCAGAAGGACCAAGCCATGGCTGCGTTTATTTCCTTTCCCTCTTCTTTGCTCGCCCTGCATGTCAGCTGTCACTTTGCGCTGTCAGTGAGCAAACAGTCGTTTCCCAGGTGACCTCCCCCGATCATGTTCTGGCAATTCCCCTCGAATCTACCCAGTTTTTGGCGTCCAGTTTCTGCTGATTGCTGTCATGCTGCTGTCTCCTGTCTCCCCCAGCACCTCAATGACTAGCCCCTGGTCCCAGGTATCCCCAACCGGACGAGGGGGTGGGGGGTGGGGGCTTCCTCTAGCCACACCAGCTGATCTGTAGACCAAATATCCTTCTGCTCGCCTTATAAACATGCTCCAGCTAAGGTCTGTTTTTTTCTTGATTGAACGAAGCCTTTTCCACCTCCCTGCTGGAAGCATTTTAATTGGGGGTCACTTTCAGTTTACCCAGCAAAGAACCTAGAGAGTAGAACACTGAATTAAGGTCTTTGTTTGTCAAGAGAATAATTATAATGCACTTTGAACCAGCTGAAAACGCTTGAAAACCTTGAAAACAAAAACTATATAATCCATTCGAATGATTAAATGGGGCATTGATTCAATGTTAGCATCACTTTGAGTCAGCATGTTCCTCCTTATTTTAGTTGTGTGACAGTGATCATCCCACGTTTTTCAACGTGGGATTCAAAGATCAAGTCCTAGTTATAGGCCGGTCGTTTCCCGTGAGATGCACGAAGGGTCAGTCTGATGCCAGTGTGACTGGATCCTTTTTTTCTGATGTGTTCTAGGCCATTACAGAGTTCAGGAACAGAAGATTTAGGCTCATTCACGCCTTTATAGGTCTGACATCAACATCCTGGCTGGTGCAATACATGTAATGAAAGAACAAAAGGCTGTACTCCCTGTTAATACTTGATACAGTGGAATGCTTAACATGAAAAGCATGAGTAATATGTTGGTACAAACTTGTTACACACACAGAGAGAGAGAGAGAGAGAGAGAGAGAGAGAGAGAGAGAGAAAGAGAGAGAGAGAGAGAGAGAGGAAAAGCTTTATATGTCCCATCTCCCTTCTTCCCTGAGCACTTCTCGCAACAAGTAGTATAAACAAGTATATACAACAAGCGAGTATAAGGAGCCGTGATGAAAACAACCTTTTTTCTTGCTGTCAGTGACATCACTGAATGAACCAAAAAATTGTCATATCTTGCAAATTTTGGAGAAGGGAAACTGGGAACACAGGAGGGAAACACCAAGACCAAATGAGCAACGATTCAAAGGCATCAAATTGTAACAAAAAAGGGTCACAGTTCATGACAGATATGAGTCCTGGAATGCACCTAAAAATCTCTTCTCCTCATGTTCACCTCACAGCAACGCAGCCTGCCTCGGACCTGCCCGCGTGCGCAGCCAATCGCTCAACGCTCGGTCATCAGTCAAAGTTGTTCCTGTTCAAGGGCCACAAAACAGCCAAATTCAATTTCATGTTGGCCAGTCAAATAACAATACCCTTGATCCAATGACGGTTTTGAGGTTTACCTTTGCAAAGTACCATGACTTTTTGAAAAAAAAAAAAAAAAAGTCAACATTGTTTCAGACAGACATCCAAAGTTTCAGGAGTTGAAGCAGCTGATGGCTGCTGCTGTTCCCAGACTCGTGTATGGAGCTGCCACCCGCTGCGCTCTCACACAGCCCACATTAAACTGAGCACGGCGTCAATTACGCTCCAGCTTTGATATTCCGAGGCCCGGGAGGCATCGCAGACGCGCGCTCTCGCAGCAACACTGTGTCTCGTTTTCTTCTGTGTGAAACGTGACCAAAGGAATGATTGTGCTATAACAAACTTTTTGGAAAAAAAAAAATATTTTTAGCCAGAAAGAAAAAGCCCTCATCTTTAGGTCTTAGATAAACATATTTGCAGTGCAGTTAATGAATTCACAGCCCTACAGCTTGACTCTCAACAGTCGAATAAAATTATAACTGAAGCCCAGCAACCTTTCACACATCAACTACTTCACCATCCCAAGCCTAAAGCCATCTCATGTGCAGGGTTCAACAAACTGAAAGCACTCAAGATTTCATCAAAGATAAAATCAAAAACAAATTGTAAAAAAGTCACTGGCTCAGATTGTAATGTTGCTTTACAATGATACATCACAAGATTGCACGCATACACAGTGTCTGACTGGTCTGCCAGTGTGCGCATCACAATCGGGGTCTGAAATCACACTGGAGTTGCACGATACCCACGATACCTTGTGGTGTCAAATCATGATACTGCAACCTAACTACACAGCTACTGAATGATTGGCTGTTCGCCGCTTGCTCGTGACGTCTGGGGATATGATAGGCTGTGTGCACATGCTGGGTCCTCCTGTATGTAAAGCTGATCGGCTGTCCCTGTGTTTCTACCAAGAAGGAATTAATACGTATTTATAACTTTTACAAACAAATTGCAGTTCATGAAATGAATAAGAATGAAAAAAAGCCTTCCGTATCATGATACTACCCAGAACCATGATACTCTGTCTGGTATAGTGTCGTGGTTATTCATTTTTGAATCGTGACAACTTTAAATCACACAGGACTGAAAGGATGCTTGGTACATATTTTGTGGTCACATGTTTACATTCAACCGTTGAACTACACCTGTTGTTCAGGATTCCTCTTTGTGTACCAGTGACTGACCTGGGTGACCCTTCAGGAACCACCCAAAAGCCAGTTAACTTATTGTCCCAAAAACAGGAACATGAGCATGACTGGTTCAGGAAAACAAAAGTAATTGGGCTTATTTCAGCAAGAGAGTGACAGTGAACTGTCGCAAAACGCCTTCTTTTATATCATCTACCCTTTCAAGCTTTCTGGGGACAGTCTTGAGGATTGGAAACACTGAAAGCAATGCCTCTGGTTTTGTCCAGCATTTGTGTGATGTCCATATCAAATGAAGGAATAAATAAATGACATGAAGAATTGTGTGGATGTAGTCATTACCACTGGATCATGTCCAGATTTCAGACAATGATCATGGGTAACCCCTGTGTTTTCTGTGATGTCGTGGAGTGATAAACACCGGGGAGCATCGGAGCTCTGTGGAAGCCCGGTCTCCTGCCTGGCAGCCACTCAGTCACTTAATCTACCTGTAAATGAGAGTTTTTCTGCCTTCACTTCCCAGAGTGAGGCGGGGGGACGACCGCTTTCACTGAAACGACCCATATCTTACTGAGGGATTTTGTGTGTTGAGGTGTTTGGATTGCCTCCATAAGCTTTGATAATCATCCACAAAGGCCGAGCATCTGCCGCTAAGAGTCATCTTCAGATAGTTGGCTGCAGGAAGTTAACTTTGGATGAGAGGGCAGGTCCCGTTGAAGAAACTGTCACTCCAACATGACTTTAAACGGCAGCATGAAAACAAAGACTTCATCAGTCATCATCCTTGGCTTGACGTCCTTCGTCCAGGCTGTCCTGGGTTTGGACGTGTCCTGTCAGTTGGCATGAACCAGCGGTGGTGAAGATCTGTTGGAGCTGCAGGTGCTCGGCCAGCCTGTCCTTCCAAAGAGGTCGTCTGGAGTTGGACTGAACTCCAGCAGGCCTGCATGGCAGGCACGGAGATTGTCAGCGTCAGCCTCACCGACATCACCGACCGATTCAAAACTTTTATGTGAAGCTTGAGTGCATCCTAAAACGAGAAAATCCTGCATTCACGAAAGATGGAACATACAGTATATGCCATTGCCAGGCATGAGCATGAAATGACGGATGAAGAATTTGTAGGGAACTAATAAGGAACAGGAGCTACGGGTTTGGCCAGGAGTGGGCAATCCTGGTCCTGGAGGGGCCACAGCCCTGCATGTTTTCAATGTGTCCCAGCTTCAACACACCTGATTGCAATAAGCTTCTCATTACTAGGTTCCTGCTGCAGAGCTGCATGGTGACACCAATGAGATTCAGGTGTGTTGGAGCTTGAACATATTGAAAACATGCAGGGCTGCAGCCCTCCAGGACCAGGATTGCCCATCCCTGGGTTAGGCCATCGAGAGGCAGGTTAGTCTGAGCTTCACTGGAGTGTCAAGTCTCAGTTCTTTCAATTCAATAGAGACTCCCAGTACTGACCACTGTGTAGATGAGAGGATGGGTGAAGCTCTTTCTTTCAACCAAATCAAGTTTGGGGAGAGTGGATAGAGACCAAGAGTAAAGTGTGAAAAGAAATAAAACAATAAAAGCAAATGCCAAATGTCTTTATTCTGCTTGCTTCTGCGTGCAATCAAAGTGTCTGTTGCCTACAAGCTCCAAACACGACCCTAAAAAGACCCTTCACCTTGTGTTTTAGCTTAACCTTCAGCCTCTCAGACTTGCATCTAATGCTGAATTGAATCGAGGAAGGTCGCCTGTGAGACCCACAAATCAACTCGTTCTTTAACAAAAGCCCTCTCATTGTAGGGAGTATTCCTTCCCTTCACCTTTTTGATTTGAATTTTGCTTTGCAGTCTAACAACATGCTCTGTGGAAGATTTTGCTCTGGCAGGAATATCTGCAGTACTTAATACCCTTTCTCCCTGCTCAGACATTACTTCGCCGCTTATTTGTTAAACACACCCCAGGGAGTAAACACTGTAATGACAAAAAAATGGTTTCAATGCCAAAACTGCAGTCATTGCAGCATTTCATTATCTGCTACTTGCTCCTGCTGCATTAAATAACAATCCTCTGCATTTTTTCCCCTGCAAAACATCTGTTTTTGTATGCTTTCAGACATAATGTTATTCTTGTTTTTTTTTTTAACTTTATTCAACCTTTTTCTGTGCACAGGTAGCCTGACTGAGACAAAATCTCTCATCCTCAAGAGAGCCCTGCTTATATACTTATTCTAAACTGATTGGGGTTTTTTTCTCCTCTGGCTCCAGTACACAGTGAAACCTCAGTTTAAATGATTAATCAGTCCCTAGAGCCCAACAAAACTCACAATGTTTGTGAAAACTAAAGCAATGTTTTTCCATAGGACGCTGCTTTGTGCATATGTGACTTGCTTGTTGTCTGGTGTTAGAGTGCTGAGGATCTCCTGTGTCCTCTGACTACACGTGAGGGTGGGGTGGGGGAGGGCTCGTGTTGTTTGTCCTCATGGTGTTGCTGCACTTGGCTTTGCATGTAGCACGCTGTGAATCACGCAGGTTCATATCAGATTGTGAGAGTTTTTCACGGCAGATTCTCCAAAACACCAGGATGTCAGATTCAACCAGGAAAATTGGCAAGTTGGTAATGCTGACAAAAAAGGAGCCACAATGAACATGAACACTTTCTCTGTCAAACAGGTAATTGAACAAAGCGGCAGAGAGTGATGCACATGAAGCAGGAAACAGTGGCGGTCTCTGACACAACACTCACAAGGGTGGGATTTCCACAATGTGACGCATTGCTGCTGTTTTGTACCAAGATGGATGCACTATTTTTTTTACTGTTTCATATTGCTGCCATATGCACCATTCTTCATTCTGCTATCAGGTGGGTAACTGATAGCCGCTCTGCATGCTTCCTTCAACCAATCGTCAGTCCCCTTGTTTTACTTTGGGCTTCATTGGTGTTGTTAATTTGGTGAGTTTCAAAATGATCATTTAACTTTTAATGTCAGTGGTGGCTCGTGACGAATTCAGAGATGATTTTTTGGTGTTTTGGAGATTCGGAGGGTGAAAGTACTCATTTTGCAGTCGACTCAGTTCGTGTCACTGGTCTGGGTTCGATTCTTGGCCAAGACATCATAACCAGTCTGAGAGGGATTCATGCTCTCATCGTACCCCCTTTGTGTCCATGTCAGGGAATAATTCACCTTGAATGGCCACTTTGTTGCAGATTTTGTGGGATGTTTCTACTTGAGTGTAACTGAGGTTTGATTACTACCTGATGCAAGTGGGACAGTCAATGACAGAATCCTAATGGATTCGTCATTCCTTTAGTGTACTTGATCAAAAACCTCACAACTTCAATGGCGACTAAGACACTCCTTTGATGCAAATTTAAAAACACATGGAGATAACTATAAATCTAAAATAAATGAATGACTAACTGCAAAGAAAAAGTACTGTAACTGTCTGTCTTTGATTTGATCATCCCACCTTGACTGTTTTTCACTTGACAATCCTATTGCTGGGTTTCAATTTCTCAGTTTATCAGGGTTTAATATTTCAGTGAAAACTTTTGTGGACATCCAGCTGCTGGAGGGGGGACTCAAACCTCCTACATCAGAATTGGATCATCACATTAGATCATCGACATCACATTTAGCAGAAAGCCTGGAGAAGACTTTCCCAGCACAAAAAAAACACACCTCTCGCAACCTCACTTGCGAACCACTCCACTCACAACCCACACCCACACCCACACCCAAGGCAGTGTTGTTCCCAGCGACCAGTCGGCCGCTTAACCACAACTGGCCAGCAGTCACAATACCATCAGTCACACACACACACAACACCGAGTCCTGCCGGAGCTGTTCTGGCTGGAGATGAAGCAGTACAGTCACGTCCTCCTCCTTCTCCTTCTCCTCCCACTCCAGTCAGCACAGTCAGAAAGGCGTGGGCTTGCTCCAAGTGATCCGGTTCCTCCCACAACATCAAAACTATTAACAAAAACAAAAAAACAAAATAAGTTGAAACAAAAAAATGATGCTATTTTTTCCTTATGTGCGTTGAGAGAACCACCAATCAACACCCCAAAAAAGGGCATAAAAGGTGTTGAGCAAACACAGATGTCAGACAGAGCTACATAAGTAAATTAATTGAAGCACAGTTGGTAAAAAGAAAATAAAGGCTTAATCTAGCTTTAGTACAGTTTACACTTGATAAAGATGAAAAGCAGTTTAGCCTTTTTAGCCTTTTTATTCGCTTGCAACTGTGGTGTGATAGGAGGTGTGTGTGGGTGTGTGTGGGGGGGGGTGATTTTGTCCCCCTCTTGAAACGAGACTGTGGGAAAAGTTGACATGTTACAAAAACCGACAGGCACCGGGAGATTCTAAATTTCAAACAACATTACTATTATTTCCTCACAATAGGTGAGAGAGCACCTGCGAATGATGCCAACGGGGGAGAGATCACAAGGTGCTGGAGCTGCCCACCCCGAGAGCAGATAAGTAACCAATAAAAACATCACCAGAATCTTAAAACACCAGTTTTACATGCCATGCTGAAGCCAACTGCCGATTTTACACATTGTTCCTGGTTGTTTCGTGTCATCTTTTAATGGAGTCAGCTTGCAGTGTGAAACCACAAACAGTGGTGTCTCAGCTGGATGCTGTGAATCACTTTCCAGCTGCCTGATCATGGGAATACCTTGCAAAGGTAAATGTAAAATGGGCCTTAAATGTAGCATATGTTTGAGATGCTGTTATCAGTATATGTATTTAAACTCATTGGTTGACATGTAATTTGGTCAACTTTGTTGTGAAGGAATCAAGTTGAGAAGTGTTCTGCCCTTACTCCATCCACAGACCTCGACGTTCTCTTCCTGTTTTTTTTTTTCATTTTCATTTTTTTCATTGCATTTGAAAACAGAAACTTTGTGACCCAGATGTTACACAACTCCTGATTCAGGAAAAGAAATGAGAAGTTACTAGGCCCAGGAAGAGATAATTCAGCATTACAATTTGGGAAGATGGATAGGATCATTATTATTTACTTGCGAACCCACTGCCCTTGTGCCTGAGCCTTTGGAAAGCCTTGGAAAGGGAGCAGCTTCAGACCTTGCCCATATAAATGTAATATGGGATTCTCTGGGGGGGGGGCCGAGGGAAGCTACTCTCCCAGCCCGGATGGCCATGTTTGACCTCCTATTGTCCCACAGGGTCCCTGCAGAAAAGTGCAATTTATCAAGCCGGATCTCCAAAGTGCCTCCGTGTGCCAAGCATGGATGAAGACCAGTTTACACACGCGCGCACACACACACACACACACACACACACACACACACACACACACACACACACACACACACACACATTTTTGTTTTGCGATTTGCAATTGTGTTTTTTTATTGGCAGTTATGGTCTCTACTTTGTTGTTTTGTCTTTTGTGGATGTGCTTTGAGTTTTGTGGTGGTGATTTGCTACTTTGGGCCACTGTCCTGAATGCTATGAGTCAATACTATGAGCTAATGCTAAAATATGACCCCCCCCCCCCACCACCCACCCACTTCAGAGCTCTGAGAAGCAGCACAGAGCAACAATGATCCCATGACATCAAGGCAGACAGACTAGTCACTCAGTACTGTGTTACAGAAGGCGCTTTTGTTGGGAATAAGTTCCATCGATTCGCGAAATAACTTGTCCGAGACGTACAAACAGCCAACGATAATGCAGAAGGGGACGAAGATCTATCAGATGCAGGGGGGTGCCGACAGACTCCAAGAGCAGTTCCCAAGTCTGACTGCCCAGCTGGAGCAGCAGAATGCAAAGCTGATTGCTTCTCAGGCTGAGGTGGCAGAACAGAAAGCCCGGAAGAAGCTCTTCATCAACAAGGAGAAGGAGGCCAGGAGAGAGCTGGAGAGGATGCAGAGGTTCTCCAACCCTGAAACTCTGAAGCTTGCTGAGCTGGCCACCAAGGTCCAGACCAGCAACAAAAAAAGAAGGAGACGGAATTACAGAAGGAGTTCGAGAAGCTGCAGGTGGCCTTCATACTTAAGCAGGAGACGCTGGAGGCAGAACTCCTGGAAGAGCACAACAAGAACAAGGCTCTGCAGGAAGATCTGGACAGACTTCAGGCAACAGCAGCAACCAAGCTAGCCTTACAAGAACCTGAAACAAATGTTCCTAAACAACAGCTTTATATTGCAGAGGGGTTGTTTTGTTTTGGGGGTTTTTTTTGGGGGGGGGGACATTTCTTTAGTCCATTCTGCTTATTGCTCAGAACCTCTCCTGCCTTTGAAAAGACTCTCTGGCAGTACAGCATGGGTCTGTGCTGGCGCCGTTGGGCTTGGTGTGAGGGGAGGAGACCCGCCTGACGTTCACCGGTACCTAAAGACTTATGATTGAGTCAAATCATCACTGGAACCTGAAACATACTTCATTAAAATTTTCAAGTAACTTTGTCAAACTGTGCATCAGTCTGTGTGGGATGATTCCTCCTCATTTAAAAGTGCTTCATGTAAAGTAGAGATCATCAACCCTTTTGACCCTATAAGCTCCTTCAATGGCACCAAGGGGCTCCAATAGCTACTCATTTCAAACTCCCTGATTCAGATTGATTGTATTCGCTGCAGATTTCCCCTGTAAACAAGATGAAATATATGTATGTAAGAGAATTACTCTTGTATGAAAAACTGATATATTTTAACGTTCAACATCAATCACATTGTTTCATCTTTATTCGTTTCAACGTTTGAGTCATTTAACACATAATAACTTGGTGGCAATTTTGACTGAAGGGGCTCCAGTCTGTATCATAACTGGTTCAATTTTGTTCAAAGGATTGTTTCAGTAACATTTATGATTTGTGACATTTAATCACAAGCTCCCCTTCTGCTACCAGTTGCCAAGAGGACCTCGTTGGTGATCCCTGTGGGCAACCTTCACCGACTGGAAGTGGTTTTGAAGTATTTTTATTTGTTAACATTTTTGCTGTGCTTTTTTTCCTCCTTTTTCTGTGTATCTGAATCCATTTCAGGCTTTTATTTCCACAACCGATCCATTATTTGGTCATTCAACCCCATCAAAGGCATTCAGCCCCCTTCTGACACTGTTCAAACCCTGTCTTCCTAGTTATGAACCATGTAAATTTCTGTTTCAAACTAGTGGTTCTCAGGTTTTTAGATCCGTCCAATCATCTAATCTGAAGTTTTAGCCGTTCATTTGTCATCAGTGAATCTCCATTAGGCTTTATGTTGGAAATGGGCGGGTGGGGGGGGGGGGGGGGTTGCAGCAGTTAACCTGCGCACACACCCCAGTCATGAAGAACACAACCACGGAGCAGTCTTAGGAGGTGAGCTCCCTCCCCTGCTTTTCTTCCAACCTCTGGAGACCACTGAACCACTGACCTGAAATAATTGCTTTTGTCAAGCTGAGGGTCAACACGTTGGCTCGTCACTAAAGAGAGGTTAAGGCTGAGGCGCCTCCCCTCTTTAGTCAACCTAAAAAAGCCACTTGGTAATACTTCCACTTTGACCTTTGACTGCTTTACTGCTGTCACCCACTAAAATGATGTAAAGTGTCCAAGACAGCACCAAGGTTTGTGAATTTTTTCAAAGGGGATTCAATATGCTGTGTTTGCATTTATCAGTCTTTTGCTATAGCTGCAAACCAGAAAACAAAGGTCATCAAACTTCATTTCACTTGATCTCAGAGACCCCGGACACCACTGTCCATCCTTAATTGGGAGTTAATAATATCAATTCCATAAGGAAGCATTGATAAACTTTATTAGATTGTGCCTCAGGGCCATGACACAAAAGGATAACCAGGACGTTGATTACCACTCATGTTCATCAGGAATTTGTATCAAGCCAAAGGGATGCACTGAGGTTGTCTGTGTCATCACTGGTGAAGCGTGCTGGATGTGTGAGTGTAGTGGCCAACAAGGAGCCAGGTGTCAGCACTGGAAAGGCTGTGAAGAGAATGAGAGAGAGAGAGAGAGAGAGAGAGAGAGAGAGAGAGAGAGAGAGAGAGAGAGAGAAACTTTGAGTTCAGTGGGCTCAGGTGCTCCAGGTCAGGGAATTTAACCTCTGAGCAGAATGTCACAGCCTCAGAAGGAGAGGGGCCAACTCCAGCTGACTCGACCACAAGTTGGCCTTGGGTCAGAAGGGGACCTCACCTTGTCAAAGTGTCCTTGGGCAAGACACGAATAAACCCCAAGTTAGCCTCAATCATAATGACATCTGCCCTTCTATATTAGCAATCTCAGTTGGTGTGAGAGGGGGGAACACGATCGATCATGTGAACAACACTGACACTGGTTTTAATCTAATGATTATAGTTGGGGGAGAGAAACAACAGTGTGCTGTCACGAGTTTTAGATTTTAGCTAATGAGCAGCTTGTTAAAACACACACATGCACGCACACACACACTTTACTCGGACTTCATTAATTCGTCTATCACCTCACCTTGAATACACTAAATATTCAACACGCATCAAAGTACTCAACGCTAAAATGTACATTTGAATCATTTGTACTTTGTGCTAATGCTCATGACATCAGTCACCTTTGCCCCCCCCCCCCCACACACACAAACACACACACACACTTTGGTTCTTTCTCCCCATGCTGCTGGTGGAACTCTTTGGTGGCGGAGCTCTGCTCTGAGTCATGCCAGAGGTTTGTACCCGCTGCTGTACATCTGAATTCACATTTCCATCGTCTTTGGTGTGGTTCCATGTCCCCTGTATTGTACGAGCGGAGCTGAATGGAGCACATTCCCCGGCTCACATTTCAGCCATCACAATAGCAATTGAGCGGTGGCGACAGTGAATTCCAATGTAGCTGCTTGGTGGGGCCTCAGAAGATTGAAATTCTAATGAATAAAAGATAATCACTCCAGCAGAGCTTTTGTCAGGCGCTTTCAGCTCATTTTCAATTATAACCCCGGCCTCCCTCTCCACCTCTGTGAATGCATTATGCTCAATAATATTTAAAGTGTCTCCCCCGCCTCCAAGACCTCGCAAGCAGCAGCCTCGGAAAACGTCGTGTCAGCTCTGAAAGTCTGAGGCAGGTGGGGATATTTACCCCCAATATATTTACTCAATCTACATTAAATATGCGATAAAGTAGACTAACTGAGCTGAAGGTGGAGTCACAGGCAAGATGATTTATTGCAGTTCCTACTGTGAACTAGCAAGCAGGACTGTGACAGATGATGAATCAGAGTGAGACAATTATTGTTGTTGGATTTTGCTGATAAAAACAAAAACAACACACCACAGACTCCACAACAAAGGAACTTGACTGGGTTCTATAGCTGTCAGTCTTTTAGGACAATGCGTCTGGTCACATTGGTCAAGGAGGTGACCAAGGTGTTGGGCTGGCAAACTATATGGGACACAGGAAGCAGTCCATCAGAACCTTCCTGTGAATTGCAGCCAGACTGACAATGAGTGCAAGTGAGCGTTTCAGTGATTCGTGTCTTAATACAGCCCGTGTTGGGGGTGCAGGCCATCCCAGGTGGTCCAATCCAACAGTTGAACCACTGATGCTGAAGGTAATGCTGACAGGTAAGTGTCAGAAGTCAGTGTGCTGCTGCTTGTTGTCATGATGTGAGATACCACTAATGACACCAAGTAAAACCCACCGGTGGGGGGGGGGGTTACTTGGTGTCATTAGTGGTATCTTAGTCACTTGCAGTTACTGATACTTTGTGCAAAATAGAAGGAATTACATTTGGAGTTATTGTTATTTCAAGCCCTTATTAAAAACCAAGCCTTGCTTCATTACTTGGAAAACTTGGTGACACCAATACTTATGATCTTAAAAGCCATCACCTAAGTTGGCATTTATGAAGCATACCTGCACTCAAACTTCAAACATATGAAATTAACTGAAATATTCATAAAAATGTTGCTCTCTTTCTTATTTATTGCCTCAGTCTGAAAGTGGAACTTGAGTAAAGTTGATATCAGATCTACTATTACTTTGGTTCCCGTAACTCACCAATGCATAGCCACTGACTCGTTAACCCCTTATTAACCCCTTCTCAAATGCCAACATTAAGCAGCAAAGCATCAAGACCCTGCTCAACAAATGAATAAAAACAGGCCCCACTCCTTTATAGCCGACTCATCGCAGTCACCTCGACGAAGCTAATGAAAGGTAGCTAACAGCAGCAACACAGCCAAGAACCAAAGAAGGCCTGCAGGCACAATCTGACCCTCTGGTCTATTTCACCATTCAGCCTGAGTGTCTATTCCACACTGGTCAATAAAAACAATTCCAAGCTGGGAAACCTGTAAAAATGATGAAACGCAAAGCTTTGGAGTCTGCTAAACTGCAAAGGCAGTACAGATCTGCTCCTTTGTCGGAGACACTGAGGGCCTCATTACTCCAGTGCAACCAAATAAACTGCATAGAAACACAATTGTCAACTAAGAACAATGATAACAGCATGAGTGATAGCACTCTTATAAAGTAAAAAGCTAACCGGATAGATGCCTAGAGTGAAGACCCAACATGACCTGACTCGACCACAAGTCAATCAAAATGAATGGGCTTCTTTCTGTAACCAATAACAGGTGAGGTTAAGAGCTGTGAATAAAGGTTTACAAGATCTCCACCAACTGGGCAAATGCCCGCTGGCCCACAAATCCATAAGATCCTGTAAACACTCTGCTCAGACGTTCTATATATACATTTTAAACTTACTTAATTATAATAAACTCTGGTATGCTGCAAATTAGTCTCTTGAGTCTTTCACTCAGTTTCCAGGCCTGTGACAAACTAATGCTAACGAACTACTTTTAATCTAACACCAAATTGTGTTTATGAACAATAAAATTATTAGACGTAAAAAATGTAATTAATTCATCAAATAAATATGGACTATCATACATTTTCAGTGTGTTTGTTTATTGTGTACTGGCTAAGCAGATGTTGTTAGAGGTTAAAGGGAAAGGGTGCACTGTACTATATAAGTTATTTTCATCACCTAATGCTGTAAGGGCGGATTACACCATAGGCTATTTAATGCTTTAATAAAAACACAATTAACTTTATAAATGTGTTGTTTTTCACCTGCAGACGTCAGATAAAACTTATAAAATCAATTTTTATCAGTTGGTTATCTCTACTGACCCATTTGGAGTGGTACATAAAGGTTGTAAGGTGGGGGGGGGGGGGGGGGTTGCGCTGCCCCTGAACCAAACTGAGTTGGACAGTCCTGCCGCGGAGCAACAACACTCCTGAGCTGGCCTTCCTTCCTCTGCCCCCTTTCCTCCTGCAGGTCTAATTATAGAACGGGTCTGCATGTGGCCGGGGCTCATTCACACGTCCGTGTTTGGGAGTCCGACTCGATATTTGTAAGAGGAGCCTGTCAGCCGTTGACTCGCAAAACGGGTGCACCAAAGCGGCGCGGAGAGAGAACGCGAGCGCCGCTGCCAGCGACAGCGGTATTTTTAGAGGTGTTGTTTAACGTGTCAAGGTCAAGTGAAACTCCTTGGGTTTTTTTTTTCTTTCTGTTTATGTAACACTGATTTGATTCACAGAGAGTAGTTTTGACCTCTCAGGAAATTGTACCGCCGCAGCTTTTAGAGCCCAAGGTCATCAGAATTTACTGCACGCCCTTCACCGGCGCCTACTTTTACTACTCACCTCTTCCATTTTTAGTTATTTTTTCTTATTCCTCCCTCATTTTTTTTCCTGTTTCACTGGGATTTGTTTCTCCACAGTGCAGTTGAGAGGGGTGGGGCAAGGGGTGGGGGGTCGGGAGGACCAGAGAAAAGCCTCCAGCTCCTGATGAACAAACACAAGATTGAACTTTCTGGCATTTGGAGTGACATCTATTCAGACTCCCTGTCTCTTGCTTGCCACGCCCCGGTGCTGTTGTGTGGTCGGCACTGATATTTCGATTTCGGTGTGTTGTGTGTAGGTGTGAGAAGGAGAAAAATAAATAGCACTGAACCACGGACTGCACTGTTTCTCCGCACGCAATACATCCGCTGAGGTATTTAGAGGCACTGAAGTCATTTACTGGGAGGGATCAGAGCAGAGGCTGTGTATTCCTGGCCGATCACTACATCTGAGGAGAAAGTGCGATTGTGCTTTTGTCGTGTTGCTTTTGTTCGGGGGACTGAAGGCGCGGCGGCAAATGATGTGCGCTTAAGAACCTCCACGTCCTTTTGCCAGTTTGATCAGCTTTTCTCCACGGCTCGCTCCCGCCGTGGCCTGAGAGGCCAACCCTTTTCCCCGAAAATGAGGTGTCACTGCAAATTAGTGGAGCAGCTGATGTCCAGCACTGACACCCCCACCTCCCCCACCGCCTGGGCTTACCCATCCAGGTGGCACGCGCAGTAATCAGCCTTGATCCGGCTCACAGTAAAAGTAGCGGGAATTGCTGCTGATGTGGTGTTTGTGTCTGGAAGCCACGGAGGAGAGGGGGTGAGAGTGAGCAGTTTGAATCAAATGCATGCAACGCAGCTTACATACTCAGGCCTCTGTTGGTATCAGAAAAACAGCAACACCGTCAAATCTATATCATCCAATTGTTGTGTTTCAGTCTATTGTTTTATTATTATTGTCTCCAGCTACTGTAATCATGTTTGAATTTCATCCTTTGTCATCTTTAATGACCGAATTACATTGAAATAATTTAGTGGTCTGTTTTTGGCTTATGTTGGTGGATACATTCTTTCAATCCAGATTCCTCAATGAATATATTAGATAATGCTTCCCCCTGTGTCTTAGTGTAGATGTGGGTAAGTCTTCATTCTCAGTTGTCTCTGTGGGTGTACAAGTACAGCGAATGAGCATGTAACAAACGCAGTTTTAAAGCCAACCTGTTCTAAAGCAAACTTCATCAATTCACCACATTGATCAACTCACTTGTGTTTGCGCCGTACATCAAGTGTGGCCTTGTTTTCCAACCTGCCGATAAGGACCTCGGAGTTCCCAACCCCAATCCTGACCCCGACCTTCACTTCATCATCGAAATCAAAAAGTTGCGCAAAAGAACATCTACCTTCTGAAATTTCACGCCAACCTGTGTTGTCCTCAAAATATGGGACCACTAAAAGTTGAGCAAGGTTCCAGTTTTCAGGCCCTACGATCAAACAAATAAATTGAGTCACTCTGTCACACACACACTTGTTGATTTTTCATCAGTAAAGGCTAGTTTTGAGTTTTACAATTTCAGTCTCTTTTTTAGAGTATTTGTATAAGTATTGTTTATTTTTTCTTATTACTTTTGGGTTCGTCTGGTGAATTCATGTGCAAAAAGTGTTTAATAAAATCCTCTAACAAGCTGGAAAGGTTATTTGTTATGCTGCTCGATGACTCTGACCCTTCCTGTACACCGTTAGGGTTAGATATTCAGACCAGTATACAGCTGTAGTGCAGCACCAGTCAAGGGTCAAAGGCCCCTTGATGAGACCCCAATGGCGGTGATGATGGTCCCCTTCCTCCTAATCTCTTGCCAGTCAAGGGACTCAAAACAGCAACCTTCTGGTTACCTGCTTAGTTCCCTAACCAATGGAGTTAAGGCTGAAAGGTGTTTCCAGGGTTACTGTTGGAGATGGAGAAGTTTCGCCTCTGATTGGTTTGAAGATGTAAAGGCGGGTTTCATGCTGCAAGCAGCGTTGTTGTTCTCGGGTAATCGCTATGTGTTTGTTATTTAACAACAATTAAGGCAACAAAGATTTTTATTTTCTGCAATTCTGATTCGAGTTCATTTGCTCTCACACCTGACAGTTTTAGTTAGTTTTGGTTTCTTTGTACAACATTGTTCCTTTATTCAAGAAAATAAACCCGGTCCGGCTGGGGAGCAAACGCCCATCACCCCCATGTGTCCAACCACAGCATGCACTGCGGTCCCTCCCTGACTCACAGGCATTTATACACTTGCGAAAGCACTCCATCAACTCCAAGAAAGGGGGAGGGGGAACACATCTGATCACTCTTGGATGGTGGGGGTTTTTTTTCAGCAGATGAATCGAATGCCTCTCATTACACAGATGATTGAGATCCAATTATTTGCTGGATGATATACAGTTTTAATTAATTTGAATTTACATTGCATGAGCCTGGAATTAATGCTGCTATTTTTAATCAAAGGAAATCTGGCAAGCGGCTTTGATTGAATTAATCGCTCAGGCTTGCAATGCGACGCCAGCTTCCACCAACGGCGCGGGGTCTTAGGTGCACCTGTGAGGGGTGGGGGGGGCACTGAACTCTGGCAGCCGGTGGTGGAGCGAGGCCGGTGTGTCTGGCCAGCAGAGGTATACAATTAGCGTGGACAGAGGAGACAGATTACTCGGCAGGGTGATGTATTACGCCTCTGTCAGGACGAGACAAACAAAATGGCACCATTGACACTCAGAATAGCCTCTGGTGGAACTCTGTGGCAGCGGCGGTCGGCCCGCTGAAGAGGTCTGACAGCTGGACCGGCCAAGAGTGTTTTAGACCATTACCCTCACGAAAAGAGAGCCATGCAGAAACACTCAGAAGAAAAATCAGCTAATTTATCTTCAACACATCATCCCAGAAAAAGTTCACTTTCTGTTGACATGTCCCAAAAAGAGGACATATCGGCCCTAAGTGATGGCAAGCAGTCATGGCTTCGGTGAGATGCTCAGTTGGTCCCACAGGAGGTCTTCGTAGATCCCTCCAAAGCAGACATGTCAAACATGACCAGAATCAACCTGCCTGAGGGTCCGATCGAGTGTTTGGGATGAACTACTTTGTTTGTTTCTTGATTTGTTTACTGGAAGGTGTGGCTGTTCGGTAGAATCAGCAGATGTAACACAGCATGAGCTGTGTTCACACTCATGATGATCTGTTAGAGTTGCGTGTGAGTGGCTAATCAAATTACTAAAAAAAAGTTATTAAAAAGTTATTAAAAAACTAAAAAAAGTGGGCAGCTGGATGTGTTGTTTTTACCTGCAATGTTCAGTCAATTGGAGAATGCCATACAGTGTTGGACTGTGCCGTGACAGGAGAAGATTGAGTCGCCATGTGACGAACTGAACTCGTGAGTTTCTTCTAAAACACTGTTGAAACACTATGTCTGTTCAGATTCCTCTGAGGTTTTTTGGAATTGTTTGGAAGCTGCGATATTGCCCGATCCACCACTCTTTTTCTGTTTGCTATTCGTGGTTTCATGTAGCTTTGAGATGAAGGTGTTCATACAAGTTTCTGTTGCTTCACTCAATAGATTTAAGGATATTGCACAACAGCAACTCCTTTCCTCCTTCCTTTCTTCCATCTTTCCTTCCTTTTTTCCAGATTAAACTGGAAGGAAGGAAGGAAGGAAGGAAGGAAGGAAGGAGGGAAGGAAGGAAGGTTACCTGCAATAAACCAATGTAATACAATTAAACTGTCCACATTGTTCTTTCAGAATTCAAGAACTTCTAAATAACCTAACTTTTCTTCAATTTTGATGGAACATTTCCTTTATCATTGAAGTTTATTTATAAGACTAAAATGGCAATTTGTGAACTTTGTAAATTTTTTTGGGGGGGATTACAATTTTTCCACACAATTTGTTTTTACATTTTGCTGGCATTTCTCAAAACAATATATTTCCATTTTTAAATTTCACCTCATATGTTACTGTGGATCGAAAAACAAATAGAAAGGAAAGATGTACTGATGAAAACAAAATTCAACTGAAAAAATCATTTGAAAATATAGTATAATGAATGAAACAAAGCAAACATGTGTGTGTGCATGCAAGCATGCGTGCGTGCATGCAAGCTTACATGTGTGCGCGCGTGCAAGCGCGTGTGTGTGCTTTCCACAGGTTGGAGAACTTAATTCACAGACCCCCACTCTGGTTCTTCCCTTTTGGAGGTGGTCCTTGAGCTAAAGGAAGCTGTCCTGGTGGGTGAAACCTGGGGGCATATCGCTGTGATGACCACCCCACCACCCACAACTTAAGGAAGCTTGCAGAATGTGAATTAGCCAGAGGTAATTTTGTTTACCGTAGGTTGATCTGGTGTCTTTGCTGTTCTTCTCCCCTCTGGGACAAAGAAAATAGAAAGCACCATAATTAGTTTCCATTTGTTGCGCACACTTAGGCAGCAAAGTTACACCCGCATCTTCACATCTATGGTTTGGTTGTAAATTCAAAGCTAATCTTTAACTAGATGAAAATTTCTTTCTCTCTTTTGAAGGGACTTTTTGCTGTGCCAGACACATTTTTGGGATTGGGAAGAGTAGGGGAGAGGGGACATGAAAGGTCATATAATTAAAGTAGAAAACAAATAGGAGTCGACTGGATGGAGGAGTCCACTCGAATAACACAGAAGCTGTTTTTCTGGTGACTCCTTTAGGATTCAGCAAAGTTCCTGAATGAGAGGGCCTGAACATTTAAGCGTAGGAACTGCGAGACGACTGTAATCGTCTTTGTGGAGAATACTGAGAATCCAATATGCACTTCTCCATACTGGAAAGAATGAAGCAAGTCAACTAAACTAATTTGATTGAGTAAAACTGCCATAAAACCAGATGGTGCTCGCTCAGGTGAGACAAATTGAGTCCTGGAGGTCTTATTTGTAGGGCGACTCTGGTGTTCAAAGTGCACATTTATAGACTTCCCCGACCTTTGGATTAACATCAGGAGCAAAAATTAATGCAGTTGAAGGAATTGAGCGAAACCTTATGCAGTACTACCCAACTTTAGGAAGATGAAAAAAATCATGTTGTCCTGTACAATTTTCTTTTATTTCAAACTCATTTTTGCCCCCCCCCCCCCCCAAAAAAAAAAAACTCGATCAAAAATCATTCTGAGTGCTGAGGTTTGGAAAGTTTCAGTTCCCTCGTCTGGTGTTTGAGACACATGATGCTTTCCAGGGTCCGATGTATCATTCTGAAATGCTCCAGTGAGAAACTTTAGGAAGGTTTATTTGCAGAATGTCACTTTAAAAGGCCATTAGTGCATAATCGTTATAAAACAATATTTGTTTGGATTTTGAGCCCTTAAAAAATTATATCCATCAATCCTTACATCATCTTCTGCTTAACCGGAGTTAGGTTGCAGAGGAAGCAGTCTCAGCAGAGACTCCCAGACTTCCCTCTCCCCGGCCACAATCACGAGCTCCTCTGGGAGCTCCCAACGACATTCTCTGGCCCCTCGGGTGATGCCTCCTGGAACACTTCCCGGAGGAGGTGACCAGGAGGAACCCTGAACAAATACCCAAGCCACCTCAGCTGACTCATCTCTATGTGGAGGAGCAGCAGCTCCACTTTGAGCGCCTCCCAGGTGGCAGAACTCCTCACCTGATCTCAAAAGGTCCGTCCAACCACCCTATGGAAAATACTAATTTTAGCTGCTTATATCCATCAGTGCAGTCGGGAACATAGATCAGTAAAAAGAGAAATTTGCTTTTTGCCTCAGTTCCTTCTTCACCACTCGGGACAGCTACATTGACCGCATCTCTGCCACTGCTGTACCGATCTGCCTGTTGATCTCCCACGCCATTCAGCCCCTACTCGTGAACAGCACTCTGAGACACTTAAACTCCTCAACCTGAGGCAGGAACTCCTGATCTGGTTGTACAGAGACTTTACAAATCTTAGCAGAGTGCCTAAGACTCCATACTCATGGAACACCCCCTACAGAGCACCAAAAGGGTCACAATTGAATCCCTTTACCAGATCCACAAAACACATGAGGTGTTGGCAAGGTACTGCTTTCCCCTCCTAAGGTGCCGGAAGGTTTGACAGAACCTCTTTTCTCCTCCTCCGTGGCCTCCCCGAACGCCTCCCAGACCCAAGGTTTTGCCTCCACAACTGCCCTGGTGGTCACACACTTGGTTGCCGGTACCTGTCCACTGCATCAGGAGTCCCACAGGCCAAAAACGCCCAGTAAGACTCTTTTCTCAGCTTGATGGCACTCCATACCTCCGGTGTCCATAACCAGGTTCTGGGATTGCCACCATGACAGGCACCCAAGACCTTGCAACCACAGCTCCCTGCTGCTTCCTTGAGAATGGAAGTGGAGAATGTGGTCCACAAAAGGTTCTGCTAGACATTCCCAGCAGACCCTCACAATATGTTTGGGCCTGCACAGTCAGTCAGGCTTCCTCCTCCACCAGAGGTTCCAACTTACCACTAGAAGGTCAATCAGCTGACAGCTTAGCCCTTCTCATCACCTCAGTGTCCAAAAAAAAAAAACCTGGCCGTAGAGCATGACATGAGGCCAAACACAGCCAGCACTTAAGTTGCTTTATATTGCAAGACGAAGCAGATGGCTAAAGTCTATTTTTGTTCCAAACTTTATTGATTTGACTAGGAATAGTTACATAAAGTAGTTTATTTTGTCAAAACACATAACACGCATACAATAAAGGCAGAAGAGGTGTGGCGTGTAAGCTCTGTGATGTTGGAGTTAAAGATCCTCTCAGGACAGGTTTGGGTTGGGACATTTCAACAGAACAGGTGAACTGGAATATTCTAACAGTACTTTAATCACTGGGAACATCCCAGTGATTAAAGTAATGTGTGAGCCCGCACCCGGTGTGGTGCAGGCTCATTTATAAAGCAGGTGAGCTTCCCTATAGATCCCAGTGTTGTCGGAGGGCTGATTATTTTAGACAACAGAGATGAATGCGCCTCTACTTGTAGAATCAATAGCAGCATTGGAACAACAGCTTACTCAGTCAATATCTAATTGGCTTTTTTTTCTGTCACACATCTGCACACTCAACGTATATTAACTGCTAAACCACATAAATGGTTATTAGAGCAATTCCTGAAAAGGTTTTTTAAAGCACTGCAGCTGCAGCAGTACGGTTTCTTCAATAATGGACCGTTGCTTATGTGTGAAACTGGAAGTAAGCGTCCTCACACACACACACACACACACACACACACACACACACACACACACACACTAACCTCTTCTTTTGCTCTTGCTGCAGAGGTGTGAGGCTATCGGCTGCAGGGCTGAGTGAGCTGTAACACTGGTGTCTCTGAAAGCTTTGGAGATAAGCTTCGGGGCCGAGGAGTGAGGAAGCCCGTGACGACCCCTCCTTCCCCACCTCGCAAGCAAGTTTGGCTGCTTCAGTCAAATGTAGCTGAAAGTCCAGTCCTGATAGATGTAGTCTACTTCAAGGTGCAATCTGAAGGAAAAAAATATTTGGGAATTTGGGGGGGGCAAGGCTTGGAAAATATCAAACACGATTTGCTTTTGAGCTCAGGTTCACGTTGGACCTGCAGGTTCAACAAAAGGTGCACATGAATGAGTAGTGTTGATTATTATTTTACCAACCAATGGGAGGAGGCACCTGGGAAGACCCACGGCAAACTGTAGGGATTAAATCATCCAGCTGCCCTGGGATGGCTAAGGTCCCCCCCAGAGGAGCAAGGAGTGGTGGCTGAAGAAGTCTGGGAGTTTCTGCTGAGACTGCTGCTTCCGTGAGAGGAAGACGGATGGATGGATGGATGGATGGATGGATGGATGGATGGATGGATGGATGGATGGATGGATGGATGGATGGATGG
>JASSRZ010000007.1:18310334-18328234 GCA_032164315.1 Malacoctenus gilli
AGACGATGGATGGATGGATGGATGGATGGATGGATGGATGGATGGATGGATGGATGGATGGATGGATGGATGGATGGCACCAAATCAAACCTTTGAAGTTCCAGTCGGTGCCAGTGTGAAGCCTCAGGCCCATAAAAGAAGGGTGGTGTGTGCTCACAGGATCCTGTTTGTCACACATGCAACTAAGTTGAAGATGCTGGCAAGTCCGTCCTATGAGAGGGAGCCCTCTTGTTCTAAAAGCCCACCCCCTCAGAAATGTGGTTGTGGAGAAAGTTTTTCAAGCCCCATGATGGTAGAAGAAGATTGAGATGAAAAGTAATACCTGTTATTAGAAGTTGTCATCAACTACTGATTGGCAACAGGTGCAGCTTTCACGAGTCTCCACAAAAAAATCAAGGAGAGAAAGGCAAAGAAATTAACAGGTTACAAATATCCTGCTTTTGAATGCTGCTGGTTGACCAGCACATGATGATGCTGGCCATCATGCTCACTACTCTGCCAGTTTTCCCTGCTTGGTCACCACCTTGTGTCGAGCAATCGTGGTCTGGGAGTCACTCGTGGCAGTGATGACCGCATCACATGAATTAGTTTAGCGACCTAAGAAAAAACTAAAAGCTCTCACGTGTGTGTTCGAATTAAAAAAAAAAAGGCTATTCTGCCACGAAGATCCAACGAGATGGAAAAAGTCATTCTTTTGTTTTAAATTCACCTCCATCGTTTTCAATTCAGCTCTCTTTCATTACCCACAATGCCCCGGGGCTATAATGAGGATGCCCCTATCAGCAGTTCCTGCCTCCTCTGTGTTTGATTGTGTTTAATTTCTGGTTGGGAGCTTTGTGTGCCCTGCATTCAATCATCCTCTGCCAAAGAGCCTTCCAGGAGAGATAAGGCTGTAATGTAATATAATATTCAGCCGAGCTCCAGGCAGAGAATCCATTTGCTCTACAGAGAGCTGCAGTGCATGTACACCATGGTGTGCCCATGGTGCCTTCTGACTACTTTATTATTTGCCACTATTACATGTTACAAAGGGTGCCACTGTAATCTGTTCATGGCTGGAAAGCTCCAAACGGACTTTTGATGTTGCTTCCAACATATTCCGATGGCTGTGTCAGTCACAGGAAATGAGGTGGTGTGTGTACCACTTGTGCGGATTTGGTGGAAGCCACACCCCTACAGATGGCTGTCGAAAATGGTTGAAGTGATGCGAGGTTATTTACTTTTGAGAAGTAGATGTTTATCGTTTTCTTTTTAATGGAAAAAAATGCTTCTCCTGCTTTTAGGGGAAGTGGTGGTGGCTTATGAAGCAAAATTGGAACTGGGGGGGTTGATGGGTCAAGCCCCCCCCCCTGAGATGACAAGAATTTGAGGCAGGGAAAGGGAGAAGGGACCGCTCGTCCCCACCACTGTGGCCCCTGAGCAACGCCCTTAACCCCCGAACCCCTGTGCTGCACTTTGAGTGTTCTCAATTGTTGTACATACAATCGCGTATAGTGAAGAATAAGAGTCAGAAATGCGGCAATTTACTTCAAGAACATTTCTTTTCCCTGGGCCTTTGCATAGGTCAGTTGGGACTTTACAAAAAGGCTTTCAGAAGCTCAGAACCCCAGAGGCAGAATACAGACCGAGAGATGAAACAACACATGCATTACTGTAAAATTGACATGATGTGATCTCCAATCTCATCTTCAATATGTTTTCATCCACTTTACATTATGTTTTCTCTGGCGATGCACTTTGGGGTTGACTCCTTTTCAGCCTGCAGCAGGAGTATCTCCACAGCAGCATTCACTGCATCCAGCCAGCAGAGCTTGTTGTGTGGAGAATGATGATAAAACCTTTCCAACTCTGTGCTGAGAAAAATTCTTCAATGGGGTTCAAGAAGGGTGAGTATAGAGGCACAAGCAGCACAGACGTCCTGGGATGTGCAATGAAGCACACAGTCACTGCAGCAGGGTGGTGGGACACCAACAAATGGACTTTCTGACCCAGCTCCCCCCTGCAGGTCCAACGTGAAGATGGAGGTCATCCACCAAAGAGATGAGCCTTTCTGTGTTTTACGAGTCAGTGAGAGACCATCATTGGACAGGGCTGCACACATTCTCACATTTGCTCCTCTCTGGCCTGGCGCATCAGCTGTTGGCTCCAGCCCAATGACATTTCTTCCTTCCATTTTTTTGATTTCGCAAGGTTGAATCCTGCTTCATCCACAGTTACAATGTCGGGGCGTTTGTCAAGCCTCCATCTGCATGAACGTCTGAGGTAAAGAAAACTGACAGTTTTACAGCGCAAAATGTAAATGTTTTGTGTCTGATTGGTTAGTAATTGAACAAACGTCTTACTTGACATGTTTGTCCATCTCTTTTGAAAAAATACTTTGAATAGTGGGTTCATCTATACATAGTAACTGTGGTAATTGTCACAGTGCTGCCAGTGTTCACATTGACAAAGGTTGTATTTTCTCTCAGCACTCAGTCCCGAATCCCCCAAGCTTTATGGCATTGATTTGCAATGACCATGTCAGTGATGCTTGTTTCACAGACATTCGTGAAAATGCAGCCTCTTACTCCTGTAGGCAGCCTCTGGATCCTACAAACAGTGATATAAAACCAAAAATACTGCCATATTTATATTTCCAAAAATGTGAGCTGATGTAAAAACACAGATTACTGATCAATATAGTAATTGTGGGAGGCTTGTCTCAGTTGTTCTGATCGAAAATTCTTATCATTGATGCAACTGTCGTACGCTGTTGGTTTGACGGCAATTAACGAGTCCTGTTCCTGAGTTTTTCTGGTCTGGGTTGCGGCTTGGTAATTGGCCTTGGCGGCAGTGCTGCTGCACTTTTTTTAGGGGGGGGGGCCAATGGGCCTTGGTTTGGGGAACCTTTTATTGGCCACGAGGTCTGCACCTACTGGAGCTGGGACCAGGGACCACGGGACCTTTGACACTGCGAGGTCTATGTCCTGCCATTCCTTTGAGCTGGGCTGTGGCCTGCTGACCTCTTAGAGTTATTTCACTCTTTACCATCTACATATCACACCATGCACAGTACCCCACTTTCAGGTACATTTCATTCAGGGTTGAGAGGAAACAAAGGCCTGTCAACCCACTCCCCCAGCACTCGCTTTCCGCACATATGCCATTGAGTTTCTTGGGGCAGGTGGGCTCTCCAAGAGAGGGCACCCTACGGGTGAGTCCACCCTGCTCCCAATTTTAAAGCACTGTGTACACATACATATGGGACAACACACTCCCTTTGTACACCCTGGGAGGGGAGCAGAGGTGACAAGATATCATTCACAAAATCCTACCTGATATTTTTTAAGACCTGCACTACCTCACTGCCATCTTGTTATTTTTCTTTTTCAACGAGGTTCAGTGACAGAAAACAACACTGAGCAGTGTGTGTGTGTGTGTTTGTGTGTGTGTGTGTATGTGTGTGTGTGTGTTTTGCATTGTACAGAATGCTAGGTCCATATTTGTAGGACTACTTCACATACACCAAGGCAACCTGCCACTATAATAGACAATTGGGCTGAGAAGCGGTATGCCGCGCGAAGCTTGCCATGTCAATGCTCAGTCGGTACAAATGTAAAAGCAATGCTGGTCACAGATAAATCAAACACGTATGCCTGTGGGCCGTGGAATATGGTAGGAATGTGTACATTGCAGGAAGAACATACAAATGCCAGATAGAAAGAGAAAGCGTCGGACTCCGCCACCATGCCACGTTGCACTGAGATGCACAGCTCCAATTTCTGGTGACAGTGATTATGGAGGGTTGAAGCCATTTCCATGCTGAGTGGTAAGGGGAGCAATTTTGTATGTTGTTAAAAAAAAAAAGGCACCGAATACATCTTGCAGAAAATATTCTGGAGTCTTAAGTTTCGAGGGGATGCGAGTTTGGTGTCTCAGCCGGGAGCTGACAGGAGATGCTGGCTGCAGCACCCCTCTATTCAAAGAGTCCCCGTAAAACATGTAAAACAAGAACTGCATCTCATCTTCGCTGCTTGGATCACTCTGAGAGGGGTTATTTTTAGCCGCTTTTCCATCCCTCTGTTGTGACACAGTGATCCGGCTTCATTGCATCTTCCCTCGCTGTCGGGTAAATAAGTCACAGCTCAAATGAGATGTTTTAGCGCCCCACCCGAGGTGCACAGCAAATGTGGATAATGAGTCCAGCAGGTTTCATGTGGTGCAGATGAACCTGGACGTGTTTCTATTCCTCGGAACGTTCCAGTCACCTGTGATCCTCTACCACTCCACTTTCTGTCAGGCCTTCATGGCACGACTGAAAGGGCTGCTTTGGAGACAGAACTCAATGTGGCAGTTGGCTCACTTTGTCAGCTTTAAAAACACTGAAGCGTGCTGGCAAAGCAGCAGGCACGTCGCATGGACACGTTGAGGGTCGCCGTCATCTCAGCAAACTCCAGTACGTGTGTTTCTGCCTGCTACTCGGTCCGACAAAGGAAAGTTACTGCACAGCTTGAGAGCTGACATGAAGCTCTGAAAGCCTTCATTTTTAACCAACAATGGTCTCAGGTCAGCAGTGATTACATGTACTGACCTGTCTGCTGACGGGAAAGCCTTGGTTATGACTCTTCGGTCTCAAATAGCCGCTTACATCATCCTTAATAAATCATTTCTGTGGCTTGATCCACAGCTGCAAATGCAACTCATCTCCATGTGAGCACATTCTTAGGGCCCATGTGTGCCTTTTGTTTAGAAAGTGATTGGCAACTCAGCCTGTGTGAGCTCCATTGTGGACACACTGGACCTGCAAGCAGCAAAGAACTTCATCTCCACACACCCTCGTCTTAAAGAATGTGGTGATGGTGGATGGACCTGTCACAAGGTATTTCTTATATCTGCCTTCATCATCTGATGTGCTGCTTTGGCTACAGTTGCTCACATGTAAAGCAAGTGGAACAAGGATCTGGTAGCGAGAAATCTTGCTCCATACTGTTTCTAATTAGGTCTTCACAAATGTTTTTGATGCCAGACTTCTGACATCTTTTTTTATCTGCATCATCATGATAAAGTATAGATTCTTAAGAAAGTCCTAGTCCTCTTTGTTGTGCTTGAAGTCATTCCTCCCTTCTCTCCGGGAATGGATGGACAGATCAATGGGCGGGCGGATGGACGGGTGGACGGACAGGTGTGTCTGCAGAAGAAGGTGTTCTTCTCTTGTTAACAAGCTGCCAGATCAAAGGTACTGGACAAAAGCTTCTTTTCTATCTGAACCTCCTCCCTTCCTTTCACCTCTGCTCCCCCTCCCTCTCCAACTTCTCACCCCCGCTGTAAGCCGCCTGCGCTTCATCACTCGACACACTGGTTGACCCTTTGCAAGACTCGGTCTGAATAAAGAAATGGACAAAAAAGCCAAGGTCCCTGGTATTCATCAGGGAAACCTAAAGAAGAGGTCCAACGCTTGATGGCACATTCACACAAGGAATTTGTCTCCTTGTCACGCCAAATTACTTTTTTTTTTTTTACAGTTTCCACTGTGAGTACAAAGGCTTGTTACACAAATGCAAAAGTTAGTTGTGTTGCTGGAGTGAAAGCCAGGCAGTAAATGGCATTGACTAAACCGGATAAAATAGCAATGCTGCAGTGAAGGTCATCACAATCAAAGGCAACAAGCTGTTGACATCAGTGATGTGTTTGAGTAATTTCTGAACAGAATGGATGTAAAGATGTCAAGCGTCACGTTTCAGGGCCTCATCACATTTGGTGCTTGGCAGTGGTTACTATAGTAACACCTTAGTAAGGGTTTATTCACAGTAAATGTTTCGCCATCCATCCTCTTTGTCTGAAACAACAATAAAGAGCAGCCAATATTGCTTACAGAACAAAAAATGATGAGCTCTCAGATTTGATAAAGAAGGTAAGGATGTTTTTCTCTCCCTCAAATTCGGCCCAATTTTGTCGCCATTGGAACTCTAAAAGAAAATGTTGAGCTAATTGTGCAAGGCTGCCCACACACTAACATGGGAGGAGGTAGACTGAGCATCAGGTGCTGCTCCCTCTTTCTTTCCCCATCTGTAGCCCTCCATTCAGAGTCTTTAACTCCCCCCCCAGCCACATTCTGCTCCCCTCTCCCTCCAACCCCTAGTCCTTGCTCTTGACTTGCAGTGAGTCTGCTTCGCTCACTGCAACCAATCATCTCCTGGTGCCTAATGACATTGTGAAAGCCATCAGTGAGTGTTTAGTGGACAGCTCTTAAGCCAGAGATGCTCCCCATGAGAACAGTCGTGTCGGTCCTATGTGACAGAACAATTCATTTGGATTCGTACTATATAATGGGTGCTTTAGAAAAGTTTTGGATGATTTTTCCTGAATTCTTTTAAACTTTGTTTTTCGTTTTTAAATTCTGAAACTTTTTAAAACTTTTTAAACATCATGTAAAATTTATCACTTTTAACAGAGTGCACAGACTGCTGGAAGGACTTAAAGCATAAAGTATTAGTACATTAAGCTACTATTGATTTGCAGTCATTGTGCATCCCAGCAGTCTGCAATTCTCAACAGATCCTACTAATACTTGAGATGCACACTGGTACTCTTAGCGATTGACACGTATCAGTTTTGGCCGAGTAAAGGTAATTGACCAAGTTATCATCATACCGATGAAGTTCTTTGGTGTATAAATGGATGGAGTGCACATGACTACTGTGAGCAACTGTACCCCTGCATTGTGAATTAGTCCCTCCTAAATCCTTCTCCAAGGTTTCAAGGCATACACCTGACTGGCACTGCAACATGGGCCACCGACACTCTAGCCACCATCAAGAAGGCACAACAGAGACTGTACACTCAGAGTCCTCAGGAATAGGCACCTCCCACACCGACCGCTGGTGGCCTCTATCGCTACTCCATAGAGAGCATCCTAGACATAACGTCTGTGTGCATGATTGTCCAGCTGCACGGCCACAGACGGGGAAGTGCTCCGGAGAGGCGTCACTGCAGCTCAGAAGGTCGCCAGCTCCCCCCACATTCTCTTCACCTGTTCATTTGTTGCTGCCTCACAGAGGCCAAAAAACAGTCAGAGACTACCCTACTCACCCACCCTGGAAATCATCAGCGAGAACTGCTGCATGAGGCAGATGATACAAGATGCTGAGAACAGACTGAAAAATCAGTTCTAGTCCAGAGCTACACAAACACTTGTAGGTACATCAAGTAACCCTCACCATGCAATTACGGTAACTACCTGTGAAGGAGTGCTTGTTGTTTTATTTTTGGTGACTTATTTACTTATCCTTCACAGTTTTAGCATTATTTTAGTAATTTATTATTCATTATCACATTTTTGCACCTTGAGTTTTGCACATTGTTTGTACTTGTACAACAACAAATATGGATTTGCATGACACTTGCAGGATGGGTGAAGGGTGGCTTCATGTTTCTCGCAGTCTAGTTCGTTTTGCATTTTTTGGTTGCTAAGCACCCTGAACAATTCCTTACATGCTATGAGGAATATTGCAAAAAAAACTCACGGATTGAGTTTGTAAAGCACAACTGTGTGATGTGTGCTGCCAGAAGACCAAGTTTGCTTTCTTCCTACCCTTGATATGTTTTTGATAATAAAAAAAAACACCTTCTCCGGCACAATCACCGAGTTGTTCCTATACCCGAGTTTGCTCAGAGACAGAGGCAGCAGTTTGTTGGATCAATGTTTTCTCATTTCAAAAAAGAAAAAAAATTGAAGACTCAGCTCAGCTTCCACCCCTGCTGTACCAGAGAGGTACTTGGTCGAGCATATGCCTTTGCCTAGAGGCCTGTGTTGGGGCTTCTGCGTTCACAGTGGGTGAACATGGCACTGGAGCAGAGGAAGACTTCATTGCAAGTTGTTTCAGTGAAGCTGACATATGAAAAAGCACAACTATCCTCCCTTCCCTCTCTCCCTACTTCAACCTGCAGCATTGTTTTAAAGGGCCACACACCCATATGTCATCTATACATCTTATTTCAATTAAGGGTGCTGGGGCTGATCCCAGCTGGCTTTAGGCAAAGACAGAGGACAGGGTACATGCTGGACAGGTCATCAGTCCATCACAAGGCAACACAAGAACACACACAGGAACACACACACACACACACACACAAACACACACACGCACACACACACACATACACACACGCTTTTTAAAAAGACATTTTGGTTCACAGGATGGCCAGATTAACACCAACATTCAATGACTTGGGCTTTGTACCACCCCCACCTGTTCTGCAAATGGGGGCCTGAACAGAACCTCCTTGGTGAAGGTAACAATCACACATTGTTGTTAAGTTTTCAAAAGTCTGAAGTGTTTTTTCTCCATCGCTTCCTCTCAGACCTGCACTGGACTGCAAATGTATTCCAAGTAGTCTGTGAGGGTGACCTCACAGAGTGGTTATAAACGTCTTTGGATGGAGCCATACATCACTTGATACAAGCTAATTAGCTGCAAGCGTGCATGTGTATGTGACCAATTCATTCACAGCTCAAGAGGAGCGTGAGTGCTTTTAAATATTGGGGCAATTCAGTAATGCCTTGCTGTGCCTTTGAAAGTTTTTGTTAAACAGTGTAACATTTTGGGTGATTTTATCATTAATTTGTATTATTCATCTGGATAAGAGCTGTTTCAATCATAAAACACCAAACAGAATTAGTCTAAATTATGCTGTGAACATTGTTTAATGGGACTACTACACAGCAGTATAAACTTTTTCATGCTGTTGGTATGGCATTTTTTCCATTGTTTTAGCAGACCAGATTTCCCTCCTCAGTAAAAAGTGGAAAGTGGATATGTGGCTCTACCCGGAGACCAAGTTGTCCTAATGTATGATTGGCTACGACCTCATTTAGAAAGCTTCTCAAACATGCCCCTCCCCTCCATCCGCGCTGTTCTTATCGGTGCAACACATCTCCACAAAGTCATTATTTCGGCAAGTGGATTTTTACTCCCGTAAAGGTTTGAGCCTGAAGCCTCATCAGAAGCTGAAAAAGATACTTTGCCTGCACAAAAACACCCTGACATGGTTGTCTGAGTGGTAATTTGAATGTGCATGCTTCTGTAATATCATCTATAATTCTGCTATTTACACGCAGCTGACGACACGCAAAACTCTTGCTACAGAAAGATCATGGCCCCTTTAATCTGACCACACAAAACAGGTGCCAAGTGCATGGGGAAGATCTCCTAATTTTTGTGTATTTTTAATCGAATTGAATTTGTTCGAGAAAGTAAACGAATGCAGCAGGGAGAGCAAACAGAAAGCAGGATATGACAGAAAAATCCTGCTCATAATTAGGGAGGTGAATCTCTCAGCACCTGACGATCTGATTTTCATTTCAGAGGGCTATATATCGATGATTAAGCCATTATCGAGGCACGCAGATGCCAAAGACTTGATGTATTTCCTCTCTGTTCCACTTGTTCCTTTCAAAATAATGCACTTTCTAATGATCCAGAATAAAAAACCAGTGAAAAAAATCCAACCCACTGACCCCCAAAACCTAATTTTTCAAAGTTTGAAGTTGATTTCAGCCTGATGAAATGTAGGTTTTTCACCGAAGGGAGAGCCACAGGTGTTGAGTCCAGTGTCGAGCGGACACATTTTAACCAAGGAAAATAAAGACCAGTAAAAGGGTTAATAAAGGGAGAATTGGCCCTGGTGAGGTTTAGGCTTGAAAAGGGACTAATTCATTTAATTAAATAATATATATAAAAAGAGACATTTTAATCCTTGGAGACTACACAGCCTCTCGGAACCTTTTTTTCCACACGTCCTCCTGTAAAAATTGTACTTTCACTGTACAGTTGCATGAAGTGTTTGGTTGCTTGACTGGAAGGCGGGTTGTGGAGTTTTGTGTCGACTCAATCAAAAATAACCTTTATTTATAAAACATGGAGCAGATTGTTCAATCTCTGATTTGAGGGCGTGATTAGCCTCTGTTGTTTTGCCAGACCTTAACACAGGCCATGAACTCGGACTTTGTGTTTGAACCAAGACTTCTTCGGGGGCTTTGTAAATGTTTTTGCTGATGATAATGATGCAATGATGTGGACTTTTGTCATCCTTTTCAGTTGATTAAAATTGGACCCGTTTTTCATCCCTTTTTAACTCCCCCTCTTTATTTTTGGTGCTCGTAAACAGGGTGAAGAATTGTGGGTACGGCCATTCTGCATGCTGTTGAGTCTATGTGGGCTCTACTGTGTTTATCTCCTGCACGAAGTGAAGTCCTCCCTTCAGTGAGACTCATCGGCAAGTGACTGATTCCAGTGACTAATGCAACACAACGTGATGCAGCTTCCCCACCTTTAAGACGCCATCCATTTCTTCTCCCTCACAGGAATCATGAAGTGACGAGAAATAAAGCGCCACCCACAGAAAAAAAAAGTTCTGGAGCCCTAAATAAAAGCACGCCCTTTTCATTTCATTGCTCTTTCTGCCTGCTCTGTCCCTGGTGTAATCCCCCTGAAAAAAGGAGCTCTGAGTGAGTCCTCCCCGCCTTGAAGCATGCAATTAAACGCAAAGCTTTAGGTCTGAATATATAGCCTGTTTGCGTGCGTGGCTTTGTGGTAACGGTGCCGGGGGAGGGGGGTGAGGGGAGGGCATGGGGGGAGGGGGGTGTCTCACCTCCAGAGAACTGACAGTGACAGACATTCAGGTGGAAGGAGCTGCCACATCCACTCGCAGCCCTCACAGCAGATACAAGAGGCAGCTTGTTCCTCCTCATTAATGTCCTCCGTCACTCTACAGGTGAGGACTTCAAACGGGGGTTTGATGTATATACAGTAATAAGCCACAGTTCACCTTGTGGTAGGAAAAAAAAAGACAAGTGGGAGAAAGCCTCTGATTGTCCGCGCGCTGCCTTTGCTGACAGGCCGGGAGCTGACGCACGGTCCTGCCGATTATATCAGCGCCTGAACGCGTGGCAGCTCTATGTGAGCCCGAAGAGGAAGGGCCTCTGTGTTCACTCGCATGATAAACGGACATGCCGAGGAAACAGCAAAACGGAGCAGTAACAAAATGTTAGTTCTGCGATGTTTTTGTCCAACCTCTCTGAAGGACTTCATGGATTTATTGTATGTAAACATGACACAAAGAGCAAGGAGACTTGTTTCCGTAGGTCATTACTTAGTTGTAGCAATGCTTATGATGAAGAAATGCTTTGCTGTGGGAAAGTCTGTTTATGTACCTTTAAGATGGTTAATTGTGATTAATAGAAATAAATGGATTTTTTCTCAAATTAAAACAATATCTCAGCAGTTGTACATCATATGCCATATGCAGTCATTGCCATTTAATTCATACTTTCTCATTGGCTTTTTCAGGGCCACATGTGGCCCTTGGGCCAGAAGAGCAAAAGGGGGGCGGCTTCAGTATCCTGAATCTTAACAGGCCAGTGTGCCTCATTTGTGTGGGAGAAAAAAAGAGACTGTTGGGAAAGCTGATGTTTCAGGGGCCTTCTTTTAGGGGAAGTTGGAGAGTCCGTGCCACTGAGCTGTCTTCATAAACATAACCCGAGAGGGGGGACACACTGAGGAGGAATGGGCTCATCTCCTCACCTTTGGTGGTCTTTAACTCGCTTTTTTTCTAGTGTAACAGTGCTGTCTGAGAAAGCGAGCTGTTGTTGTCCAGCTGGCGACCTGTTCACCGTTACTTGACCGCTGCAAACCTCAGAGGCCAAGTTATCACCAGACCGTTTTTTTCTCTCCATCGGGCCCAAGCCCACCGTTGAACCATTGCACATGCCGCTCACACCTCTGTCACCTCCACAACAAATTAAAACAGCGAAATCCAAGGCGCACTGACATTTCGAAAAATGATCAATACTCAGAGATCCTGTGGTATTACCATAAAGTTTACAGCGGCTGGGAATGATAGTAGCTCCAGGCTATAGCGAGATTAAGGGCCTGAAAGGCAGTGTGCTGGTCAGCAGGGGGGGGCAGGTCTGAGGGGTAAGGGGGACTGATCAGATGGCTTGTTAAAAAAAAAAAAAAGAAAACATGTCTTAACCAGGAGCTTTTAATGCAGAGTTAAGTATTCAGACCATCCGTTTGATTCACCCGTGGCTCTGGGTTCATTTGAAAATCAGCTTCAAACTACAGCAGCAAGATCGAAGAAATGAGAGATTGAGAGCGGTGAGGCAGCCACTGCAGTAATGGCTGTCATTTTTTCACTGCATACATTAAGAGGACATCATCTTGAGAAGGCCTGAATGACAATCAAATGTCCGTGTCTCTTTTGAATTTGGAAACCCGTAAGTGGTGGTCTTCGGACACCCCCTTTAGACGGGAGGCAGGTGGTTCAAAGCCTGGGGGGCCCGAGGTCACATGAGGCTTCGCCTGCACTGAGGTTACAGGAAAAACCATGAAAAGACACTTTCTATAGTCACAAGAAGACACTGGAACCAAAGGAGTGAGATTGTTGATTTTATTGTGATTTTTTTCCTTCTGTTTCTCTCTGTCTCTCTCTTTTATATATATGTGTGTGTGTATGTATATGTATATATGCGTATGTATATATGTATGTATATATACACACGTATCTCTACAGCTACACGATTGCAGTCCGTGTATGTGTCTGTACGTATGTGTAAGTTAAAGTTAAGTTCCACCCAGCACGTGAATGACGCATCTTCTCTGAGCTTTCCACTTTGCCACATCCAAAATGGCGGTGATGTGGACATACGATCCAGCGCTCAATGCGGCGTCTACATACATAGGTCCATGTTCACAATCGAGTGGGTGGGGGGGATTCGGATAGATTCAGTTTTTTTGCACTTGATGACATCATCATATTTGTGCATACCAACCATCCTAAGACGATGAGTAGGCTAGTACACGCTGAGCTCAAGTAGGACGTGATGCATTTAAATAGAACAATACCCCAGAGAGAGAAATTGAGCAAGCTCATCATTACATTATGTTTGCATCCCTCTTTAACTCCTGAATTACTGAGGAGAATCCAAGTAGCCTGCAATCGAAGCACCCCCCCCCCCCCAAATAAAACATGTCTGAACATGCTGGATTTGCTTACACAGAGAAAAGGTTCTACGAACTTAACTGTTGTCAATGATAGGATGTCAGACGTCATCATCCGATCCAAAGCCTGATTGGTTCAAAGGGCACATACCAGGTGCAAGGAACATAAAGAAGTGTCTCTCTGTCCTTTTTGTCCTCATGGATTCCCATCACCCTGTTTAGTTTGGATACGCGTGGGGTGTCAAACATGTGGCCAATGGGCCAAAAGAGGGTCCACTCCTCAGGGGACCTCAAGAACTGCATTTTTGTTATTTTTGTCCATTCACCATTTCTTCAAAATTTGTATTAGTTTGTTTGAGTGGCAGACTGAACACAACACTGAGACCGAAACATGACATCTGCTCAACTGTTAAAAGAGTCCCTTTAGGATTTAGGTTTTTGTTTTGTTTTTCTAAAGTGCCTTCACGTTTACTATTTCCTGTTTGTACTCATTCTTTCTTGCCCTAAAACAAATGTGGAAACTTAGTTGTGCATCTTTCAATGCTACAATCTGACCACTGCAGCTCAACTGAGAATGAACCAAATGCATGTGGTCCCTAAATTGAACTGAGACACCCCATGAATTGGTCCTCATTGATCCTTCAGATGGTGTGTATAGAAAAGTCTGAGACTACACATGAATCTGAACCCCCTGTTTCTGTGAATTTGTGTCTATTACACTCAAACTTTATGATAGGAGGCACAAAAAAAGTGTTAGATCCAAACCTAGTACAAACTGGTATTTGGGACGGGAGTTGGTGTCATAGAGTCAGTATTCTGTCTCTCTCCATAAGTTCCAATACAGAGTAAGGGGGGGGGGGCAGCGCCGTTAGTATGCTCGGCATGTCCCTTTGAATGTGCTTACATTTCAATAAATTGAGAGCAGCTGATCCTGTGTTATCCACTAGGAGAGTAAAAATGAACTGCTGGAAGACTTTTTCATGGAGAGGATCTCCTGAAAAGGTCAGCGCAGGCTTGATAATCACACAGCCTGTTGGAGGCTTTAGCTGCATGCTCAGGGGGGAAACGGTGGACTATGGCTGCCCGTCAAGTGCCGCGACGACCGCCGGTGTGACAGCTGTGTTTGACAGCGCCTTAAACACTTAGTCGATCTTTGCGCGGTGCAGGCGTCGAGTCAGATCCGACGCCACATCTTCTGTTGCATCCGTACCTCTGTCTCCCTTGATGACGAAGAGCTGTCCTTGATCACTGACCAGCGAAGGATGATAATCACTGCGTAGTCACCCCCAACTCTTGAAAGCCTTTTTTTCTCTCCGAGTGCGCTGGCAGCTGAGCGTGAACCCCTCCACAGGTGAACGGAGGGGTTCGCCCAGAGTCAGGGCAGGTTTTATGCCACATCACAGCCCCTTCATTCATTAGTAAAGAGCAGCGGACTGGCGCCGTCAACACCGGTGAATAATTCATCAACCTATGCAGCGCTGCGAACTTTGTAAAAGGCCGGCATCAGCAGTCCCACTGGATTTCCAATGCAGAAACAAGCCTCTGACTTCAATTAAAAGCGATCGATAGAGCCGAGTGAGGAGAACCAGATGGATTCTTCACATGCTGTTGTCTGCAAAGTCCTAAAGGTAGGGAAAAAAATGTTTTGAAAAAAAATAAATAAGAGTGAACAGTCGAGAATATATTTGCAGGATATTTGATTAAATTTGTGATATGCTTCTGTTTTATTGCAAGTAAATGCAGTTTTCTCAATATGACTTCATTCTTCTATCGCGCCATCTTTTCTCATGTTTCTGCAGAAACAGGAAATTAACATAGAAGCAATAAATTCACATTGAATTCGGAGGTAAAGGCGAAGTTCTGCAACCCTCAGGCCGAGTCATGAAAGTATTAAAGGGAATTACATGAAAAGACCAATACCAACCTTGTGGCAATCTGTCTTCCTGTACATGTGTGTGCCAATCTGGCGCTCTGCTTCAAATCCCAGGGATTAATCATTAAATGTCATTTATTGTTGTAAATCGAAGTCCTTTTTTCAAAACAGCTGCTGCTTATAGAGATCAAAACCTAAATTTTGGTGCTGTGGGGACAACATGGTCTTCACCAAGGCCAATCTGCTTCAAAAAAGAAAACAGCTGCACCAACGAGTGAACAGTTTCATTTATGAACGTCTGGGCTATAAAAGATAGAACACAGCAGTTGTAACATGGTTCAGCAAGTTTAGTCGATGAGCAGTGAGTAAGTGACTTGACTCATTCTGCACACTGTCACTTCCCAATTTGGATCACCGATACAATTCGCAGCATGTATACAATGCAATTCACATTCTTGGAAAGCAGAGTACAAAAACACCAAAATAAGTTGGGAGACTGATTGTGAGACAAACTCACAATGAGGAAAAGTACATCCCAACGAGGTCAAACTGAGAACTTCTCTGCTGTTGCAGGCTTGATCCAATCAGATCCCAAACAACACTGGCTCTTCGTGGACAAACGACCGTGATAAAACATCTGAAATTGGATCAAAAAGAAAGACAAACACAAAAAGGAAGGGATTTGTCAACAATGTGTACAAAATCAAGAATCAAACCTGTGAGATCAAACTGAAGAAACCCCACTCTGCACAATAACTGAAGCATTTCTGGCCAAAGCTGAGCTGGTTTCTAACTCACAAGGCACAAACCCCTTCTGGCATAGTAAAAGAACTGTTCTGTGTTAGGCATAAGAAAACCCTCCTCCCAGGATTTGGCCTGATGTCACGTATTCATGAAGGCAAATGGACTGAATTGATACTGCATGCTTTGATGTCATCAAAATCCTCAGTGTGACCTGTTAGTGAATCAGCTTTCATAGATTTCATATGTCCACTCCTCCACCTTGGAGTGCAGACTGCTGTATGAGTGGCAACTGGCAGTTGTCATATTTGACTGATACTTGTCATCAATGACAGCTGGGTTTGCAGACTCAACCACAAGACAGAACACAGTACAAACGTGAGAACAGGTAAATAAGCAAACAGCAAGTCAACAGTCCAGAGTCCAAAAACCAGCAGTGGCGTGATGTACATGATCTGGGGATGTAGTCCGGGACAGGCAGGGGTTGGGCACCAAACAGGAGACCCCAGGGAGATGAGGCAAATCCAAAAAAATACAAACAATGGCCCAAGGGGCCATACACAGACAGGCTCAGTAATGCAAACAAAAGGTTCAGTAGGCAGAACTAATGAAGGCTGGTTGTAACTGGCATGGAAACACAGAAGCCCACTTATATACTAGGAGCACCAGGTGAGTCTAATCACAGAGCAGGCACAGGTGCAGCACATTGGGAAGGGCGCATGCAATCATACAGGAGGAGAGGAAGTCAAAGAGCTTGCAACGAGAGACAAGGTGAGTTATCAAAATAAAACAGGAAACAGACAGGACAGAGCCGTGGCAGGTGACAATATTCAAGTAAAGGCTTTGAAAACAGACATCTAAACAGTGACCACCATTCAAGTTATATATAAGAAAGGGGCCAATAGGCCAGGTTACTGTGGCTTCAAAAAGCACAAAGTGGGGTCACATTATAAAGGTTCTCAAGCCACGTTTGTGTTTCTTTGACAATCAAACTACCGGCTTCAGAAAGACAAATTGTTGCAAATACAGCAATTATAGGTATTCACTAGTTACTTGATTCTTAAGCTCTATTCAGAGAAGTCGTGGTCAAATCTTTTACATTTTTTACAATTTTATGATTTTATTTGCTTTTGAATGTGATTTTAACTGCCTTCTCTGTAAAGCACTTTGAAATGCTTCGCGCAAGAATTGTGCTCTATAAATATAAATATAAATATAAATATACTTGGCTTGTAATGAATAAGTGAATGAATTATATCCATGAAAAAGTGTCCTCTGATACCTTAGCCACAGTTGAAGAGATAGACAACCCAGGCTTTTGTTGTTGCCTTCCACAGCCACATGAGGGTGTTTGCTCATTCTGCCTGGATCAATCAGATGTATGTGCATCGCACTGACACAAATTACAAACAAATCTTCAGGCTTAAAAACCACAACAGCTCAAGTGAGAGAATCCGTTTGTTTCAATGTGACCCTGAGTTTGTCTAATGAAACTGTTGATCTCCTAACATGCTTTGTGTCACAGCACCTAACCACTGTTGAGCTTCATCTTTCTTTCTTTTTACTCTATATGCATTTCTTGCTGTGGGTGCTCTCCCACTATTTCTTTCCCTCTTCATCTTCCATTGTTTGCCCTTTTTCTCTGTCTGTTGCCCCGCCCCCCCTCTCCTTGCCACTATCTCACCTTCTGGGAAGGTGGTCGGCTGGTCACGGGCCTCCATCGCCGTCCATTCCAGAACAATCAGCAAACATCGGATAATTGGGTGTCGTTGGGATTCCCCTCGAGCCCATGCTGCCCTTCTGACAGGAAGGGAACATAAATAAAAGAAGAGGAGTGACAGGCCGCTAGCCTGAAGCGGCTGAAGGGCAATCAAAGTCAGGAATGGTGAGCGATGACATGCATATCAATGCTGCCCCTGCAAGGTAAACAATGACTCTCAATTACCAGGCGAAGTTTTAATTAAGATGATGGCAGAGTAATTATTGCCCCTGACAGGGATGATTGAGCCAGAGAGTTCATGTTCTGATTAGGACACCCGTCTGGATGCTTCTCGTCCCGTGGAGGCAATGATGACATGACCTCTTGTTGTTGGAGGACAGGGGTGCTGGCAGAGCGTCTTCAGATGCTCTCAGTCTGTGTTTATTTTCCCCTTCCTTCACATGGCTGACTGCACTTCCGGACAAAACTTGTCGGTGGAGACGGAGCAAGGCAGCGGGTCCAAAACCAAAACTGCTTCTGTGTGTGTGTGTGTGTGTGTGTGTGTGTGTGTGTGTGTGTGTGTGTGTGTGTGTGTGTGTGTGTGTGT
>JASSRZ010000007.1:18345170-18373797 GCA_032164315.1 Malacoctenus gilli
TCCAAGACCTCGCAAGCAGCAGCCTCGGAAAACGTCGTGTCAGCTCTGAAAGTCTGAGGCAGGTGGGGATATTTACCTCCAATATTAAGGACTTAAATACGCTCTCTGTGTGGGAGAGCTTTAGCTGACAGGGCTGAGGAAGGAGTCACAGATTCCAACCATCTGTGGCTCCTGTTTTTAACTTCAGAGACATTGGGCTTGGTGTATGAATTCCACTGGGGTCCTTAGCTGTAACGAGGCAAGGAGATGACTGGGGTTTGATGCTTTTGGGGGGGGGGCTAAGGCGATAGGTTAAAGACAAGCACAGGTCAGTTACTGGTCTACCCATGTCCAATGCTGGTGTTAAAGAAAAACATTGAATATTAAAGAAATGCTACCATGACAGTCGCATCCTCCTTCTGGATTTGGCAGTGGTTTGAAATGATGACTTGACTCTCTCATCCAGTCGTAAAGACGGTCTGCTGCTGCCGTGTCAGTACCCCATACCACAGCTCACCTGTTGGACTCTGGGTCTCCACTGTTCAAGGCCACCTCTTAATGCTGCATGGGAGGTTGCACGGCGGCATGCGTGACGTGGTTGTCCACCTACCTGCCACAGTCTAAAAACATGCCCGACAGATCGGGTGGTGACCCCATGTCGCCCATACATGAGAAATGTGCGGCTGTGACCTCCAGAGGAACTGGAGGGAAGGTCTTGGCCTCTTGTGTCTGAAGCAGGACACCCAACCTTCACAATGGCTGACAATTAGTTGCAGCTGTGATTGACTTGACACCCAGCTCAGAGGACTCTCAAAGTCAGCTTTTATTGGAGAAAAATATCAGAGCACAACATATATTCCAAGATAAAATACATTTTGTGATACTTGAGGACTGTAAAAAGAAAAGAAAATGAAATAAAAAGGCTATATTTACACCAAACATTGACATCAGTTTACAAAAGCATCTCTGATAGGAAAATCCAACCAATACTGATGGATTACATGATATCAACATATACAGTATCTTCCCTTCACCCCCAGAAACAGTGGGATACATTCAGTACATGATAATCATCCCTCTCAGCAGGATTCTTAATGGCAATACAAACAAACAAACAAACAAAAACTCAGTCACAACGTTTTGGCACTTTGAGCCAATCATCAGTTGAGCAGCTGACAAAAAAATATGTTACCGACTGAGAAACATTGTGGAATACATTGAAGCTCCTTTTATTCTACATACATCTGTATGTGTGGATGAAAATTCAGATTGTAATCCTCAGTTACAAAACTCAGCTGATAAACATTTCAAGAAAAAAATCTTACAGATTGTTTGGAATCCCTCCAACCCAGGCTAAGTCTTTTATACAGTCAGACTTTATTTCTGACCAGTTAAATTCATTCTGAAAGTCACAATTTGATTCTTTTGTGTTCCAACTTGACAGTTTCACTTTATTAGTCTGGTTTTTTTTCCCCCCACTGTTTGAACTGCATTCTTTGTCCTTTAAAGTCGTCACGAATTCAGTTGGATTAAGTCAAAAAATAACCATCATGTTTGACATACAACAATTACCTGCTTATTTCAAGCTCTCCATCTTATTCGAAGAACAAAACGTCTCGTTTACATTTTTGGCTTGAAAAATGCACCAAAAAAAATCTATAAATGCAACAAAATAAAAGTTTCCTCTTCAAACAAGCAACAACAAGTAAAAAATGCTTAATTTTTAATGGAATTAAGTCTAATTTTTAGGGTGATAAGAATTCAAATTTACTGAGTAAGATCTGGGTTTTTTACAGTGCACATGCCAGGTTTGAAGAGTTCAGTGATGGAGTACCTAAAATATCCATCCCAGTCACATTTCTACGACTTTAATTCCACAGAGAGGCTGCGGCGGAGGACCTCGAGGACGGCGAGGGCCATTTTTTTGACCGTCTTCAGCTTGTTTGGCTTGAACGCTGTGACAGTTGAACCACAATAATGCCCGAGTGAGTGGGGGAGAAGAAAAAAAAACAGCAAACAACCCAGAAACCAGCATCTTGATCTTGATCCCATAATGGCAACGACCAACAGCAGTGATTTCAACAAATTACAGAAAGAAAAAAAGAAAACACAAACATTTGGTTTTGCTGGGGACGTCTGATGAGACTTGTGTTACAGTTTTGGCTTCAAGGAAAAAAAAGCTGCAGACGGACACGGAGGTTTGTTTTTCATGGCATCAGTTCCAGCAGAGTGACAAACAACGTCTTCGGCCCAACACACACAAACTACTCTGTCGTGAACACATCACTGACATGCGTGATGTTGCCTATATGAGAAACAAACAACAACGATGGCAGAGCTGCTGTTCATCCAACCCCACTGTTGGTTCATAAGCGACTAGTTCTCCAAAACTGTTCACCTTTGTTGTGAGGCTTAAAAGATGGCGGGCGGTTGCTGTCCCAGCTTGGCCAATCAGCGGCCTCCCTCAGAGAGAACTCCTATCAAGATTTAGGAACTGAAAAGTATCCAATAGCAGGAATTTTCTACGAAAGAGAAATGCTGGAAACTTGAGTCAAGCAGATTAGGTGCTCGTTAACATCCAACTAGCTAGGTAGTTGAGTGCGGTGCTGTATTGAGGAATGATGCCCTTCTGCTGCAGAGCTGATCCTCAGAGACTGGTAGGAGCTGGTTCCAGGTTCCAGAGGAAGGTCCCACGTCTGTCCACCTACTCTGTCTAGCAGTACAGTGAACGTTTCATGGCTGCGTTTCGATAAAAACATTGCATCGTTTGACATTTTGTGCAGCGTGGGGGGTTAAGATGTTGTTCGCGCAGGAAAAGCTGTTCTCTGCCACTAAACCAACAGTCCCTTCCTTTCATGTGCTTCAGATGGAGTTGGATCGATTGTGTGTTAAAGCCTTGTTCACTCGCCAGCGTCGACGCACGGAGTGCCATTCAAACGGAATAGTCGGTGACATTCAATATGCCATTTTATGGTGTGTATCACTTTAGTGTGATGGTATAAATGCTGTTTCTTCTTAAACAAATTGTACGTACAAAGACTGATTGATCAGAAGATATTACAGTTATCTGCATAAATGACCAGAAAGCAATGTTCCTTTAAAAAAAAAAAAAAAAAAGAAGATCCAGAGCCTTGTGGAGTGTGATTGGCTCCCACGAGCAACTCTTTCAATAAGAATCTAAATTTTCCCTTTTTTTTGTCCAGCAAAGGCAGCACCTGACGAGGAGGAGGAGGAGGAGGAGAAGGAGGAGGAGGAAGTGGGGTAGAAGTCGAACATCATGTTCACGCCATGGTGTAGCCGTAGCTCCCACAGTGCAGCGCCACCAGCAGCCTGTCCCTCAGGACCTCCTGGCTTGGGTATTCTGGGAGTTTCAGCATGTTGATGCTGCAAAGAAGGCGGCAGACAAAAACAGGTCAACAAAGGCAGTTCAAATGTGTTCGGACTGTCAGTAAGTGGACTTCACCAGGACATTCCAACTGGCCAGTCTGAATGTAAAACAATGAAAAGAGGGAGGTTACCAGGTGCTCGAGGTAGGCAGTAAGTTGGAGGTGTATGGCACTGCAGCGATGGTGAACTTCTGTAGGCCACTGCCACCCATCAGGTAGGCGAACCCCCCATGTGGAACTCTGGAACTGTGGGGGAAAAAAAGACCCTTCTGACACGTAGCGGGAACATGTAATTTGAAAGCAGCCTTCTCATCTTCTTTGCCTTAGAAGAGTTACTTTGTAAGGAGTCTCATACGAGACACGGCACCGTGTCTCGTATGAGAACTCCAAATCTGACATGGCAAAATATCACACAAAATCAGTCAAGCATACAAACCTTCCAGTGACAAACTGAAGCAGAAGCACCCGCTCCTCCTGAGTCAGGCTCTTCACCACCTCCCAAAACCACTGCAGAAAACAGCGACACGTGATGGGAAGGCTGAAAACAAGGCAGCGACTTTTCATGCGTACGGGTGCCCCTCACATATGGTTTCACAACACACATCGGTTAGGTTCTAATGTGCAGTTTGGTCTCGAACACTCTCCGACGCCAAGCCATTCCTGGGTGTCCCTCATGTTCGCTAATGTGGAACTTATGCTCGTGTCAGTTTGTTTTCTTCCCATCGTCGTGTAGGATTTCACATATGGTTGCAACAATTGGAAGCAGTGGGTGCATCTGGCTGTCACTCCCCATTAAGAGGTGAAGACTGAAGAGGATTGCAGGCTGGATGCTGTATTACTGACTTTGACTGTCGGAGCAGATTTACAAGTGCCAATTAGACATGTGGACTCTGGTATTACAGCAGCGAAAGTGAACCTCTGCAGCTGCACATTCATCTCAGAAGAATGATACTCTGGCAGATTATTTGCTACCCCAAAATGATCTATAAAGGGACCTCCAGGTGTATTTCAGTGTCAACAGAAACCAATTAAGGTGAAAGGTAACGATGCTGCCGTTCAAGATCTGAACTTGGTGCAGCTGTTAGAAGTGCGGGCCCACCTGGATGACGGGCTCCTGAGTGTCATAGCCACTGGTGTACTCCGTGTTCCTGCACCAGTCCTGCACATCGATCTCTGGCATTCCTGACAGCAGGAGCTCCTGCACACATGCACACACACACACACACACACACACACACACACAATGAAAAGAGGCAAACAAAGAGCCAATCAGAAGTGCAGTACAAGTGTGGTGAGGCAGCATCGCTAACCGGGCAGGTAATTTATGAGTGGAACTGTACTCATACTGTAACACACACACTTCCAACACTGATGACATGAGAAATTTGCTGAGGGGAAAAATACGCTTTCACAGAGAGGAGCAGCCTCAAGGTGACCCAAGACTCAACCACAGATCCCCCGCACCCCCCCTCCACACACACACACACACACACACACACACACACACACACACACACACACACATCTAAAACAAGCAAGGTGCCTGGCAGGAGAGCACAGGAAAGGTAGCAATGATGAAAGGTGAAGGAGGAAGAGGGGCACCAACCAATTCGTATTCGTCAAACAGCTGTATGAGCGAGGGGGGGATGAACGTGTGGAATCCTTGCAGGAAGGCATTTATCTGCGGCTGAATGGCTCGCGTCATCCTCAACTCGGTGACCAGCTGGACGTACTCGGCCTGGGAGAGAAGAGAGAGAGCGAGCAAGAGAGAGAGACAGAGGACTTTAACATAGTTATCCTTCATGTGCCTGGAAGCTGTTTTTTTTTATTGGACAGTGCCACCTGCAGGAATAACACAGTACTACGCCCCTTAATTAGGCACCTTCCCAGCAAAAAAAAAAGGTGGAGAAGAGAGAGATCAATTGCTCATCAGAGTCCACCTCCACCAGGGGGGCCGGGGGTGGTCATTAGCACCACCTCCAGCCACCACAAAGCAGCACCACAGCAGCAAGCACTTGACACATGAAAGACGTGACGCTCTTGTCAAAGTGCGAGAGATTAAAGTCACAAGTTCGAAGAGTAAATCAGAGAAGGAAATCATCCTGCCTCACCGTTACTCATGTGTGCGCAGTGAAAAAACGGATCAGTGACAGATGAGAAGAATAAAAGGAGAGAGAATAATCATCCTCCAACTGTTCAAGTTAGAAAAATAATGTCAGCAATTCCCAACAGTGTTTGTTTTCTCAGCGAAATAAAAAGTCCACTTTGGCCCAATTTTGTGACTTTCGAATCTTTATCACTCGGACAGCGAGCAAAACAGCATACATAGAGATAGAGATAGATGGATAGATGGATAGAGAGAGAGAGAGAGAGAGATAGAGAGAGAGAAAGAGAGAAAGAGAGAAAGAGAGAAAGAGAGAAAGAGAGAAAGAGAGAAAGAGAAAGAGAAAGAGAAAGAGAAAGAGAGAGAGAAAGAGAGAGAGTGAGAGGACCTTGTTGTCCTGGGTGACCAGGATGCTGGTTCCTCCAGGTTTCAGTGGCACTTCCTCCATTGCCCCAAACACGTCGGTCTCCACAGAGAAGGTGAGCTCCAGGCCCAGATCGCTGATGTCGTTGTCCAGGATCCACTGCAGATTCTTGGCGTACTCCGGATCGATGGACGACACATCCTGATAGTTCACAGGGATTCCTGAAAGAAACCAGCACAAACAGGGACACATTTGTAACAGAGTTTCAATGCAAAGGCACTTCCTCAGGAAAAAAATCTGAATCATGAAAAGCACAACAATCGCTTTTACAGAGACTAAAATGCTGGAAATACTGGAATAAAACATACAATGAATGACTGTCACAGGCTTGAAATAAAAAATAAAATTCTGCAGCTATTTTGATTGATATTTCCAATGTCTGCCGATGCATCAGATGCGAAGACGCAAGGTGCTAAAAGGCTCAGAAGTTTTCAATCATGTTGTTACCTTGGTGATTGTTAGTGAGGGGGGAGAGTCACCTCTGATTGGTTAGAAAAAGTGAAAGGTGGGTTTTATGCTTTCAGCAGAGTTGTTGGTCTAAGATAATCTTATTTTTGTAAAGACAGTGTAGGTTATGTCGGTTTTCTTTTCGTTTCACAAATATCCTTTTTTCATACTATTTTTCAGAACAAAATGTTCGATTTTTGTGTTGCTTCATTGTTGGCCTTCGAGAATGTTTGGCTACTTTGGGAGGATAAAAAGCTCATTTGGGAGAGCAGCGGACCGAATGTCAAATGGTCCCTGGTTCAACTCTTGTACGTCCCTTTGGACGATAGCACCTGCTAAATGAAACTGTCGAACTGCACTTTCGGGGGGCTTTGTTGTCATGACGTTGAAAACCTATCATAATAACCATGAATCTCTACCAGCATTGGCGTGTGCGCATTTTGTTTACCCAGTATGTGTTTGTAGAAGGAGCGGGTGAAGTAGATGTTGACCAGCTGCCGGTGGTACAGAGCCAGACCCAGAATCTGACCCGCGAAGCGGAAGTAGTTCAGGTGGTCGGGGTTCACCGAGGAGTTACTGTTGGGCTGAAATGTTGTACCTGCGGACAGAGCACACACCCAGTCACTCCATGAGGGCGTGCTGGCTAAAGAGTGGTCGCTGCGAGGACAGCGCGCGCGTACGTACCATCAGCTGACTGGGTGAACAGAGCGTAGTCTGGGTTGATGATCTCATTGGACAGGATGTCGAACCACTCGCGGACCACGCCCTGACCCTGCGACGCACACAACACAGGAAACGAAACACCGGGATTGCTGTGGCGATTGGCCGGCGGCTGGGTTCAGCTCTGTCCGGCGGTGCACACTCACCATGCCCTCCTCGCCATGGAAACGAACGGCGATGCCCTGCTTGAGCTTCTCATTGGTGGACTTGGATACCATCTCACAGCTGCTCCTAAAAATGGAGTCTGTCCGAAACACACATACATTTATTCAGCTTGTGTTTGAAGAGACCAGTTGCAACAAGTTCAATTAAACATCCCCGTTTTTGCATGTTGACACTCATGCCATCATTCTTAACAGCCAACTAAAGTACAACATCTTTCCAGACACTTGCATATGAATGTTTGCTATTCAGCTCAGAGCAATTCAGGCCTTTAATGGGTGGATGGTGAGGTGGTGCTGGTGATGAGGAGGGGTTGTACCTCTGTGGATGAGCAGAATGTCGTTCTCGTTGACGGGACGGTGAACCATGTCAGAGTCGGGCTGGCCGGCCAGCAGATGTTCGTAAAACCATTCGGAGCGATCCTTGAAGGGCTGAGCGAAAAGAAGGGAAGGGGGGAGAGAGACTTCATCCTGAGGTGCACGTGACAGCTGAACTAATTACTTCTCCTCTGCACTCTCAACTCTCCAATCGTGGCTTCCTCTGTCTCTGCTGACAGCTTAAGAAACTAATACAGTGCAGCGATGCTCATGTGGAACAAACCAGGCGGGGCTTTGTTTGCATAATTTCTGCTTTTGCTCTGTGAGCATTAGTGGGAAAGTGAAAGATGAGCACGGAGGAGGAACCCAGGGATGGAATCAAATTCAGCAGGTTACAGTCTGTAATTAAAAGGATGCGTCTCCTCGGCAGCGAGCCATAATCCACGCACAGGGAGGCTCCAATGCGATGCCATGAGCATGAATCCCGAGGAGAGAGAACTCTGAGCGGCACTTCAACTTCACGAGGCCGTATGAAGACGAGTGTTATCAACGTGCAGGGGAACATTGTGAAACCATCCAGCAGTGCGGGCAGGGAGACTTTCACAGTCTCCATGGACAAACACACCAGCACTCGTTAGATAAAGATGATGCAGTCAAATACTTGGAGGCGCCACTTTAGGCTGAGTATAAGACTGAAGAATGTGGGTGAGCAGCTGGTTGGGGGTGGGTAGGACTCTCTCAGTGCTTTTACACCAGGATAGTTGAGGGGTCCAGTAAAAGTGGGGTATTTAAATCAAGTCCAGAGACTATCACTAAGTTTCGAAAGAGTTCAGGTGAGCTTTCATAGCTGCTCAAACGAAGTGACTTTCCGAAATAGAGGGCCAAACAGCTCTGGTGTGAATGATGATCTAATGTACACCTCACATCAGACAGCATAGCAAAAAGTCACATCTGAGCCAGACAAAATAATTTCTTCTCTTTAGCTAGAGATGCTTGTTTTAGTGACATTGAAGCAAAAAACAAAAAAAAAGAAAGAACCCCAAAAAACCATCTGTGTGAGTGAGTGAGTGAGTGAGTGCGTGAGTGAGTGTGTGAGTGTGCGAGTGTGCGAGTGTGCGTGTGAGCGTGTGAGCGTGCGAGTGTGAGCGTGTGAGCGTGCGAGTGTGTGCGTGTGTGTGCGTGTGTGTGCGTGTGTGTGCGTGTGTGTGTGTGTGATTTTTTTTAAGACCTTTCAAAATCGTATTAAAGAACTTTTATGAGATTTTAGGAGAATTCTAAACATTTTTAGGCCTTAAAATCTTTTTAAGGCGCTGCGGACACCCTGTAATTACAGATTCAAAAGAAAGGGCACAGGTCTACAATAAAGGGTTCTCAAGATCTGGGCTGCTTTAGAGGAGCTTTTCACCGAACTGTCCGACAACGACAGCCAACCAGCAGAATGCCAGTCAGCGTCTGCTTTCTTCTGGCCTTCTAATGAGACGAGCACTAATTGTGGTGTGAGCATAATTCAGCTGTTTGACTGATGGCAGGATGCTGCCAGGGAAAGAAAAGTTTGACTTGGAGGGGGACAGAGCAAAGATTCGTGAGGAAGTTCACACAACCACTGTTCAGAGCAAAAGCTGTTGAAGAGTTGCTCTTTGTTCATTTGTCTTGATTTTGTTAACACTAAATGTCCACCCTTCATTGGATGTGAGCAGCCGCGTTCCGGCTGTTTTTGGCAAAGTGAATGTGGTCATGAGCAATGAACGCATAAAGACGGACTGAAAGGACGGAAAGAACAGCCTGACACAGCTGCACCTGGTACTTTGACAGCTTTGAAAGCTGAGAAAACATAACCTCAACCTCAGCGACGCCGCACCTGACCCTTGATGATATGCATGAAGCGGGACATCAGCTCCGGACACTCCAGGAGGAAGTGGAAGTGGTTAAAGATGATCTTTGGATTCCTGGATGGACAGGAGGGAGGAGCGCTTGAAGGTGACGGCGGCCATAACACAAAGAGGAACGAGCGAGCGGGGCATGGGTCCAGTCTCTGATGTTTCGCTCGAGGTTCTCGGCACTCACCTGGTCACAAAACACTTGAGCACTTCGTCATGCTTGCAGACGAACTCGATGAAGCGGGGGGACGTCATCCTAGGTAGATTGAGGAAGCAGCAGCGTAAATCATGGCGAGTATCATGAATGCCAAGTGGAAGCAGGGGTGAAAAGGGCAGCAGCTACTAAAAACAGACAGACTGACAGCGCCTGGAACCGACATGTCAATAACAGCCCTCTGCTGTGTCTTCATCAGGAGGCATCTTTAATGATCTAATTGCACATAATTATAGAGCCAGACAGGCATTCGCACAATGAGATCAATGTGGCTGCAAACTGGATGTAAATGAGAGCTAAGTGGTCACAGTGGGGGCCGTCCCATTTTGGAGAAATTACCCTCTCTGAGTCGAAAGCACAACCCCAGCTATATAAAAGTTGGAATGTGGAGTACAATTAGGAGACAACAAACACACAATGCCTCAATGATGGATGAGAGTTGAGCGCAAACCCTTGCGGCATCTGGCAGGAGCAGCACATGTAGAACGCCTGGATGACGGCGCTGAGCCGGTTGGCCGTCATGGAGATGACGTCCTCCCCGTCCGCCTCCATGACGATGGGGTGGTCCAGCAGCGAGGGGAGCTTGGGCCCGGCGCCGGGGTGCTCCGACTCGCACTGCTTGAGGAGCAGCGAGGCGATCTCGCTGCTGGAGGGCGGGGACGACGGGTTCTTTGTGTTCCTCTCCAGCTCCGTGGAGATGAGCACCAGCCACTCGTCCAGGGAATGCCAGAGCAACTCCAGAGGCTACGCGTGGACCAACAAAAGGGGGGAGAGGGGAGAAAAAGTGGCATGTGAAGACATCACACCAGACGACTCATCTCAGCATCGGGTGCAAAGCTTCTACTTTCTCACAAACATACCATCAAAAGAAGCAAACAAGTACAGAGAGAAGCTGAAGTCAAGCAAAAAAAATGTTTTTTTCTGTTCTTAACTGAGCTTTAAATGACCTGAAGATCAACACTGAAAGTTTAAAACGGCACGAAAAGGGCATTTTCCCGCGAGGCAGACAAAGAAGTGGTTAAAAGTTCAGAGGAGCTGGAGCGCAAGAGAAAGAAGTCTGGAGTGACTCCAACATCATCAGAGGGTTAAATGATCATTTGCTTTTCTCTTCTTACTATCCCTTCATACCCCTTTATAGGGGTCATGACAGAAAGAGTTGATTCCAGCCACCACTGGGCAAACAGGTGCTATCTGAGCAGCCTGCTTTCTGTGACTGAAACACAGAAAACATCTTCTATGTGCAGCTTATGGAAACTGTATGTCTTCGCTTCCACTCAATGCAGCTCTTCTTTGTCTTCAGGTGTTTCCATTAGCACGTGGGACAGGTGGTCTCAGCTCAGGCTGAGGTGACAGGAACTGACACCAAAGACTTTATTTAGTACCCAAGTCAGACCTGGTTCCACTCTAGGTTGCCATTAGGCAGCCTTGAAAATAGAGCTCCAAAAATTAAAATGATGAGTCCAAAACCAACGACAAAGTAGAACAATTGCCAAGTAAGAGTTGCACAAAGCTTTGACGAGGTGCCGAAAAAGTGACAGTGACAGACTGTAGGACTCAAATGGGCCACAAAGTAATGGGAACAAATGGGTTGAGACAGTAGTTTGACAGCAGCTTACAATGCTTTTCAAGACCCATTCATTAGGAACTCTACTTCATTTCCTCAATCAATGCAGTAAAATGTCAACATTTGGAACAAGGACGGGACTATAGAACTGCCTCAATGTCTTCTGTTGTTGTGTTTGTATCGACAATTGGCGACTTTTGGGTCATGTTGCTACGGTGACCCTACCCTTGTTGAAATGAAGTGCCATTGTAATATGAAAAAAAGAACACACACACACAAAACAAACTAGTACAGTGAAGTTGAAGCCAGAAGTGCGAAAGTTGTCGAATCACGGGTTGCATCCTTTGTCGCCAGGACAAAGCCAGAAAATCTGCATAGGCAAAGGGTTGTAATGACCACTGAAACATCGTTTCCATTGATACAGGTTACAACTTGGCCCTTAGCGGGCCATGCTGTGGCTTGGTCCTCGTTCTTTGACCTCTCAGGAGAAAAGGGAGAGGAGGCCCGGTGGCACTCTGTCTGAAAGCAGGACGCGGCGGCAGTGAGAAAGGACAACGAGGATTCACTGACATATAACCGACTTGACAGGCACTGGGAGACTTTGACATTCAAAAGCCTACAAACTGGTAGCAGCATGAGAATGATGCGAACTGTGAAAATGGCAAAGTGTCCTAGACTTGAGGAAAACAGTACGTGAGCGTACGCAGACATCAATATAGCCTCAGTACGTAAACATCACGCTGGAGCCTCCCTGTGTCTTCACACTTCTCTCCCCATTGTGTCACCAGCTCAGGACAGACAAGTCGGCCTGGAGCTCAGAACAGCTCCACCTGGGCTGCTCCATGCGAGAGCCATCTTTGACCCATGTGTGTCCAAAAGATTTATGGCAGGTTGCGACTCAAGTTTCATCCATCCCCAAGCAAGCGAAAAGAGGCGGGAGTTACTCGAAATCACCAAAATGCAAGCATTTCATCTCCTCCAGTCGAGCCGATTGACGCAAAAGCGACAAGTATTCACCGTGGATCTGGGACGGACAGAGGGAGCAGAGTTGAAATAGCATGCCTTTGGCTGCCACTGTGTCGTGCGGTCGCGCACAGAGGCACCAAAAGAACCAAAAAAAGGAGAGAAAGTGCAAGGGCGGAAGGAAAAGAGGACCAAGGATAGTGTATTATACATACAGCACAAGTCCCAGCCAGTATCCACTTTACTTTTCTGTTGTGTGCAGAGTCGGGGTGCTTGTGGTGTGGACAGTCTGCACGGGCCGCACACTTTGGGCAGCAACTGGACAGCTACACACAGCAGATGTGTGTCGTTTATACACATATACCTTGTATACAGAGACGAAACGACAAGTTCAAATGGAGTTAATCGGTTATGGAGAGCAGTAGCGGATTAGAGTGGAGGGGCCCTGCAGCCTTTCACATCACACAAATCACGCCAAAGCAGCGCGTCTATGCTGTCAGCATCAAGTGACGAGAGCGTCTGAGAAAACTGACCGTTTTGTGATGCTCCACACCTGAGTTTCCACTCCTGACAAACAGTCGGAGGTGACGCAGTGAACCCTCGAAGCAAGCTCGCACTGACCTTGAACACCTGGCTGCGGGGGGTCTTGTTGCCGTTGTAGCCCATGTCGTTGCCATTGTTGGGAGAGGAAGGCCCGAGACGGAACACGTGGCAGAAGATTCGAACGATCCTCAGCAGACTCTTCATCTGAGCTTCGTAACTGCTGGACAGACTGAGGAGGAGGAGGGAGGCAGCAGGGGAGATACAGCCCATTAAAAACCAGAAGACTCTGAAAAGACGATCAGCTCACATCTAAAGACTAGTGTTGAGAGTTTTTAGTCGCAGACGAGCTTGAGACTAATAATTTTACAAAGACTGAATCTCGTAGGGTCACTAATCACAAGACAAGATCGATTTTTCGATTTTTTTCGCATCATGCTCAGTAGACGTTTGTCAACAATGGTGGAGAAGCAGCTGTTAGCTACATCGGCACTTGTCAGTGAAGTGTTTTGTAGCGACAAAAACAACAAAAAGAAGAGAACGTGGTCATGGTATGACGACATGACGAGCAGCTGATATCGAACAGGCATGGCTGCTCTGCCCACAGCTCCACCAGTAACTCCTCCTTTTGGACAGTCCATTTTGGCTTGTTTGCTGTTTGCTCCCCTTCATCTGTCGACATATTTGTTATTGACTGTCTGACTTCCTGGTTCCGCCTTTTTTCAGTGCCCATTAGCGCTCATTGGTTGTCGGTTGTGTGACGTCACCACGACTTGCGATAATATCAAACACGTTTGATTTTATCGCAAGCCCAAAGACTCAAGAAAAACTGGTACGGAATGTGGTCGCAGACTGCAGATTACAACTCAAACTTAACGATCCAGATGACGGGAGCGCGCCGTGACTCAAGTGCGACTCAAAAAGACTGTCAGCCGTTAGTCTGCGAGGTAGGTGTGAGCCCGGCATTAGATATTGCAGACTGTGGCTACTTGACCCTCAGATGAAGAAAAAGCAGCTCAGACAGTGAGCAGGTGAGCATTAAATACGACTTAGAGATGGCGTGACTTCCGGAAAGATTTGGAGCCAAACCAGCTTCTCACATCTGACGTCTGTGGCAATTTGTGGAGGCATAAAACGGTCCCCAAGTGAAGCAGTGAACATGAACCTTCCCCGGAGATAAGAGGGCCAAGTCTAAAGTCTGAAACAGTCCCGCCTTGACAGTTCCTCCTTCAGACTTCATACTCAGCTCAATGCAGTCAGGCTGGTGACATTCTCCAGGCGTCTCCCGCCAAGATCCAAACAAAACTGCCCATCTGGGTTCACACATAGAGGCCTTGGTGGCGTGAGGCGCGATTACTCGCCACTGCACCGGCATGCAGCCCAAGATTTAACAACGCGGGACATTTTCTGAAGGCTAAAATGCCAACATGGTGGGGTTTTTTTGTACCTGAGAAGCTTGTGTCCATTGGTGGTCGCCACTTCGGCAAGACTGGTCAGGATCCTCTGGTAGTGATTGTCACTCTGCTGAGAGACGTGCTCCAGAACCTGCCTGAGCTGAAACACCCCCACAGACACACAGTGACGCACCTGCGCAGCCCTCCTCTGAAAAAGCAACTCAGCTCAACTCACCATGCTCTCCTTTATCTCATCGTTCTGGGTCATCTGGATGAGAGTCTGGAACAACCGGCCGTGATGCTGGATGAGGATCTCGCACGTCTCCCCGTATCCGCCCTTAAAAACACGACAACAAAACGCACACAAACTGGATCACACCGCGGGGAACCGCACATTGCATGAGGAACTTGAAAGGAGACCCCCACCTGCACACAGAGGTCCAGGGGAGTGATTCCGTTCTTGTCCGCAAGGTACTTGGCACCCCGAGACAGCAGGATCTGTGCAGTGTCCCTCTGGCCGTGGCTGATGGACGACACGGGACGGGATTCAGTCATAACATGAAGAAAATGTAAAAAAAAAACTAATTCAGAGGATGACTTTGGATTTTTACCCTGTAACGCATTATCGTTTCTTGGTTTTCATGCTCGTAGTTTCTGAGCCATTGTTGCTGAAAAATGCTAAAAGCTGCAGTTTGAAGGTTTCCACTGTGTGATTGGCTGAGAATAAAAAGTCGCCTGCTTGGTTTGACTGCTGTCACTCAGCAAGCACAGTGTGAGACGAGCAAAACTAAAAGTTTCCCGGCAAACACAAACTAAATGAAGTGAAATGTCAACGATGAAGCTTTGCAATAACCAAAATCCCATCGATTGAACTAAACTATTCAATCAAGTGGGTGTTTGAAATACAGTATTTATTTATTCTGTCATGAATATATGGTTTTCCTGAACGTTTTCCATTGTTGTGGTTTCATTTTAAACTAATTTCATGACATGTTTATGTCTGGGACACTTGTTTCTCTATGGTTTTAGTCCTTTGTTGCTCATTCATTCATTGATTCATTCATTCCTCCCAAACTTCCAAACTCAATGTTCTCTATTCAGATAGATGACAAAGTTCACCATGGAAGCAACCACAGCAGTGGGCATAATGTATTGAAAGGAATAACTCTTACGTTTGTCACTTGAAATAAACACTAAAAGAAAGGGCTTTGTGTTTGTTTTTACCTCTGCAGCAAAACTAACCTCTGCAGTCTAACCACGATCAGAGGGAATGGAAAGTTTTCAGAGAATTGTGCAGATATGCATGTATTTTAAAGAAGTGGTAATGATTTCGCAAGACCTATATTAAAACTGAGGAAGTTTGTGGTCTGTGGTTTTGTTTTATTTCAAGTAACAGGATGCAAGACAGATACTTCTCTGCTGGGCTCGCCACATGAGCAACGGCATGTTGGCGAAAAAAAAGAGAGACATCAAATCTGACAAAACAAATCTAAGATAGCTACTTTGACTCCTTATTTGAAATGGCTGGACAGATTTTTAAATTCTCACAGCTGCCTTCAGGTCAGTGTCTGAGCTTAATGTGGGTGGTGGAGGAGGGTTCAGGAGCTGAGCGAATCATCTCCATCATTCTGGCTGGTGACAATCACCTGCAGGCAAAGTAAAGGGGCGTGGCTCCGGAGACATTCGGTCGGTTGATGTCGGCGCCGCTGTCGAGGAGACACAGCACTGTCTGAGCAGACACAGCACAAAGTCACGTGACTCACGGGAAGATCGGGCCCTGACAGCAGCCCCAGTTTCCTCGCACACACACGCACACGATCACAAGGAGATCAAGTGGATTCAGTAAGGAAGTACATGAGGACAACAAAGGCTCATAAAAAAAGAAGCAATACGTATTGCATGTCTGTTCCAAGACATGCAGAGACACTGACAAAGCTAATGGTGGTGTCTAATGAAAGAGCCATTCCTGATGGACTCACCGTCTTATGTCCATTCTGACAGGCGACATGTAGGGCAGTCTGTCCCATGGCATCCTCCACGTCCACATTGGACACGTGCTGCACCAGATCGTGCAGGAGCTCGGTCCGTCCGTTCACCGCCAGCCAGTGGATCTAAAGCAGGGCCACAAGTGTGCACATTTTCGAGGTCAAAACGCCACAGGCCAGCGTGACAGAGAGTTGGGCTTCACTCACAGCCGTCAGTCCCTCATTGTTGCAGATGTTGACGTCAGCGTTGTACTCCAGGAGTTTTCCCATGCACTTTTTCTGCCTGAGAACAGTCAAACGGAGGGTTTTGGAACCACATTCATGCGGGAAAACGGCGCCTGAGAGCACGATTCACTCTTTCCTGCAGCGACTGAAGAAAATGCAGTGGTTGAAAATGGATTGAGCCAGTGGAATCAGGTGTTGGGCTTTGCCGAAAGACTGTGTTCACAAATGATGCACTTCGTGTAAAATGCTGACAGTGGTCATGTGTCCTCCAGCCATTTCTACAAAACGTACCGAAATAGCTCAACTTGCAGCTTTTTTGCTCCGCCTTCTTTATTGTAGTCATCTCACATTGACAGACTATTTGCTTTCCTGAGGTCTGGGACAGCTTGTTAAAAAATAAATATCTAAAAATGCAAATGGAGTCGCCTGATGTCAGAGGAGCTCCAACTGGGGGAGCACAGCAAGGGGCTAGGAAGCAGCACAGCTGTGACGTCCTACCCGTTCCTGGCGGCGAGGTGCAGCGGGGTGCAGCCTGAGATGTCCTGGTAGTTGGGGTTGGCTCCTCTCTTCAGCAGCAGCACCAAACACTCCACTGACCCACAGCTGCGTAAAGACAACAGCGGGGCATTCTTGTGACACCCACCTCTTGGACATGAACCACTTTAACAAGGACTGGGGGGCAGTGCGGCGTCCTACTTGGCAGCTATGTGAAGCAGACTCCTCTTCACCCGTCCAAAGGCATAGTTCACGTCAAACTTGGAGTTGAGCAGCAACTCGGACACTGACCTATCACAGACATGAGGCAACATCAGACATCCACGTGGGTCACTGTATTGCTGCTGCTGTAGCTTGGGGGGGGTTCATGAGAAGACTGTTTGGTGGGACGATTACCTGTGCTGGTCAGCCATGACCATCGGCATGAGCGTATACACTGCAGTTTCATTGTCTGTGAAGAGGAAGAGGAAGAGCGGGAGAGAGAGAGAGAGAGAGAGAGAGAGAGAGAGAGAGAGAGCGAGAGAGAGAGCGAGAGAGAAGACACATCAAAGTCCAAACATGTCACTGTATTCCTTCAGTGTGCAGCTTCTACATTGGCGCACATGTTAGCATCCAAGCACATTCATTTCTCCCAGGAACACGTCAACATTGTCTTTCCCCAGACACAACGCAAAACATCATGTCAATTATTTGTTCACTGGCTTTAAAAAGGACCTTGCATCCATTTCAGTGGCACTTTTGTTGTTCACAAAGATGTTCGACAAACACAACACCATAAAAGAAAAAACACACAACGTGCTCGTGGTGTATCTAAAAACGTGTGCCTTGATCAATCGTTAAAAACCCCGACTCTACGAGGAAGAGGGTAAAATGTTTAAAAACAGCAACAAAAGGCCTTCCAGGATAACATACAAAGTTACACGTTTGTGTTGTCACACTGGGGAAATCTTCTATTCAGCATTTGCATCCAGTCTTTACAAAGCCTAAATGAACCCAGACATACAGGGAACACAAACAAAACATGCAAAAACATGGAGGTGTTGCCATGAGGTTGGTGAGAGGCGAACACGTCAGAGGATAACCACAACCTACGTTTACGAAAACTTGGTACATTGTCACAGGTTCGAGATGGAGCTCTGTTTTGGGTTGTTTTATAGTCTACAAACACAACATCTGATCCCAGAGCAGCTGAAAGCCTTTGAACTTTTCCTGGGGACCACGGCGGATTTGAGACTTCCTCAAAAAGTTTGAACGCAGTGGAGGGAGAAGGATGCAGCAGCTTCCAAAGCAGGGGTCGACACCACCCAGTCACAGCGGGTCCCTCCCACTGCCAGCACAGCGGCTTGGAAATATGTGGTGCCCAACCAACTTCCTGCAGAGCCCGATGACTCACAACGAATCATTTCAGGTCGGCTGGAACATGGGAATATTAAAAACATAATGGAATGTGCCCCGAGCGGACCCCCCCAACCACTTCCTTTGTTCTCGGTAGATGCTAAAGTTTAGAGATCTTGTAAAAAGGAAAATTAAACTCCTTTTTTTTTTTTACTCAAAATAAAATTATGGAGCCGTTTTGTTTTTATACCAGACAACTTTAAAACTTAAAAGGGGGCCCTGCTAGCTCCTCAAAAGCTGAGTCACAAGCAACACACACACCAAGTGAGTGTGATGCACACAACTCCACAGTTAGATTGAGCAGGTGTGAATCTGACAACACGCCCAACTCAGCATCACTTTGTCTCAAGTGGCTTCACATAAACGTGAACAAACACGACCGCCAACGAGCCTCGAACCAGCACCCCTCGGGTCTCCAACAGGCTCGTAGAACCGAACAATATCATGCCAGTCGGTGACGCAGGCCGCTGCGGGGCGCCGTGTCGTCTCGCGCTTCACAAACTGAACCGCGGCGCGGCGGCGGCGTCGGCGTCTTGGCGATGGCTGAGCTGCCTGCTCACCTTCCGGGAGTTCCACGGTCCTGGCGCGGCGGAGGGAGCGGGTCAGCCGGCTGAGCTGTACGTTGAGCTGCTCCATCGCCCGTTCCATCATATGTGTGCGGTCCACGGGGATGAAGGCCAGCAGCGGAAGCCCGGTTACTTGTTCGTGTCGGGGTGCAGCGGCTCCTGGGCCTGGTCCATTTGCGCTGACCGCGGGTCACTCTGTCTTAACGCATCTTTATGTCCCACACGGGTTTATTCCCTTCGCTTGTAAACCAACGTTACCGCCCTGCTTAAGCTTTGCTTACTTCCTGTTGTGATGACGCCCGAACGCTGTGCACTGTGGATGATGTAGTTTCAAGGGCCCCCCTCGGCTTAAAGGACAAAACTCGCCTTTATGAACATCATTTATGTCTGATTAAACAATGCACGGGTGGTGAAAACGGGGCCTTGGTCCCGGAGGGCTGAAGCCCCGCATGTTTGCAATGTCTTCCTGCTTGACACACTGAAATCACGCAGGACTGGAGCAGTCCAGGACCAGGATTTTGCACCTCTGGCATACAGGTGAAACGCATTGAAACCTGTTACGGCAATAACGCCAAATACTTTATATGGAGAAGCAACTGCTAGAGGATTGGGTGAAGGAATTATGCAAAATTAGCATTTAAGAACGGGGATTTTTCTTGCAGTGTATTTTTGCTATTTATCAAGGATTCAGATGTATTTGTCTCATCATTATTTTTAAAGTGTTTAAAGAGCAGAATTATTATTATTATTATTATTATTATTATTATTATTATTATTATTATTATTATTATTATTATTATTATTATTATTATTAACAACAGTGAGTCATTTACATTCTCATGAAGCTTCAGTTTCAAACTCCAATGCAGAAGTTTATGATTTTGTCCCAGCATGAAGGCAGTCTGAGCTCACTTTGACGAGAGCGTTTGGGTTTTATTAGAGAATAAAGAAGAAGGGTGGGTGTCCCGGTTGTTTCAGTGGAGTTCTGGTAATCCCGCAGGATCCCTACGCTCAGTGACAGCAGATGGACAGAAAGAGCCACAGAGCACACACCCGTGCAGTGGAGGAAAATCAAGTGGAAGACCGAAGAAAAGAAGGGGTGAGGACCTTGGCTACCACCTGGGACCAGTGTCGCTGAACAAGAACGAGACTGCTGGGAAGATTCAAGGACAGAGTTCTTTTACTGCGATGGACTATTCTCCTCAAGCAGGCATATAATCAAAAATTCCCCATTGTGTTGATTTCTCAGTAAAGCCCGATGAGAAGTGGTTCATCATCCGTGAAGAGTGAGCCTTCGTAGAGAGCTGTTGGGGGCCACCTGACATCAAATCCTCGCTGCTTGGGGTCTTGTCCACAGGAGGGCACTCATGCCTCACAAACACATGGAGGGCACAAGAACCTGTGCACACAAATGAATTCCAAAAACCACTCTCCAACCTCCAGTTTAAAGACAGCAGTGCAATATTTGATATTTGTTGCAATAAAGACTCAATGTCTTTGTCTGAGTCCCAGCCCAAGTACCGTTGATATGCCAAAAAAAACCCTACTCTTTGCTAACTTTTAAGTTATCACATCAATAAGAAAGAATGCTATAATGAAACAAAGTCTGATATTGTTAGAACACAAAGTTTTTTCTTCAGTGCAGAACCCAAAAACAAACAAAACAACACTGCAACAGTTTATTGAATACGCCGTGGACTGCTGCTGCTCCAGACAACAGGAACAATCACGTGTTACACAGCATTCAACACGGTCTGCATACAAATGCCCTTAAAGTCAGACTGTTATCACACGAAAAGAAATGATAGCATCGACACATTTACTGAGTCACTCATACTGACACACAGAAACAAATGGGTAAGTGTAAACCATGAACAGACAATTACACACATTGCGTCCATGAAACATATGAATGCAATATTATTAAAGAGATATTCTGTACTGCACACAAAAGTCAAACCACAACAATACTTTGTGCCCAGTATTTCTTTGCTGGAAGCTGAAAGCAGTCAGCAGAGTGAAAAAAAAATATGGAGACCTTTCTGTCTTGGTGGACTGTTGCTAAGCTACAAAAGGCTGTGCTTTAACAGCAGGCTGATGGCGACGGGGTCACAGATGAAATAGAAACACCATCTCCCCCAAAAAGCTCATTTCTGCGGCCGTGACAGGCAAATGAGTTGAAGGCAGGAAGCATCATTCAGTGTGCTTCTTTCATTTTGTTTACAGGAAATGTTTTGTTTAAAGGAAACTGTAAATATTTTCTAGAAAATGATCCGATAATGTGATTTTAATTCTGCGTTTCAGGACTCTGTTCATTTCTGTCTTTATCTATATCTATGTCTATATACAGTAAATCAATCTATAACACGCACGCACACACTCGTGCACCTAGAATAGAAAAGAATGAGAACAATTATTACTGAAAACAAAGCATGCATCTCCACTGTTGAGCTAAATGAAAGCACATTCATACCAATATTGATCCACAGCATTCATCTAAAAACCAAGCTACGCTTGTGAATGATGCAAAAAGAAGTTACAGAGGCTCAACGGTGATTCCTAGCATGGGAGTACTGTTAAGAAGTGGGACTACTTATTACTTATCACAGGGCCAAAAAAGTACGTTTGGTAAAAATCAACTACTTTTCTTTTGAGTCCACAACATGTTTCAGGTAAATAAAGCATCAAGGACCCGCAGACACGTCCGGTTGCTCAGCCAACTATTACTCCTATACTACTATGCTATTTAGTGTTGATGGTATTCTGTCCAACAAAATCCCAAAGCAAAACTACTGTTCAGAAAAAGGAACTGGTCACATTCTTATCACATTGTCAGATCAGAGATAAAATGCGCGTCCTCAGATGTCCACCCCCGAATGTATTGAAAGATAGATCCCCTATTTGTGTTACTTATGTCATGTATTTGATGTCATTCGCCTGGGCTTGGATTGGATTATTGGGTGTCTTTGAAGCCTTCACAGTCAAACATGAGCAGGTCCTTACAGGACCTCGAGAGAAGCTGAGAGCCCTTCTGCAAACTATGTACAAACATTTCAAAATAAATCACTGTTTGTTTGTGTTTTCTGTTAACCTTGGGGTGAATAATTTGGTTTCAACTGGTGAAAACAGAAGAGCATTCAAGCATTCAAGAAACATCCGTTCAAATCTTTTATGGTCTCGGTCAACATTGTTGTTCTACAAAATTGTTTGAAGGGGAAAACGTTGTTTTGCTACCCTCCTCCCGCTGTCGCCGCTGTGTACTGCTCTAGGGAAGTGGGCTCCAACAGTGTGGGGGTCTCGTCGTTGGCTACACCTCCTCGGTGGAAGTGTTGGCCGCTTGTTGGGAGGAGGTTGCTTCTTCAAAAACATCATCTTCCATTCCTTCTTCGATGGGCTTCATTTTGGTGGATGATTTAGAACTCGGCGACATTTCTGGAAATACAAAACAAATGGGTGATTGAAATGAGGTGGGTTGGGGTCTACTTCCGTTTCTTGAACGAGTTGAACCGCTGATGGGTACTCAAGGATGGAGAATGAATGAATCACCCTGGATCACAAACGAACAAAAAGTGTCCACAAAAGCCAGAAAGGTCAGAAACATCACAGTGACAACTCACATGGTTGGAGATTATCACCCACTGTGCAGATATACACCCCCAGAGGTCAGCACGTGGACCAGTGGTCACTGTGAGACCAGGAAAGCTCTCAGCGTGTTCCCATTAGCTCCACCTGTTGCAGTTTTAGCACACTGAGAGCACTACAGACAGAATTCAAACGGCGCTAATCTCCCACAATAAAAGCACTCTGAAGAGCAACAACCCACTCCAGGTGCTTTTAGGCTGGATCCAGGCAGCAGCCGCTTACAAACATTTGGTTTTGTCTCCTTTCATCGCACACTTTGAGTTTGGACTTGTCCGATTTGCGGGGACGAAGGTGGATATCTGCTCGAATCCTTCAGTGTGTGCCCAAAGGCTGCCCGTCACCTTGTTACGACATCCAAATATCCAATAATTCCCACGGTAAATGTTACAGTCACAGGTGGGGAAAAGACATCAGGTGTTATTGGTACCAGACAGGTTAAGGTTACTACCTTGTTAGAAGGAGCGCGATACAGCGGCAAGAGAATCGATGTGAATTCGCTGCGATCCCATCGGATGGGACCTGAGCTATACAATGTCACAGCTACAGTTGACACAAGTTCTTTTGTCACTCTGGTTGTTTATCTCAATTTAACCAGGCAAACAAGCTGGATTAGTGCCGTTTCATTTGGCTGTGTTCCATCAGAACACCGAGAGGGTGCGAGTTGCACTTTCCTGCATTGCCCTGGGCAACACTCTCATCCTTGTTTCCTCCATGTTTTGCCTCTTGTGTCTTGTGCAAGTGGCGAGGCTGAACTACAAGTAAGTGTAAAGTACTTATGTGGTATAACTGAGGTACATCTATAGAAAAATGCACCCTGCTGTTTTTTATAGTTTCCTTCTCGTCACACTGTTGACCTGGTTTGAAAAGACTTCTGGTCGGGGGGGGGGGGCGTTAATCTGTTTTTCTTGAACCTCTGCAGATTCCTGGAATCTGCACTTGAATAACTCTGAGTGTCACTAAGCGGACGGTTCTGCTGCTTCACATCGTTTCTCTTCCCTCTGTGGTGAGCCGCGAAGGTTAAATCCTCATGACTGGTTTGAAGGAGTCATGACTTGGTTACTCGGTTGGTGGAACTGGTTGGGTTGGGTCGGGGTGGGGGGGGGGCAGAGGTTGAGGTGGCGGTGGTGGGGGGGGGGTGGAAAAATAAGAGGTGGTCTTACAGCATTGTCAGGGAATGGCTCAATCTGAGGGAGGAGTCAGAGCTGGAGGCGGGACAGGAGCAGGAAGTCAGAGGCAAAAAACAGCACACAAGTGCTCAGATATCAACACTGCTGATACTATGGACACAACTTGACAAATCAGTTGTTAAATTATTCAGAAGACTAACTGATATTTCTGTTATTTGTGACTTTTAGGGAATGTAGAATAAGTTTGGCATGTGAGTCCTTGTTTCCCTGCTGTTGAGAGTCAGTACGTATGTTTCTTTAGGTGTTGAGAGCCTCAAACGAGGTCTGTGGTAAACCAAGTGTCGCATGCAATTTATTGTTAATTACTGCAATTGATTTATTACTTGTGATGAAAAAACAACTAAATACATGATTTTCAAGTCTTTCTGTGTCATGAATCACACCTGTTTCAGTCACTCCACTTATGTTTGATCTCATCTTCTGTGATGGGGGCTTCTTGTGGGGCTAAATCTACCCGGCAACACCACCTGCTCCCATCAAATATGCTGCAGGTTTCCCTTGACGTGATATCGGGTGTCGAGAACAGCCAGGAAACACCTCATGTGTCTGGACTTAGACGTACCTTGTTGAAGCAACCTCTGTTGTCAATCAGGGGTTGTCACAGAGGTTTTCTCCCGCCTTTATCCCACATGCCTCCATTCCTTTAACTATCACTGAGCTTACTAAACATTCACCTCAATGCAGTTGCCCTCATTTTACCGAAAGTGCTTAAATGCAGATCATGAATACGTTCTTGATTTGTATGGATATTCGGCACATTTGTGAAAGTGCCGAAACCCTTCGAATTTCATTAGAAAAATGTCTTCATGTTTGAGAATTATTATAGGACTGAAAGTGCAGTGAAGATTTCATGGATTTAAGAAAAATCTTTGGATCGATTTACGAGTGAGATCAGGGATCCTTTTGTCAACCAGGTCCAAAAGGTCAATTTGAAATCCCCTTCAAAAATTTCACAAGTAAAAATAAAACAGTCGACTGGACAGAAGCCGAGCACAGACGGATCCTAAGACCGATGAGCTCATTCAACCTACCCAAACACCACCTTGGGTAAACCGAGCTACCTGAAGTCGACTCAAACTAGGATCAATTGGCTTTGTCTTCCAACCAGTTACAATGTACATGTTATATATTACAAGATCGGTTGACAATAGCAGTTTGTGGAGTGTTCCCAAGAAAGCTTCTGCAGAGGGAGAGGGTGATGAATATTTCTCTCTATATTTTATCTCCAAGATCCTATCTTTATTAAATCTAATCTCTCAGATTTAACATTGTTTTTCTGTCCATAATATAAAATACAGAAGTCTGTCTGTTATCTTGCATCAGTCCCAAATGTTCTAAAGTCTTAAAACACAGTCTAAATGTTCTACAAACAGCCTAAATGTGAGTACATGATGAGTAAAGCTGGCATCTTTCCTAAGACTAAGAGAACCAACTTTAAGCGCTCCCAAATTCTCTTATTTAAAAAAAAACACCAGGCCAGGCTACTGAAGGAGTAACACAAAGGTGGAGGAGGAGCAGCAAGGTTGAGAAGTCACAGTAAGAGCAAGAAATCCAGTGAAGAAAGCTGGCTTGGTGCTTGGCAGGATGCTGGCCTTAATAAGAACTAACCTGCCAAAGGGCACCGACTTAAAGCAAGCATGGACAATAGCAGGCCGTCCCTCCACAGCCTCCTGGCCTGACATGAGGAGCAGTTGTGGCAATTGCTTGGTTTCAAAGTGTGGCTGGATCAAAGGTTTTCTTCCGAACAAATTGTCTAATATTTTTCCAACTGTTTTTCTAAAACTCTATAATTGCGTTTTTTCAAGCCACGCACAACCTTGTGCATGGTCAGTGCTTCAGAACGTTTTATTTTGTTGGGTGGCGGTGAGACTCACGGAGCGAGGAGCCTGCCGATCCTCCACGCAGGATCTGGTTCAGGACGTCATCAGTGTCACTGGTGCTCGCCATGCTGTTCCTCATCTGCATCATGGAGAGCTGGGAGCACAGGCTCGGCTGACGGTCCATCTTCTTCACCGCCTGGAACAAGTCCACCGACATGCTGATCACGCTGTCCCGTCAGGACTGCTGAGAGCCAGTGCACAGACTTGGAACGCTGACTGAAACGTGCAGCTGTACGGAAATCAGCTTCACTGAGGAGGACGCACCTTGTCGCTGAGCGTGGGATCGTTCAGAGAGTACAGTTTGTTGGTGATGTCTTTGCCAATGAGGTACCTGAACACCTCGTTGAGAAATGTGTCCGACTCCAAGAAGTAGGTGAGTCTCTCTCGAGACCAGCAGAGGAACTTACAGTTCTCCTCGGCCACGATGGTCACCTGGGAAACAGAGATACAGTATATAAGAGTATTTGAAAGGAATAAAGAGGTCTTTGAATGTGTTTCTATTTATTCTGCCAATGCACTGTCACTTGGACAGGCTAGCATTGCAAGTGGGAACTGGTTCTTAGTTGCCTAATCTGCCTCACTGAAGGTTAAATAAAATAAATTTACTCTAAATGAAAAAACCATGGCGGCCAAATGCAAAAGGTCAGGGTTACGGGAACAAACTAATAAGGAGATTAATTTAATTCTCGGCATTTCAAATGTATGAATTGATCACTTGCAATGACCATCAGCTGACTCCAGTCTGTGTGTGAGATACTGTTCTCACTCAGACCAGTCGAAGGCCCACAACTGAGCACAGACCTGCTTTGTGTGATGTGGTGTACGCATGTACCTGGAACTTCTCCCCTCTGTGCATGTCCGTGGACCTGAACTCCGGAGAGTCGATGAACGAGTTCGTGTAGATGTTGTGGAGGAAATGGCCTCGATATGACACCTTCATCCTGGCCCACAGAGAGCCAGAAACAAAAAAACAAAAGCGGCTGAGTCTTTATCAAGGCGGGGAAGAGACCACCACCCCTTTTTCACAAATTTCATGACAAGGGCGCAGCACACAGAGCAGCAGAAACAGTTTGGGCGGAGACCCAAAAAGTACATACTTTCCTTTAAGGAGAATGCTGAGTCGCTCATCCACAGAGGTCTTGTCCTCTGCAGCATAGGCCTGTCCTTTCTTCAGGGTCTGGATGGTGCAGAACTGGCCGGTGAGCCTCTGGAACAGGGCCTCGGGCACATGGAGGGGCTCAAACATCCGTCTGTAGACTGAGCGAAGCTCCCTGTCGATCTTAATCTGACAGTGCAAAGCCACCGCCTGGATGAGTCGACCTGCCTGACAAGACTAGCACTGAGCTAAAACACTTTCAGTAAGGTGTGGATGGCATTAGGTCCGCCCCAGGCCTGAAGCGCTGCTGCTACTGCTGCTGGAAGAATGGCCATGACAGAACTCACCGGTCTGCGCTTGTACAGCAGAAAGAACAAGTGCAGGAAGTTGACCACCAGGAAGACCACGTTCCAAGCCATCACATCCAGGTTGCACCTGTACAGAACTGCCCATGTGATGAAGAGACCACACCCTGGCACACGGGAAAAGAGAAGGAGCCCAACATATGATCAGATACTGGGGCTCCGATGTCCGAGAGCTCAGAAACAATCTATCGATTGAACGATCGATTGATTGATCTATCGATCGATTGATCTATCTATCTATCTATCTATCTATCTATCTATCTATCTATCTATCTATCTATCTATCTATCTATCTATCTATCTATCCGTCCGTCCGTCCGTCCATCCATCGTGAATAATATTATAGACAAAGCACCCGTTTTATTTGTGTTACATCCTCTAAAGTCATGTGTTCCTAATGGTCACTCAGTAAATCCACTGGGGTATTATAAAGTACTGCAGCCCAATCAGTTTGCTCTTCCTCTCCCTCCCCAGCCTTCTGCTCTTTCCCCTCCTCCTCCTCCTCCTCCTCTTCCTCCTCTGTTTCACATCCTTCGTGAACCCCTCTGAGACTAGCAAGGCTTATTCCAAGGGCCAGTATAAATACGCCAACTGTCAAATGTTCAACCACATTTCCCATAATCCCTGTCGCTTCCTGTGTCACCCTCTCTTTTTTGAAGTTGAAGATAAACATGCTGGGAGTGCTTTTTCCATCTCCCCCCTCCCCCCCTCCCGTTCTGCCCTGCTTCTATCAGTCGCCATCAGAAGAGCCTTTTAAGGCCTCCACTCCACTGGGGAAAGTCATCAAGTTTTAGGATCCTTCCAAGTTAACTCTACAAAAACAAAATATCCAGAAACATGTTGTATCTTTTGATGTACGGATCAGATTTCGGGAGATTTACATCTGCTGAGGCTGGGCTATGGTCAGAAGGGGGCGCTGTGCACTGACCTGTCATCACCAGGAGGCGCAGCAGGATCATGTGCAGGCCCACAGTGGTGGGGATGATGAGGCCAAGCAACAGGGATAGGTTCCCCAGGTGGAAAAGCAGGTGATGGGTCTGCTCCCACTCCTGGCAGGTTGTGCCATTGGGCTCCGAGGTGGGGCCCCCCGGGGTGGAGGCCAGGAGCGAAGGCAGTGTGGTGAGGAGGAAGGGGGGCAGCTCTGGGGTGGCAGACATCCTGCTTATGGCTTCACCTCAAACACCAGGATGAGCGACTGAGTGAGGAAAAATGATGGGATTATATAAAAACAGTGGACAGACTTTCAGAAAACTGGAGTCTTCATTAGATTCTAATGTATAATGTGAACTTCATTATTTGATATAGTGCAAAGCTCATTTTAACAAGATGTCAATTTGTATTGTTTTTTTTGATAAAAGCCCACCAAAAATTTGTTTGTTGAAACATTTGTGTATGTTTTCATTCAGCCATCTACCAAAATCATATATTGAGAAATAGTTTCAGATAATGATGTACAAATCAAATACAATGGATGGGACTTATAATTAATACTGGCAGTGTTCCTGTTGTAGCTCCAAGGCCATGGGTTTGTGCGCAGGTGGTGTCTCTCTGTGGGGTGTTTGCGTGTTCTCCCTTTGAGCGTGTATGTCGTCCAGTGTCGTCCCTCCCATATATATATTGTGTATATATATGTGTGTGTGTGTGTGTGTGTGTGTGTGTGTGTGTGTGTGTGTGTGTGTGTGTGTGTGTGTGTGTGTGTG
>JASSRZ010000007.1:18380016-18390525 GCA_032164315.1 Malacoctenus gilli
TGGGGGAATTTTGTCAAGAATAGGATGGAAGTTGTTATATCAGTTTTGAAAAGAGACCCACAGTGTTTATTGTAAATAGCCACAGTTTTAGTTCAGTGCTGTGGGCTGAGGGGAATAAGGACACTCACTGTATCTCATGTCTGTGTATTTACAGCTGACCACTGAGTCACACTGACTCATTTTTCAGATGTGCAACACATGAACATGCGCAATAAAATAATGGGTGGCGTTAATAGTTTAATGCCAAAATTACTCATTAACTTGCCCAGCCCTAGAAATAAGTTACACCACTTTGGTTTGGAATTGGCTTTAAGTTTGCTGTACTCCCCAAGTGGCACTCAGCCAGTGTCAAGAAGGTACACTTCAATCTGTCTAATTGTAAAAAGACTGCTGTTATGGACCACTGTGGGGGGGGGACTTAAGCATTGTTGGGCAGCATACAGCCATGGTGCACCTAACCATTCGAAGTGCACAGTTTGCGAGGTGCTGCTGTGCATTCCAGAGCTCTGCCATGGGGGGTTGCTTTAACTAGATTACTCGCTGTACCTCATAGTGTGAGCTTGTAGTTGTTGCTTGTAGCTCGAGATGGAGTGGTGCACATCTCATGTGTTGTGTGGCAAAGGTTTGTGCTCAACTGTGTGCCCTCTGAGTTTACTCAGTAGATATTAAAACATTTTAGATACAACATACCTTATAAATGTTACTTTGTGAGACAGGTCAAGTCTTTTGAAGCAACTGGCCCATTAATTCAAATCACTGTGTCATCACAGGCCTCTGCAGATTTTAATGCCTGTTTGTTTCTCTTCTTGTTTGGAGAAGAGAAACAAACAAGGCACTAGATTCCAAACAGCATTAACAATTGAGTTAGAGGCGAATGTGCACGAATGAAAATATGCCAGAATCCTACAATACAATCATTTTCATCCTCTAAAAGTGAAATTAAAATATGACACCAATGAAAATGGTCAAACTTTGTGTAAACAACAAAATGCTTTATTTCATTTGCTGCATTTGTGGGTGGAAATTATAAATACACTTTACAAAAAATTAAATTTGGTCTATTATTATTATTATCATTATTATTAGGAGTAGGAGTAGTAGTATTTGTTTTATTAATATTATTATTATCATTGTGGTAGTACATTATGAAGTTATTTTAAGAAGTGCTTAAAACTGCTGACATGTGCAATGAAACCCTTTAAACTTTAATTTAAATGGGAGGGAGCTGTCTGTAACTTCCTCACTCTCTGAGGGGCACGACACGTAGAATACCACTTAGCGCACTATATGACCAAGCAACCCTTGCCGTTTTAAGTGCCTTTTCAAAAAGCTTTCTGTATGTGACCCTGTTGATGATGTTTTGCGTATGTGACAGTGGTCACATTGCACACTCAGTACTCAAGTGTCACAGCTTGGGCTCTCACATAGCTCATTTGAGCTTCAGTGCCTCCCTCTGCTAGACTCTCTGCAGAAACCCCCATCACACATCCTAATGATGTAGAAGATTGATCTCAAGGCCCAAAATAACCCATTATCTAGCTGGCAATAGATGCATTTTGGGACTTAATACTTCATCATATTGTCAATCCATTGATGCCCTGCCCCTCTCAGGATTCATTGTTGCTGGTTAGCATCTCCATAGATGTTAAATTGGAGTACTGTTGCAAAAAATACATCATTTGGAACCAGCAGGAGAAAGAAGTGAGGAATGAGAGGGTTTACCACTTGATTAGCTTTGAATTTCTGTCTTGGAACGCCACATTAGAAACAAGGAGATGTGTCACACCTAATTGGCAGGAATAAATGTTTGTTCACGGAGCCCTTCTGTGTTTTCCTGCCACATGAAATAAAACTGTCCTTTTAGTAAATCAAGCAGGACACTTTGACACCACAATGGTTGCTTTTCTGACTGGAATTTGTTTTAATGAGTCAAAAGGAATGGTTTTACTCATTTTTCTGTTTTTTTTTTTCATTCAGCTTCATCCCCACTTTAAAATATTATCCTGTGTCCTCGCAGATAATTTGTTTGGTTGATGTGTTCATTTATGATGCCAAAGAAATACAGTCAGATCCTTGTGACATGAAGGACAACTTCAAGATTAGGTTGTTCTGTTTGCTTTTTTCTTACAAGTTATACGGTACACAGCCAGACCACAGGTACCATGATCATCACAACAGAGCTTCACAGTGACGTATCAAGTGTCGTGCTTGTGTTCTGCAAAGAAATTTGTCGCTCCTGATGAAGGACAGGGAAGTGGGAGGCTTGAGGGTGAATGGCAAGGTGATTCTCATGAGGTCTGTTGTTTGGCTGGAGGGACATGTATGGACCCAGAGGCAGGCACTGAAGGAGAAGGTAGCAAAAGGAGCGGTTAACCGGTTGCCCAGCCTGAGCTGAGGAAAAAACAGTAGTCGAGAGCCAAGCTTCTGAGTGTATGCAATGGTTGCTGGTGCACTGGAAGAGGAACTCTTATATCCAGTGCTGATGGTAACTCGGCGCAGGTGTGTGATTGCCAGGCTTCTCAGTCAGCCCCGGCCAGGCTGAAAAACACAGCCCGCACCAACTGGAAACCACAGGAAATTCAAGAATCTGAAATACTTTTTCATTTCTCAGCTATTTTTCTTCCAACATGTATTGTCTTGCTTCTTACTAGCAATTGAATCAAAGAATTGTAACACAAATGCTACTTTTAATTCTCTCCCTTTCAGCTTACACATCACCCATATAAGTTAAGACCCTAAATTACTTGACCATCAGTGCACACAAATGAAGAATTGTTCATAATGCAAGAGGGGGTTACATAGTTTCCAGGTGGCATTGTAGCTTGTATTTGCCATAAGTCCACGCAGCAGATACACTCTTACTGTCTCAGCATTACCTTCGGGGGTTTGGTGTATGGATTCGTGTATGCCACAGCAATCAATGTTATTTTTACCGGATCTTTTCAACTGCATTTACAGATGGCATATCATGTGATGCCACTCTGTGTCAATGAATAAAGTTGAACATTTCTGAGTGTCTTTTTTTGTGTCTTGTCTGCATTAAGTAATTGACATCATCACAGGTGACATTTTGTTGTAGAATAAATGCATTTTAATTTTTTGGGTTTTTTTTTTGTTAAATTGTAGTGATAACTGTGAGCATCACCTGCCCTTATTGACTACTGTCTCTCCTGCTGAGGTTATCATCATGTATCGAGGTGCACAAGAAAGGCTGTGCAAGAGGGACAAGAGAAAGAGGGAAGGGAGGAGAAGAGTGGGGCGAGAGAGGGTGGGAGCAGTGTTGTAGGTGTGTGTGTGTGTGTGTGGGGGGGGGGGGATCAAAGAGATACATAATAAGCAGGTGCTAATCGTGCTCGGAGTCAAACGGTTTGCATGCAGTGTGAAACCTATCAGCCCAGTATCTACAGCTTAAGGAGGGTGAGCAAGTAGAAACGGGAGTGAAGAACATAATGAAGCTGGAGTTGACACAGGATTTACAGTTGTTTCAGCAAGTTTGGGCACCTCTGATCATTTCAACATATTCCTTTATAACTCGTTGGTTGTTCAGATCAGCAATTTCAGTTAAAAATATCATATATTGGATGATATCAGATAAAACAACAGACAGCCAAGCAACAGACCTCATGAGATAGTGATATTTGAGAAATGAAATTAAGTTTACAGAATTTAAGGAAAGTATGCAATCATCACTAAAAGAAAAGTAGGCAGGTGCATAAATTTGGGCACCCCAACAGAAAAATTACATCAGTGTTTAGTAGATCCTCCCTTTCAGACTCAGACTTCTTTATTGTCATTCGACACTTTCCAGAATGAACGAAATACAGCTCTCCAGATCTTGGTGTCGTTTACAATTTTCCTTCAGTATAAATAGAAAAATCAATCAATCAATCAATCAATCAATCAATCAATCAATCAATCAATCAATACACAGGCACAGGGCCGGCAGTGGCAATGCAAAAGTAATGCAAAAGTGACACCAGCCAAAGTGACAGTAGCAAAACACATATCAGTTCAGGAAACTCAAGAGTTTCAGTGTGGAACTGTTCATCAGTCTGACAGCATCTGGGAAGAAGCTGTATTTCAGTCGAGATGTTTTTGCCCGCATGCTGTGCAGCCTCCTTCCAGAGGGCAGAGGGGCAAACAGTCCATGTGCAGGGTGAGTGGCGTCCTGAAGGATGTGGGTGGCTCTGTCCCTGCATCTGGGGGTGTAGATGTCTCCGATGGAGGGTAGACTGCAGCCGATGGTCCTCTCTGCGGAGCTCACCTCCCACTACAGCGCCTTCCTCTTCGCCACTGTGCAGCCACCATACCACACTGGGAGGCAGCAGGTCAGGACACACTCCACCGCGCAGCTGAAGAAAGCCCCGAGGACCTTACTGTTCAGACACGCCCCCCTCAGCTTCCTCAGGAAGTTGAGGCGTTGATGGGCCTTCCTGATGACTGCCGAGGTGTTGGTGTGCCAGGAGAGGGTGTTGGAGAGGTGGTGCCTGAGGTACCTGATGGACGGCACGATCTCCACTGCTGCACCGTCGATGTAGAGAGGGGAGGGTCTGATGGGAGCTGACCTTCGGAAATCCACAACCATCTCCTTGGTCTTTTGGGTGTTCAGAATGAGGTTGTTATTTCCGCACCGTCGTGGCAGGTCCTCCACTTCTACGCCGTCTCGTCCCCGTGGACAGCTGTAGACCGGTTTGGCCTGTACGCACACTGGTGCGAGTCCACAGTCACGTCGATGGTCTGCTTCAGGCGCCTCATCAGCAGCCTCTCAAAGCACTTTGTTGTTACAGGGGTGAGTGCGATTGGCCTGTAGTCAATGAGACAGGATGGTGCAGCGGTCTTTGGCACAGGGATGATCACAGATGTCTTGAGGCATGACGGGACTCTGGCCTGGGACAGAGAGATGTTAAATATGTCTGCCAGAACCTCAGACAGCTGATGTACACAGTCCTTTAGGACCCTGCCAGGTAGACCGTCATGGCCCAGGACCTTCCGGGGGTTGATCCTCTGCAGCACTTTCATTAACCTCAGTCGTTGCGATGTTGGTGACTGTAGGCTCATCGAGAGAGGGGATGGCTTGGGAGGGGGTGGTGGTGTTGGAGGCCTCGAAGCGGCCGTAAAAGGCATTCAGGGTGTCTGAAAGCACTGGGTCTGCAGAGCACTGTGCTACATTTTTCTTGTGGTCAGTTACGCATCTGATGCCTTTCCACATGCTCCGTGGGTGATTTGACAGTAGGTGGCCTTGGACTTTGAGGGCGTATGTGGACTTGGCTCTCTATATTTCCACTGAAAGGTTCCTTCAGGCTGCACTGAGTGCTGCTGCATCCCCGTCTCTGAATGCAGCATCCCGGATCTTAAGCAGGGAACGCACATTTGCAGTCAGCCAGGGTTTTTGGTTGGGCCTGATGGTGATGGTCCTGGATGTGGTTACACTGTCCATGCAGTGCCGGATGCAGCCATGCTCAGCTGATGTGTACTCCTCCAGGTCCACATTGCCCTCTCTTGTTGCCGCCTCCCGGAAAACCTGCCAGTCGGTGGTCTCAAAGCAGTCCTGGAGCATGGATGCAGCCCCATCTGGCCACACAGAGATGGTCTTTGTGATAGTGTCCCTGCTTCTGGACACTAGACTGTACACAGAGATCATGAGGAGTGAGATGTGGTCTGAGGCGAGGAAGTGGGGACGGGGGGCCCTTCTGTAGGCTCCACGTGTGTTGGAAAAACCTTTGTCTTCTGTGTTTTTCCCTCGTGTGGCGATGTTTACGTGCTGGTGGAACATGGGGAGAGCGTCCTTCAGGTTCACGTGGTTTAAATCAACTGCTACCACATACAACACTTCTGGATGTTTATTTTGAAGTGAGCCGATGGTGTCGTGTAGCTGCTTCAGTGCGTCATTAGCATTAGCTTGTGGGGGGACGTAAACAGCCGGGGTAAAAACTGCAGTAAATTCTCGTGGCAGATAATGGGGAAGGCATTTAACTATCAGGTATTCCACAGCTTCAGAGCAGAGCCTTTCCACCTCGGAACAGTTCGTGCACCAACCTTTATTAATGTCGATGCACAGTCCTCGACCTCTGGTTTTACCAGGTTTTTAATGCTGGTCTCTGTTTTTGAACTTCATGAGGGGCTGTTCTTCCGCTCGGACAGAGTCCGGCATGTTGTTATTTAGCCACATCTCCATCGGGACATAAACATTGCAGCTCTGCATCTCCTGCTGGTTCGTTCTGAGATGCAGCAAGTCCATTTTATTGTCCAGTGCCCAAACGTTGGACAAGAGGAGGGACGGTATAAACGGCCGTCCACCGTTAGACTTTAGCCTCATGAGCAGACCGTCTCGCTTGCCCCTCTTCTGTTTCCGAGCGCACCGCTTCCTCTTGGAGCCAGGCCAGCTCCAGCTGCTACTTGCTCTCAGGATCCTCAATCTGCCGAGCGTTGCCTTGAAATCTGGGTGAATCTGGACGTGTAGGCTGTTGTTAAGCTCAAGCAGTTCTTCAGAGCTGTATTTTTTACTCGCTGTGCTAAAAGAGACATTAAAACTACTAAAACTACTCAGGGCTACACCGGGAGCTAGAGAAGCCGCTGCACTGCCGTTCGCCGCCATCTTAATAAGAAATGACAGCTTTTAACACTGCCGATACCTTCAAATGAGGGTCTGGATTCTGGTTGAAGGTATTTTTGACCATTATTCTTTACAAAACATCTCTGGTTACGACAGGTTACATGGTTTCCAAGCATGGGCAGCCCGCTTTAAAACACACCACTGATTTTCAATACCATTCAGGTCTTGAGACTGAGATGGCCATTCTGGAACATAGACTTGTTCCTCTGCATGAATACCTTTGAAGAATTTGAGCAGTGTTTAGGGTTGTTGTCTTGTTGGAGTACCCAGCCCCAGCGCAAATTCCACCTCGCCACTGATTCTTCAACATTTTTTGCAAGAATCTGCTGATACTGAATGGAATCCATGCGGTTGAGGAAAAATCCAGCTGTGCTAAGGTCACAAAGGATCAATCCAACAGGTGAAGCTGCTGTGCCGGGAAAAACTCGGAGCAAGATGTCTCACTTATAATCCCTTTTGTCGTCATGAGAACAAAGGACCAGGCCTCCAGTGGAGCTCCTAGGTTGTTACTCTGACTATCGTGATTCGCACCCCCACTGCTGTACGGACATTTTGAAGGCTTGTGTCGTGCCCATATCGTGCCATGTATCCTGTTCAGCTTTTGTCTCTAAAACTGTATTATGGCAACCTTGGGAGACACCCCTCAGAACGCCAGTGTATGCCTCTGTATGCATATTCCTTCTAACAGTGCTATTAATTGTCCAATAAACTCTCTCTGCTTCGACTGGCAACTCTCCGGCCTCATCCTTCTGGTCCATCTCCACTTTGAATTCTCATTCACACATTTGATCTTCAACTTTAACAAGATTGCGAGTAGCTGTACTGGCCACAAAGCCCCACGACATGATGGAACCACCACCAAATTTTACTCTGGGTCTGCCTTTGAATGCTGTGTTCTTCTTCCACCATGCCTACCACCCCTTGTTATGGGCAAAATAACTAGATTTTAGTTTGATCATTCCACAGCACCTCATTCCAAAATGAAGCTGGCTTGTCCAATGTGCTTTAGCATACTTCAAGCTACTCTGTGGCATGTGCCACATGACTCTCCCATACAGCCTCTCCTTGTGCAAAGTGTGCTGAACTGTTGAACAATGCACAGTGACAACTGCTACATTAATATCACTTTTTGGTCATTAGAGCTGGTCTATTGGTTGAGTTTGACTGTTCTCACCATCCGTCGCCTCGGCTTCTCTGAGATTTTTCTTGGCCTGCCACTCCGGGCCTAATTCGAGCTGTGCCTATGGTCTTCCATTTCCTCACTATGCTCCTCACAGTGGAAACTGACATGTGAAATCTCTGCGCTAGCTTTTTGTATCCTTCCCCTGAACCATGATGTTGAACAATCTTTGTTTTCAGGTCATTTCACACTTGTTTTGAGGCTCCCATGTTGAAACTCTTTAGAAAAGATGCAAAGAGAATAATAACTTGCAACTGGCAACCCCCTTTTTCCGGTGTCAAGGATTCATCCCCTGTTTCCTTTATTTGAGCTGAAAGTCAGCTGCTCAGCTCCAGTAGGGATGGCAGAATGTGAAATTATTCACTCGACTCATTATGTTATGGCAGCAAAAGTAGTCAGTGGTCAAAATTCAAAATATTTAGCCAGTTCCACTTTCGTCCACTATTCACACTGTTCAGAGTCACCTGCAGAAATGGAGTCACCTGCTTGTTCATCTACCCCTCCCACACCGGTTTACCTTCAGTCGGACTGTGAAAGACAGACAGATAATTGCGTGCACGTAATGTTTGTCAGCAAATGCAGTTATTAAAAAATAAAAGTTGTTGAGGCCAAGGCGCTGTCTATTTTAAAGAAAAACCTCAATTCTAATGTACTGCTTGCTACTTTTTGGGGAAGTTTAACATTCAAATCATTGAAATGTTACAAAAACATGTTTTTTAAATATTTAAAAATGAATGGTTCCACTCTTCAGATTTTTCTAGTTTTATTCTAAATTAAATGGAGCAGTTTTACCTGTTTCAAAGCATTGATGTCCAAGCCACAGGAGTAGATAGAAGTTGTATGCACAAACTGCACACGCGCATTGACACATTGACTCAAGTGACTCATACACCCAGTACACTTCGGTGACTGCCTCATGAGGACTCGAGTCAGTGAAAGGAATCTGGTTCCCCATCAGCCTTCATCAGGGTGGGGGTTTAGGGAGACCAGGGAGGCAGGGAGAGTGGGATAAAATAGAGCTGAAAGAGGGAGAGAAGCAAGCCTGCAGACATGCAGAGCGCCAGTGGAGCCTACAATCATGAGACCCCCATGACAGTCCAGCAGGCACTGCAAGGTGCCAGCCACCCCCATCCCAGTCCAAGGGACAGCAAAGCATCCAGCCAATGACGGGTGCAGGTGCGGGGCCTTGAAGTTCACCCACCAGTTGCCTGGTGTCTGATGTGCAGGGTCACCAATATGTAGATGCTGTGAGTGACCTCTACTTACATGGCTCAGGAGGATTTATTCCCTGTCCTGAGAGGTAAGAGAAGTGAAGAAAAGTATTAAGAGGTTATTCACAGTTTGCTGTAACCTTACATTTGGTTGTGAATCTTCTGATGGCCCCTGTCTGCTTTATTTACAGAGTGTCTAATAATTTTCTTGGTCCCTTAAAGTAACGCTTTAAGACTGAATGACAACAAAAAGCCAATCTGCAAAAACTTTTTCCTTTCCTCTCCTTCAAGATGGTGGAGAGGGCAGGTGTGGCATAAACCCTATGTGGCTCAAATATGTAGGGCAGGTAAAAATGTCCCTTTCAATTCAAAAGTGGGATAATTTTGAAATAAAAATGTATAACCAATAACAAATCTCTCCCAAGACATCCATGGGTCACAGCTTAAACTTCGTGAATTTTTGATGTAGCACAAATGTTAATAACAAGTAAGGCAAGTTAAAAAAGAATGAAAACTGACACACTGGTATTCTTCAAGAGCACCTTTCTTTTTCTTTTCTAGTTAACTCACCAATTTCAGACTAAAGGCAATAATAAGAAAGATAGATAGATAGATAGATAGATAGATAGATAGATAGATAGATAGATAGATAGACTCAAAATGATAAATAGTAAAAATGATCAAAACACAAAATGTTGAACTCAGACTTTTATTTTGTGAGTTAACGGATTGAACAATATTCACTTAAATCAACAATCTCTACAATGGATATTAGAGACAAAAATACACTACAAGCTGATAAATAGGAAGTTTGTTTCAGTAAAAATAAATTAAATGATAGCGAGCCTCTTCTATAATGCAGTATATACCGTCCTGACTCATTGCTTTTCATCACTTGGTTCACTGATAAAACAATGCAAATTTTAGCTGGAAGTTTGTGATACGGACCAGTAACCTTTCACACTGGTGACACAAATCTCCTTGTTTGTGCTTCTGGTTTTCTTCACTAAATCCACATTCGTGACCTTGATCATAATATTCAAGTCGCAGTGAAGAGCAAAATGAGCACAATGACAGCTAATGGAGCGGCTGAGAAAGGGGAAATGCTGAGGTCTCAGCCCCTACACTGATGCACACAGAAAAAGATTCAGAAAGAGATGGATTGGGTGTGTTGTTGCAGGGCAGCTCCCCCCACTTGGTAACAGCTGCTCAGGTCAATGATCAGACGAGGCAGGAGCAGCGCTGTGTCACTGTATCAACAGCCATTACCTGTAAAACACAAACACAACAGACCATGGACATCCATCAACTTGCAGGCAGCAGCGCATTGCGAGCAGCTCTCTGTCAATGGTGGCGCTGACAGGCCTTACATGGCATACACAGGATGTTGAACTCAGATGGAAGTTCTGCCCGAGGCTTGGTAAGACACCAATTTATTGTAAAATTTGTGAAAGTAGACTTAATGTATGATTCATGATAAACTGCTGATTTTTAATTAGGCCTAA
>JASSRZ010000007.1:18401208-18422027 GCA_032164315.1 Malacoctenus gilli
GACTTATTTGAGGGTGTCTTATTCGATGATCCTGCACTGTACTTGAAATATTTTGTAAAAAAAAAAAACAAAACACCACCACCACCACCACCACCACCAACAACAACAACAACAACAACAACAACAACAACAACAACAACAACAACAAAGAAATATAATAATAATATCAGTGTTTATTTTCATAAGCTTCTCTCTAACACGATGTTTCTCACACTGGTCCTTTTGGTTCACTCACTCCCTGTTCAACCAGCAAATCAATCAATTCCCAGACAAAGGATCAGATGCTCTCACAAACCCATGCCCCGTCAACTCTTAGACAATCAGGCTTTCAGGTCAAGCTGTTCAAAACTAGAACTTGTTGAGATTGTTGCCTGTGATCATTGGTGACACATGACACTGAATGGTAATACAAGACAAAGAATCCACAAGATGATATTTGGCAGACAACGCTCCAACTCATAGACCCTGTTGATTTTATTTGTGCTCAAAAATTTTCTTTAATCAAGAAATCTTTATTTTCTGAAGCTTCCCTTAAACCAAAACATTATTTCTTGCGGCACTATCCAGTCCTGTTTTTGAAATTTCAGCTGCTGCCTGTCCAGGAAAGTTGTGTTTTTTGCCGACTTTGGTGCTAAAATGTCAAATTTCTGTTTTTTTCAGCAGTTAATCTTGATTTCTGAAAACCAAAAAACCATCAAACATCATGTTTGCAATGATTTTAAAACTTTTGTGTTTATACTTTGGTTCAAATTCTTGTATTGTCAATCAGCAAAATATCCACAGTGCTACACATAACCTCTAGTTTAAACCCTAACTCTATCAAATAATAACGCTAGGGCTTAATCTCCAACTGTGCATGCCTGTCTCCTTATGAACTTAAGAACACAAATATCAGACCGTGTTTGTGTTGTTACAAGTATATGCTTTTTTAGATGACTCTTTTTTTAAAACAAAGGTTAAATTCGCAAAACTTTGAGAGTCATCCTATAGGTGATGACAGAGGGATGATGCTTGACTTGAGAAAAAGCTGATGTTTGCTGCAAATTTTTAGCCAGCAGTGTCATTTGTAACCATGTGGAATATCTGAGAGAGTCGAATGAGTTACTGTGTGACTGACAGATCTTACCATCGTGGCAAAGTCTCATTTTCTGGCTGAAACAGCGATGATGATGACGAGGATCGTAAGGACAATGGCTCCAGCAACCAGAAGGTAGCACTTCCTCTTTCTCAGCTGCCTCTGTTGTTGAAAAAAGGATTTCAGTTTTAACCTTTATCAGAGAATATTTCTGCATGTATATAAAGATGGGACTTGTCTGTCATTGTTTGATAATTAATCATGTTCATAATGCAAGTAATGACAGTTGTGCATTAGAATTGTGAGTACCAAGCTTCAGGTTGATAATTGCATAGCCTCAACATCCAATGCACCCTTTTTATACAAGCAAATTTAGCAAAAGCTCACTGCATATTTTTGTTTTTTGTTGTAGTCAAATCAAAAGGAAATACAGTACATGGCATGATCTATAAATGGCCTCCTGCTTCCATGCAGATTTACTCTAGACATGATTAACAAAAGTAGGACTTTTGTCATTGATCCGGATTTTTTCTTCTTTTTTAATTTGACACTATCTATTTTTCATTTTCCCTTATGTTTCCATGTCGAGGTGCATTGTAACACCCAAAAGCAAGCTAAATCGTGTGGTACAAGAATTAAACATCAAAAAACAACATATCAACATTTTTACAGTATTATCCTTTTTTCTCATGACTGGTAATTATGATAATGCAAAATAAAATAAATTCAACATTGGATGAGTATTAATATTCAAGCCAGATGTGCATATTGAGAGAAAAAAAAGTCATAGCAAACATCGGAAACAGTGAAAACAAAAAGCTTCTTTACATTTTATATGTGTGAAATACAAAAATCGTATCCAACTCAATTTAAACAGTTTTTAAGTCTCCAAAAAAAAAACAACAAAACCTCAGTGCATTCCCACCCGTTCATCTTATGACGTAAAATATTGTCAATAAATATGTGATTTTTCATTGTTCAACTCCTGCCAAAAGTTGATAATGGGTGGTCAATCCATGAAGAATGAAAGGGCTCAACTCATACTCATCTTACATTTTTTTGGACATGTGCCTTCTTAAGAAGGGGGACCTTATGGGCACTATTACGCCGTAGTGTGTTGCCAATTGTTTTTGTGGTAACTGTGGTCTCAGCTGCTTTGAGGTCATTAGCGAGCTCCTTCCGTGTAATTCTGGGCTGAACCTTCACCTTTCTTCTGATCAATGATAGCCCACAAGGTGAAATCTTACGTGGAGCCGAGGGAGATTCACAGTCGTATTGTGTTTCCTCCATTTTCAGGGGTCTTTCATACAGGTAATGATTGTTGAGATGAGGCAAATTTTCTTCAAGTGAGAGTACTAGTCAGTGGGAGCTTGTATTCTTTATGGTTGGTAAGGGATCAAATACTTATTTCACTCAATGAAATACAAAGAGTTTTTTTTTTTTTTAAATCTTTTTAAAATGTGTTTTCATGTATTTTCTTTGAGATATTCTGTCTCTCACTGTTAGAATAAATCTACCAATAAAATTATAGATGATTAATTTCTTTCTAAGTGGGCAAACTTACAAAATCAGTGAGGGATCAAATAATTATTTAGTCCACTGTATATCAACAACGTGTCAAACATGGTAAATGTAAAAAGGGAGATAAGGCATATCTGGGAAAACTTTTGATTTAGAGACAGCAGGTGTATTATGGGGTGTTTCCCATTGCAGGACACAGATACAGACGTCCGGGTGAATGGTGGTTTATTAACTGCGGTCTGTAATCGTAACACAAAGTAATAATCAATACAATACACCTCACACATAAAGAGAAACAAGTAAATCACACATCACACCTGAGATAACACATAAGATGTAGCGTATTAGCTTAATTGCGCCAGCTTTGACTGAAAAAGATACATAACACATAATATAAAAGTCAACTTTGAAGGTGGAAAGTCATCAGCTCATCTTATGACACATACATGGAGTCATCAACCTCGATGAGTTGAACAGGGGAACAGAAAAGGTAAATTGTCCAGAAATCTGACGCAGTATCATAGCACCTAAAGACAGCTCTCTGACATTTGTGTTACAAGCGTCGTAACTCCTAAGGTGCGTTCAAGAGCACAGGATATATAGACATTAGTGATTAACAATAGTGGCAATGTGACACGTGACTGGCACCTTCTAAAGGTAAATTAGACCCAGTGTTTATTTGGGGCAGGCAATTATTTGACAAAATGCATTGCTGCACCCGATGATTTACTGAGACCTGGCTGTTATATGTCAGTTTTTATGGTACATGCAACTTGGTGCTCTACTGTAATGACACCCAAACCTGTTGACGTCGTAAGTCCCCCCTACCCTCATAAACCACCAATTCCAGTCAGAAAATACGGTAAAATGGGTTGTTTTTTCGTTTTTGTACTTAAGTGTTTTTATTTTTCATTCTGTAAACTATAAAGCCAAAATCTAACCCATCCATCCATCCATCCATCCATCCATTCGGGTCGCGGGGGAAACAGTCTCAGCAGAGACCTCCAAACTTCCCTGTCCCCGGCCACCACCTCCAGCTCCTCTGGGGGGACCCCAAGGCATTCCCAGGCCAGCCTGGTGATGTAATCCCTCCAGCGTGTTCTGGGTCTTACCCAGGGCCTCCTGCAAGAAGCCCCTGACAACATAGCTCTCAGGGTCATCCGGGCCACAAACCCCTCCACCACAGTAAGGTGGCAGCTCAAGGGGGGCAAAATCAAACCATTTTCAATTTTTTGTTGATAGTTAAAGCAAAACTTGCCCCAGATTTCAATTTTCAATTTTGAAATGAAAATCAAATAACACTCCTCTTTAGTTTTTTAATACTGACCTCAGAATGGAAAATCCAATGACCAAAACATACATGGACCTTTTCTGAGTGTCTGCAGTCTAACTGAAGCTGTGTGTTCTCCTCAAAAACTGCAGACAGTTGCCTTCTTTCAGTTCATCTGCTGGAACCCAGCTTTCTACCCAGATTGGGTAGAAAGGTCTTTGCGTCCCTCCTCCTACAGTTGACAGGCTTTGGGCTGACTTTGACTGACTGACAGATGTTGACTGAACAAGCATTAATAAAATCCATTCCGTTTTCTTCCACAAATAAAAATACTGAAAACTTTTCTTTGTCAAATGGATCCTTTGTCATTTGTTCTTAAATTGTACCTGAACCTGAATTGTAACTCCACCTGAACATTGCATGTACAGTGTGTTTTACTTTTAATGTTGTTTTAAGCTTTGTACATCAGGTCATATTAAGTATTGAACAACAAGGCCATTTTTAAAAAATTATTTTTGATTTTAAGAACAATGACTGTTTGAATGTGATACCCAAAAATAATAACAAACACCTGTTGGAAGATGGTTATATAACAGTTGCTTCCCGGATTCCATCACCGCACTGCAAGTAGGGTAAAACCATGAAACAGTGAAGAGATATCCATTTTTTGCATTGCCTATAACCATCATTCTGCAAACTACTTTTGTGTGGATAAGTTTGATATGTAAGTTCCAGATGATTCAATCATCTATGATGACTGTGATTTTATATAAATGCAAATCAAACAATAAACAGACTATATTGTCCACAGCTCTTAAGGGAGAAAAGAAGTACCATAAAACAAGGTGGATTGGTGTAGCAGAAGTGTTTAAATTTAAAAAAAAGAAAAAAAAGAAAGGGTTTTATCACAAACAGATTACCTCAGGATGGAATCTAACAAAAACCACAAAGCCAGTGCTGTTCTAAAGCACGATATCTGATCCTGCCAAGCACAGACTAGGTTGAGCGAGAGTCCACAATACATCCAGCCACTCTTCCTCGTAGCGCCAGCCAGCCTTTTGAAGTAGGTGCGAGTCAGTCACCTGCCTTGATTGGTGGACACATTAGTGGACGCCAAAACTGCAAGACTCCAGCTGTCCATCTCCAGCCTGAGAGGAGGGGAGCATGACGCAATGCACACAAGCACGCGCACACACACACAGCCTAACACCCACAACATTATCAGGCACCAGTCCTTAACCAGATCACAAAAGCTGTTAATAAACACTTTGCAAGGATATATAAAGTTTTCACCTATTCACCTAGTATTCACCTATTCAAGCTTTGATAAGGTCAGTGAAATAATGAAACTTCAAATTTGGCAACACAAGATTGACTAAAATCTTTGAATTTTGACAAAACACAGACGTCACATAAGGCAGAGCCTGAGAACATATGGTGAATTACTAATCAGTCACTGTTGTTCATAAACACTGTTGTCGTTTCTATATCACTGCAGCAGCAGCAGCAGCAGCAGCAAAAAAAAAAAAAATTAAACTAAACAAAGCATGGCTCATACTGTAATAAATGTGGTAATTCCCAATCCCAGTTGATAAAATATTTGAATTTTAGATTCTTTTATAGCATTACATGTTAAATTCCTAGTGTTTAAGATTAATTGCCAAACCACTCGTCAGCAGAGGACTCGAGCTTGATTCTCACATGACAACTCCTGGTTACATCCTGCCAAGTCAAAAGGAAAGAGTGTTGAGTGTAAAAGCAAAAATCTGTGGAGGACCAGAGTGCAGAGTAGATTTTTTCTACACTTTTCTTTGCTTCTTGTCTCCTTAGGCAGAAGTAATATGTTGGAGCAGAGAATCTGTGTTGTTTTGAAATGCTTTCTCTCCCATTTTTCCATAGCCTGTTTTCTGCTACAAAAGCAGCAAGAGCAGTGGAGTTAGACCAGAGTCGAGGCTGGAGTCTTTAAATCCTGTCGCGCTTCAAAGCACGGAGAGAGCAATTCATCTTCTTATCTGAGACTCAAAACAGGCTTTCTGTGTGGAAGAGGGAGGGGGGGTGTTGGAGAAAAAATGCTGTCGAGTAATTTTCCGTTTAAACGTTCCACTCCACAACAATTTGCATAAGCAGCCCTGCGTCTGTGATAAGAAGATTGGTAATTTTCAAAGGCTCTGTGGGGATTGAGAATTAAAAGCCTTTCTCCGCTATCTCCCCTCTTGCAGCTGGCCACCACAGATTCCCGAGCTCCTCTCACACATTTTCCTCCTAAACTATGCCTTATAAACTTTCTCCTTTTCTCTGCTTACTCCGACTGTGTGGAGTTGCCCCCCTCCCACATTACACATCCTCCTCTCTCTCCTCCACACACTCTTTCTCTCCCTTTTCTATTCCTACCGATTGCTCATCCCAGTGCTGCTGTTATTTGGGGAGAACAAGAAAATAAATGGGGTAGAGAGGGGACAAAAAAGGGCTTAGTATAACAAAGGAAGTGTTGCAGTATTTTTAAAGCACAATTTTCCACATTGTAGGCTAGGCTGCAAGGCAGGGCGAGGAGATAGAGGAGGGACGCTCTTATCTAGAGTGACTTAATCTTCCATAGAATGCGTCCTCAGTACTAGCACTCCAGGGCCTATGGATGGTGCCCCGCCACAGGATGAATGCGAGTCATTCTCCCACCTTTTTCTCTTCCCTGGTGAGGTCCAAAATTATTCCAACTGGGATTGGTCCTTTCGTCCTGCTCGTTACATCGCGCTGGATTTTACTGAGCGGCGGAAAGGCTATTTTTGAAACCTCACTGGTCAGAACGTGAAGCAGCACAAAACCTGCAGTTTTACTGTAGATATCTATGGTAGGTACCACTGTTTGTGCTTTGGAATCCAGCAGGAAAAAAAGAATACATAGGAATTTTAAGATACTCACTTTCTGTTGATTAATCATTCAGTTAATTATCCAAGTTACAGTGAACGCTCATTTTTTGCAAAGGACCCATGACAGGCAAAATCTGTCAAGTAGTCATCTTTGTCTTTGAAAATTATAATCTAGTATCGTGTTCTTTAATGGTGTCCCACAGCAAGCCGCAGAGTTTCTACTTTCATCTAGTATGTCCGGAAGTTTGACTTTTTCTGCAATAGTTTGCATCTTCCTGCCTTCTGGGCTGTTAGCAGGTGCCTTTGTCAGTGCAAAATGTTTTGTTAACATTGTGGGTTTTATTGTGGAGAAACTTAACGTAAACATAAAATTGCAGAGCTAAACACATTCTATACCAGGCCCAGAGAAGGTTGATTGACATTGGCCTACAGTCCCTGAACCAATCGGGATGCAGAACACCATGCATGTTCATACTCTGTTAAAACAAAAAAAAAAAAAGCAGAAAGACTGCATGAAAAAAATCTGCGAAGCTAGGAAAAGGTGAACCACATTATAGCGAGGGTTCACGGTACTGTAAGATGCATTTATACTCGTGACTACAAAGCTCAAGTACGTTGGCTGATTTTAATAGCAGATATACAATTTTGATTGTCTTTAGATCCAGAAAAAAGAAAATTCTACATGGTCAAAGTAGGGCTGGGCAAAAAAACCATAGTGATATATCTTGCGAAATAACTTCATCAATTGAGATATGACACATTGGCGATAAACTTCATGATAGATGCCATTCGTCCAGGTTTTGACGGACAGTAGGAATAGCCAATGGTAATGAGAGTTGCCTGCGCCGAACCAATCATGTGGCTGAAATGGAGCCGTCCCAAGTTAGCATCCCAGTTAGGAGCAAAGTAGCCACGAATGCAACCAGACAGGTCGGCATTAGTCGCCAGACACACAGCCGTCTACCTTCGCTTGGCAGTGAAACAACTGTCAATGCTGGGGAAAAAAAGGAAATGAGTGTTCCCTCAAATGAAACTACAGAGGAAACAGCCCAACCGTCAACAAGTGACTGCAATTGTAGTTGCATTTCTATCCACCTTTTTTGCTTGCTTCACACGTCGCGTACACGCAATGATGGACTGTGAACTTGGTCATGCCAAAAGTCTCCCCGATGACCAGGTGCTCGGCACACGAGGCGAGTTTATAGAGAGCTATCGCAATGCGTTTCTCTGTCAGCATAGGCGGCCGGTGGCTCGGGGGAACTGCTCCCACCAACAGCCTGATTCTACCACAGATATGTTCAAATATGGCTCTTGACATCCTGAAATGTGTCAGCGCTCAACTGTCAGCTGAGTGTCAACTGTTGTCACGGATACAGTCACGCTCTCTGATGACGTAATCTCGCAGCACATTTCTCCTCTCGCACTATTCGCATCAGAATAACGAATGGAAACCGGTATACAGTCGCTTTGCTTAATGCGTATCCCCACAAAATTCGCTTTTAAATTCAATACGACTTGGATGGAAACCCGAGTATTGACTGTTTTCTTTGTGTTCTCTTTGAAAGTTGTTTGAAATTGCACAGAGCATGGAAACAATTGTTTTTATGGTTCCATTTTGTTCTAAAAAAGATTTGAAACAATCCAGAGAGGGATTTTGAAATTCTATTCATATTTAATAACCATTTTATTTCAAACCATAGTGTATTACCCACAGTATCTTTCACACTATCTATGCGAATCAGTGGCGCCAGCGCTCTTCAAGTGATTGACAAGCTCCTCCAGTGTAGTTCTGGGCTGATTCCCCACCTCTCTTAGGATCATTGATATGCCACGAGGTGAGACCTTGCATGGAGCCCCACTCCGCGGGATATTGACAGTGATATTTAGCTTCTTCCATTTTCTAATAATTTATTTGACAGTTGATTTTTTTCACCCAGCTGCTTGGCAATTGCTCCGTAGTCCTTTCTAGCCTTGCGGAGGTCGAGTTTTGTCTCTGGTGTCTTTGGACACCACATTGGTCTAAGCCATGTTTGCAGTTGGAGGTTACTGAATGTGTGGGGTGGATAGGTGACTTTATGGAGCTCACAACTTCAAACAGGTGCTTGTAATTTAGATTAACAAGTGGAGTGAAGGTAGACTTTTTGTATCTCGCACAGTGGGCGTGCACCTAAGATGAAAGTTTCAGCCCCCTCTGTGGTTTTTCAGTGGGAGAACTTGCAAAATCTCCGGGTGTTCAAATACTTATTTTCCTCACTGTATTTCCATTTGCAATCAAACACAGCAATGTACACTTTTGAGATAAAGGTAAGCATCACAACTCCAAGTCTGCTTGAGTTCTATGCAGAAGTTGTAATTGTTTTTCAAATCGTAGTGTTTGTCACGCTCCTGTTTTTTGTGTTGTCTGTTTAACGTTTTGAAAGTCTCACGCTGTTTCTCGCTCCTGTTTCTGACCCCTTGACCACCTCTTTCTGTTTGATTGAGTTGATATATCAAAAAGTTGATATATAGTCACCTGTAACAGTACAAACTGGCCACCAATGAAGCCAGCTGACATGTTCCTGGAGGCAAGAACCCTCCACTGCAAGGTGGAGAACCTCTTCTCTACTTCCACTAAAGATTGGGTGAAAGGGCAGCTCTTGTAAAGGCACCTTGCTTTGTGCAGGCTTTAAGCCATGGTTCTGCCTCGTGTCATCTATTTATTGTGATATCCTTGTTCAAAAAGTCCCACTTGACCATATGAAAGTCAGCAGTTCTGGTCAAGAGAAAGAAGATGAAATTGGTAAAACCAAAGAGGAGATAAAGAGGGAAACATCAGTTGACCCTTTCACCTTCCAATGTGTCAGCAGCCACCTGAGATTTCTAGCCACAGAGCAGACATTCTAGAACACCCTGTTTCCCGAGGCCAAACACAGAAAAACTGCTTTCGGACAATTAAAGCTGATGACACTGCAACTCCAAGGAACTATCTATCTAATCTCTCTCTCACACAAGGAAGACAAACTTACTTTGTCCCTCGCAGAAAAATGTCTTGCTAAGTGTGACATGAGAAATATCCTCACAATACCATAATAATGAGTTGCCATGATAATGGTCGTAACATTTTTCCTCTATTATCTCATCTGGTCAGGAAAATTAGAGGTCCATAAAATATATAATGTTTACAGCAGAACTGCCTCACTTGTAATCGGCTTATGTGTAATTTACATAAAATTCAGTTCTATGCAGCCACCCTGATTATGATGTTTAAGGGAGCAGCAAAAAAAAAACCCAAAAACCCCACAGACTTCTTGGCCAATAGCCCTGTGACAATTATTGTCAACAATGAAACAAAATACGGAACAGCATCAGCAAATTATTTTTGTCTGGCCACCTGTGTTTAAAGGAGCATTATGTACGTTTTTACTGAAAAATATCTTTACAATGGCCTTTTTTTTTATGACTGAAGCATCGTTTGATGAGCAGACTGACACCTCAGTAGTTCAGCATCAATACACCTATAAGCCTGTAGCCTATTTTCTATAATGTACTTCGAGTCGGAAATTCCCGCACTGTCTCTGCGGATGTGACGTCAAGCGCATTCACATTAAATGGGTCCAGTGGGTCTAGAGTAGCAACCAGTCGAAACGCTATATCAAATATGGATTTTGTGGATACTCAGAAGAGACCATCCAGCTCAACTCAAACACCAATGGCAACTCCACGTAAGGTGAAGAAAGTAAAAAAAAAAAACCTTTTCGAGTGGCGTTAAAAAATCAAAGCGTGAGAGCGACCAGCGCCGGGCAAAGACAAGCATCAACATCGGTAGGCATTTGAGTCTTGGAGGGAGCTCAGAGCCACATTGGGAATAAAAAGGGACCCTGAAATGCTTTCTTTTAGCTGAAAATGCAATAAAAGACAACCCCGACCATTGAAAAAGACCTTGTGTTGTTCTCGATTCACAATTGCCGGTTGTACTGTATATCTGAGTACATTCTTTCAGGGTTAGCGATAGCATAATAGCCTGAAAAGAAAGCTTGCAAGCAAGCCAGAGCATTTACGTTGCGAAGTGATCGTGGGTGTGGTCATAAATTGTCACGTTTAGTGACAATTTTCTTACTTCTGTGAACATAGTTCTCGTGAAGCAACGTCTTCTTCGGAGGGGATCATTTCTGCTCTGTATAGTGGTGGTACGAGAATGAGCAGAAAAGTGCTGCAGTTCTGTGTTTTGACCACAGGTGGCAGTATTATTAGAAAACTCTGTTTTGCCTCTTTAAGAAGGAAAAAACCCTGTCCATTATATTATGGCTATTATACTATATGTTTTTGAAATGGACTTTCAATTTAAAAGGATCAGATAAGATGGATAATTGGCCGATCATTTCTTTGTTTTATCAATGTTTATTTGCATTGGAAAGAATGATTATTTCAGTTTTACATTGTGCCACCTTTGGAAGGAACGTGCATTTTCAGGTTGAGAAGCACAGCATAATTTGTGAATTGCACTCATGAAAAAAGTAGCCAAATCTCCTCTGTCGATGCCAAAAATAAATTCTGCCATCAACCTTTATTTGGTTGATTGAATGATTTAAGTTTGATTGAATGATTTGAAAAACAAGACATATTGCCAAGGAGCCTTGGTAGCTTGTGGGAGAACCACACACAGCCACAAAAGCCTGGAAGCTCCTCCCCATGCAGGTCACCAGCCTGGTCCCACACTGTTGTGGGATGGCATCCCATCCCTCAACCAGCAATTGTCAGAGATAATTTTTTTTCAACACAGCCTTTTTTGTGCCACAGTACTGGTCCTATTAAAGGAACTCCCAAGGCTGCTGTGTTCACTCGAATCCACCATTAGGAAGTCTTACACGTGTGGGTTTTAATGACATGTTCTGTTGACGGACTGATTTTTTTTTCCCTTTGGTGAGTGGCTGGCAAATTTCCTTTATCTCCAGGCTTATCTCCTCCCTTTGATCGTGGAGTATGGCACTTCACTTGTCGCCTTACCCTAAACACTAGGCTTTTGTTGACTTGCCTTGGTAGCAGGTTGAATTTAATCCATGACTTTAACTTTTGGAAGAAACCAGACCTCATTCTTACAGTCCAACCGAATCTACTCTTGAATCAACAACTTGAGAGTTAGCTGCCAATATGCGGCAGTCACTGTTCAGAGTTGAATGGCTGTTCTGTCTCTTTTCAGACTGCAACCTTCAGATCTAGCCCTCCCTTTTGTCCATCTCCAGGACTTGTAAAGGATTAATCATCAACTTACCCGATTGGGACTATAATTACTGCAAGATGCTCCAATTTAAGACAGGCAAGCCATAGGAAGTCATCTAAGTGCTGCTTGCATCGCTTAAACCTAACAACTGATGATAAAACAGAGGAAACCATCCCACTGAGCCATAATTCACCAGCAACTATCAATTTGGCCCTTTTACACATTATCTGTTTGATCTTTTTTCCAAACAGATGGCTTCATGGAACAGGAAAGCATGATGTGAACTTTGAGGAAGCACTGTCTGACTGCTGAAGTGGCTAGAAATTTCATTAAAGTTCAATGCAAAAATTGTTTACATTCTTGCAGTTATAATGAAGTTATCTTGCCTGTAACCCAAGGTTGTTTTTTTTATTTTTAAAAAATATTTTAGCAGTAACATAAAGTCAAGCCCTAGTTCAGTGGCTCCACTTGTAATAACAGGTAAAAACAAAACCTACACCCTGTGAAGAGATGGGGAATTTTGAAAAAATAAAAGTAAATGCAAGATGGCTAAATGAAAGGCGGGGGGGGGGGGGGGGGAGTCAAATAAAATCCTTTTCCAAGAACAGCTTGAAATATCAAATAAAACATTTAAACAGGCAAGGAATACATACTCACACAGATGGCATAGCATTGTTTAACAATGTTTTGCAATCAAATATTGTGTTCTGATTAGAACATACTTGACTGAAAAAAATATTTCACAAGGAGTTCAAAGCTGAATAAAGGTTGAGAACCACTCACATTAAGCAGTCAGTGGTTCTTGTGTAATGAACAACTTAGGTGTTGTCTTCAACACAAGATCCAACTTTTTACAGGAAATTCTGCAGAGTGTTCTTGAATATCTTTGCTTGACTAACATGCTACTGCTTAAGAAAACCTTCCTGTTGTTTGGGATGTTATCGGTTTGTTTCTCAAACTTTGGGTTTTTTTTTTGGTTGTTTTTAACAAAGATCTGTCAATCAAACAGCATGTCTACCTCTGTGAAGGCTGTTCTCCCCTTCGACTTTCTGATTTTGAATTTTCAATTAATCAAGTTTCTGTAGGTGGCACTTTCAACCGTGTTTACTGCAAGTGAATTGTGTTCAGTTTCAGTGGATGTGGGTGGATGCATACGAGAAAACACTGGAAGCTGTTAAGAAATTTGCTCTGTGACACAAGAAGAATCAACTGATTACCTCGACAACTGAGGAGAGAATCAAAGCTATGGGTGTCAAACACAAGGCTCAAAGACAGTCTTTCCCTAATGCGTGCGTTGGAAATCAAACTGTTTTATGTAGGGAATAAAACTAAGCACTAAGAGTGAAATGACCAGCCATAATGTTCGAAAGAGATTAGGGGAAAATCAACTGCCCTTGGCCTTGCAAGCAAAGAGGCATTAAATGAATAAAAGGGTATTTTCAGAATGTAAAAGTGCTTTTTTGCGCATTTGCCCCCCAGCCCCTGCATCTGTGCCTCCACAAAAGCATTGCTTCAACTGGTCACCTAACAGTGGGGTGTAGAGTATTGAACTTTGCCTACGAAGTAGGCAAGGTTGAATGTATAGCTACATTCAACCAATACATCACTTGCCACACCAGATGAAACAAAACTCTCGACTTGTTGATGCCATCAAGGAGGCAGACATATCCTCACCCCTGCCTCCCATGGGAAGATCTGACCATGCCCTGGTGCATCTTCTCCCTGTGTACAAGCCTCGTGTACACAGACAACCAGCGTCCACCCACGCAAAGAAAATCTGGTCTGAGGAGTTTGTGGAGACACTGAAAGACTGCTTTGACTCCATAGTGTTGGACATGTTCAGCGAGGACCATGAGGAGGACATCGGCAGTCTAAGCAGCTGCATCACAGACTACATCAATTTCTGTCTTGGCTCCACAATACCCAGCAAGACAGTAAAAGTGCTTGCCAAATAAATACCATGGATCACTCTGGACATAAGATCCTCCTCAAGGAAAAAAGGATGGTTTTTAAGCCGGGGGACAGGGACCAGATAAAAGCTGTGCACAAAGAACTGAGGTGAAAGATTAGAGAGGGGAAGGGCAGCTATAGGAAGATGATGGAGGAAGAGCTCCAGCAGATGGACACCACGTCTGGAGGAGTCTGAAAACAATCTCTGAACACGAAACCTCCAGACTTTCATTGGATAGGAATATTTAGTGGGTGAATGACCTTAACAGGTTTTTCAACAGGTTTGAACAGCCTTGTGTCCTGACATCACACTTGGCAAAGACTGGAGAGACTGGACCTCCACCACCTGCTGCCCCTGAGAATAACAAATTCATCCCTTCCTCTCCGGTAAACATCTCGGGAATGGAAATTGAGATCGTGAACTTTTCCAAGTACCTGGGTGTTCACTGGAACAACAACCTGGCATGGATGTAAATACTCAGGCTCTTTATAAAAAAGGTCGGGGCAGACTCCACCTGCCGTGTAGACTCAGGTTCTTCAGTGTGCAGGAAGGCCCTTGAAGGACTTTTAACGATTGGGTGGTGGCATCAGCCATTGTTTATGGTGTGGTCTGCTGGAGCAGCATCATCACAGCTGCTGAAAGGAAGCGGCTGAACAAGATGGTGACGAAGGCCAGTTCCTTCCGAGGCTACAGTCTTGATGCTGTAGAGGTGATGGGTGACAGGAGGATGATAACAAAGCTGTCATCAATCATGGACATCACCTCCCACCCTCAACATGGACTATATAAAAAAGTTCCATCACTGCCAGGGTTCTTCATCCACATTGTTCCAAAGAGCGATATGGCAGGTCCTTTCTCCCTTCTGCTGTGACTCAACAACCAGCTTTGCTCCCAGTCGAACCAATGTGCAGTGTTCATGAACTGATTAATAATTAGATAAACAGATGTCGTGGTTCGAAATAGTCATTTAAATTTAAATTTTGCTTGCTGGTAGGTGACCAAATACTTATTTTTATGAGGATTTCACCAATTACTTAATTAAAATCCAACAATGTGATTACCGGAATCTCGTTGGTGTCATCATACAGCTCTGCAGCAGGAGCGTGATGACGTGCAGCTTATTGCAATCACGTGTGTTGAAGCTGGGACACATTGTTCATGACCTAGTGGTTGTGAAATTTTTGACACCATCATAAAATGATCTTTTTCTGCATGACTACTTCAGTGGCCTTGCATACTGTCCTCACTGCAAAACAGTGGACCATGTTTCCCAGTCATGACAACAGAAGCAAAAAGATTTCTCATATTGTGTTGAAAATGAGCCAAAATGTCAAGTGATACCAGCATTTCAGAATTGACTGAGTAAATTTTCCATTGAATAATAGGATCCACTGTGGTACCTAACATTTCAGCTTTCAGTTGGCACCACACTTTATGATCAATTTGACTTTGATCAAACAAAAATGTTTTCTCCAGCTATCTCAGAGGTTTACATGTTTTATTTGTAGTTAGTTTTTATTTTCCCTCCTCTTAACATGCTTTTTTTGAACAGTGCCTGCTCAGAGCTGGACCTCAACTGGACCTCACACGAGGTCCCAATCTGTCAGCAGGGGCCCAGGCCCCAGCCGACCAGTGCGAAACTCAGAGCGGACTCATTGTGATTAGGTTACCTTTTTTCATCATGTTATTTGTAAAAAGGGCACAATTTATAAGTATCTGCACAGGGACGAGTTCATTCAACCATTTACTATTTAAATTACAAGCCACATTCTTTTTCAAGTCTTTGTTCCCCAGCCTCACTCTTCACTTCTTTCCTCCTTCTGTGATCACAGCAGCCCGTGCTTTTTATTATTCTCAATTTAGCTGGAGGAAACTGTGTTACATTGATTTTTGGGGCTCAGAAGGATGTAGGTGCTTACTGGCAGATCAATTTTCAAATCTGAAGCTGTATGGACTTGTAAGTCTTGACAATGACATTGGTACAATCGCCCCAACCCCTTTTCTCTGCAGCTGAAGTCAATAATGACTCCAGCTTCTGCACAGGCTTTTTTTCACTTTTCTAATGACTTCAGCTTTTGTTCCTCCAACTACTACAACATCTGTTTTATTGGTACTTATAAACTATCTTGTGCTGCAATCAACAATCAGAGTTGACCATGGTCTATTGAACACAGATGAGGTGATAAAACATCACAACAACTAGAGAAACTCGCTGCATCGAGAGCAATCTGCCCCAGCAAATGGTTTATAGATTTAATTTATTTTCAATATAAAGTGAGTGGACAAGAAGGGGCATGAAAAGAAAATGACACCCGCTCTTGCTTGACCATTGGTCAAGATGTTCACTGGGGCATGTAGACCAGAATTAAGGAGCATTCAAGGCAACAGGCAAGCTCAGAGCTGCTGCTACTGCTGTTGTTGTGTTTGTTTTTTCCCAAGCAACTTCCAAACCCCCCAAAGTATTCATTTTTTTATTTCCATTTGTCATATATGGAAAAATAAACTGAATTACATAAATAGAGGATGTGTACTCTGTTCTTTTTGTCATTCCAGTGTTTCATAATGAATATAAATACTGCTCTGTTGAGATAATAATTTTGTGTTGGTTCAGACAAGTGAGTAAGTGTATGGCAATATATTGGGCTTGCAAAATGCCCCATGCACCTTGTACTTTATTAGGTTCCATCTGTGCATGATCAAACTTCAATAACATCCCAAAACTAGTTAATGGATTTTCATTGAAGGAGTGGACTATAACTCAAACAATTGCAATCACTAAAATATGATTTATATAAATGAAATTTACACCATGCAATCAATTACAATTCATTCAAAAAAAACTTTTTCAAAGGTGCTATTCCATCAAATTTCACTTTTCTGGGGTTTTGGGGGTATAACATGATCTTTTCTGCACCGATGAGGCCATGTGAACATCACAAGTAAGTATCAAAGTCCCTGTTCATCGTCTGTCAGCTTTCAGACACAATTGAATCCGAGAGCAGGTGATCTTTCTACGTAGGTAAGTCATGTATATATATTCTCCGAGAGCACACTATCGAGCAAACAGCCCACCTCCCTCCGCTTTGCCTACCAGTTGTGACAATGCGAGCAGACAAGTCCCCTGGCATGCTTGTGCACTCGCATGGCTGTCTGCTGCACTCTAGGAGAGGATGGCATCAAAAAAGGGGAGCTGCGTTTATCAAGGGTGCTGAAAAAGTCATGTAAGCTTCCATTTCCTCTCAAAGAATGAAAGAATCATAGAAGAGTTGCCATGAATTGCCAATGGATATGTGATGGAATGTTGCACCGAGAAGACAGGTGTGGATGGAGGGGGTTGTGTTTGACCAGTTTTCCAAATGAGGCAGGAGCCAATTAGAAATTAAGACAACTTGGTCTCCAGGTAGAGACGCATATAATTCCCATACCGATCGTTTTTACTGAGGAGGGGAAATCTGGCCTGCCAAAATAATCGCCTCATGAAAAAAATGGGTTTTTTGTTGATAATTAACATATGCAGTCATATCAACTGCATAAAAGACTTTATGCTGCTGTGTCATGGCCCCTTTACTCAAAAAATCACAATTGAACACTGGGGCAACTTCAAGCCCAGAAACAGAAACTTGATCTTTTCCACCTGCTTCTTGCTCCCCACCTCAGATTTTCTCACCATTGCAGCCTTTATACAAGCCTAAATTATTTTCCCCAGATTCATACACTAAGGGCTGTTGATTTCCTGTCAATATGACAACTTTTTTTTAAATCGAAAGTTCTACAACTTTGTATTTGGCCAGCTTCAGTAAATCGTAAAATATTCACATTGTTAGACAATTGTATATAATATTTTGAACCTAAAAATGCAGCCCTCGATTCACTTGCCTTCAATAAGCACCTGATGTAAGTCCGAGTCACAGACTGCAACCTGTTCCGGCTTACTTTTCCCAAAGTTCAAGAAGTGACAGCCTCACATACAGTGTTAGTCACACCAACCAGTCCTCTAGAAAAGGATGTCTATCAATCATTGCGGTAACAAAATAAACCCTGCATGCAATGGCTGGAGCGTGACCAATGGTCTTTCTGCTGTAAAAATCTATAGTACCAGCCATTAAATCATGAAGCAGTTTTTCATCAATCTTTTACATAATATCCAGATTTTTCTATACAGAGGCTGTTTAATCTCATATTAAGAAGAAATTATTTGGAACTATAGACAACCCAAAAGAGCAATCAAAAATATTGATTTTCAATTTTAACATGTAAAGCCCATAACAGTTATTGGTGGCACCCCAGCTTTCCCCTTGATAAACTAAATGTCACAACTTCTATGTTTGAATCCGAACCAATGAGGGTGATAATGGTGACAGTGACTAATCAAGAATTCTTTGCCATTTCTTTGTGTTCCCTCATTCGGCTGCTTTTCTTCTGCAAAGACAGTCACTGTCTGGATTGGCTAAGAGCTAAATTGCCCAGTGTGAGCTCCGTCACGGCTCAGCTCTCCTTGAGATAATGAAATGACAATTAATGGGAAAGCTGTTGCCTTTCACTCATTTGTTCACACACAAGTAGAGCAGCAGCATGGGGGGACTGACAGGAGGCACTGCAGTCATGAGAGACTCTGGCATGTTGTTCCACTTACTTCCACATTAACTGCAGTGACATTTTGAACAAAATCAGTGGAGGCGCAGTTAAATAACAGTTTCACTTTTCACTAAATCTGAAGACAAATCTATATTATGTTGTGAGACTTTCCAGAGGAACAACTAAGAAAGAAGCTGATATAGGTCGCATACGAGTTAAATGGCTGAATATTATGGACGTATTTGTTTTTCCTAAATATTTCTCTTGTTGTCTGTTAAAAAAAATATAATATAGGGCAAAAGAAATATATAGATTCTCTATTAAATCCGTCACTCTTGACGCCAAACACCTCATAAAGTGTTTCTCTCATATGTGCTCAGAAGGAAATCTCTGCTGCCATCCCCCCAAAAAGTTCCATCAAGTTTCTGTCCGTAGATTGTGTCCATGAAAGCATTTTCACCTCAAGGCCAACGCACTTCACTTGTTGGATTGAAATTGTATATTAACAACCATTATGTCAGGAGAAAGAAACATGCTACCTGAAAAAAAAATATATATACGTTTGGTCTTGTGTTTGAACAAGATTCCAGGCAAGTACTCTGTGTTTCCTGTCTGTGAATGCAATTAATTTAACTGACGGCAAAAGAAGTAAAGTATGGCATGAAATTACATCATCTTTGCTATTATGCTACTGGGGTTTGAGAACGCTGTGTAATCGAGTTACACAGCGTTATCAAACCCCAAGTCCCTGTTTGCTGGGCGGATCAAGCTCAACTTCTTGTGAGTGCATTACAAAGCAAAGATATCGTGAGGTACACAAATGAAAATTGGGCAGAGGGATTGTAGAGTGAGGGCACTGCAGGATAAGAAAGTTTATGGGTTACCTGGTATTGGTTGGCTTTGGCGAGCTCTTGATTTGCTGAATCCACATTGGACGATGTGGTCTGAATGTAATCCTCAATACTGTCTGGGGAAACAAAAAGCCATATTGGATCAACCGCTGACCATCAATGTCAATCAATCTTCTCCGAGCTTCGTCTCTGTCTGGTACAGAATGCGTTCGGCCCGGCATGTTTTGCGTTTGCCAATTTTCTCCACGACAAAACCTACAATGCCGATGAAACATTCCGCACCGACAAAGGCAGCTGCAGAAGCGGCCAAAAGGCAGAGGAAGATGCGAATGATCACAGAAAGAGTTAAACATCTGGACATGCCAAAGGAGGGTAAAAGCTACGTGGCTGTAGGGCGCCATTATGGAACAGAGCACTGGACAAGGATTGTAGACAATAAAGATGACTACGGATTTCGCCTATCGCTGGTTCTTTATGGAATGTAATCCCCGCGATAAACGAGGGTTCCCTGTACACACAGACACACACACTCCATGTTGTTTCCATGTTGAATTTTCTTTTTCAGCAAATTGCACCAAGCCCCTTATTGGACCTCCCAGTGGAACGTCAACACCTTCTGACAACATGAGGATGCAGCAGATACTGCATTTATTCAAATGGAACAATTTGAAATATAGGCTCACTTGAAGCAGGCAAATTATAGACAGTGCACTTTCAGGGATTTGAAGGTTTTCCTTCCGTGTGATCAAATAAAAATTTGATTCAAACCCCCCAAAAAAACAATTTGAAAAAGTTGAGGAGTGATTTTCTTAAAAGTGATTCATGTGGAGTCCTGACTCAGAGAAAAAAGGAATAAAAGCCTTGAAAATATCCAGTGAATATCAAGTGAGTGTTTTCCGAAAATAGTCTCACAGTTGGTCTGACATGATTTTTGTGACATAAATGTGACTTTAAAATGGCAAACAGTGAGAGAATCAATGGAGGAATGTGGTGTTATGTGCTGTACGCGGTGTACTGTTATGACAAATTCTTTATATATTTGTGCGCTGAACTGCAAAGATTTGCATGCAAAGGTCCCATAAGAGCTGTTACAACTCGCTTATTGTGTCCGGATCATTTTTTTGTGGTTGTTTTTATTTATGTGACATTTCTGACCCTGATACTTCTTGAAATTGTTTTTCTTTCCTAATCTCTCCCACCTCTCTTGCTCACTTGAGGGTACATCTGTCTGAACTGCCTGTCTGTCACTTTTTTATTCTTTTCCCAGTAAAAGGAATAAATGAGCCAGCTGCTGGCACACTCATCTTTCAACTATCATATTGTGCAGGTGACCTGTGTCTCAAATGCCTGTTCTGCCTTCAAGATGAAACAACAAAGGCAAGATGGACCTCCCCTTACATTTATTCTGATAAGAAAATTCACACGCGCGCACCGACTGGCACGCACGCACGCACGCACGCACACACACACACACACACACACACACACACACACACACACACACACACACACACA
>JASSRZ010000007.1:18423650-18435687 GCA_032164315.1 Malacoctenus gilli
CAACCAAGTGCCCCCCCCCCCCCCCCGGTACATAAAGGTAAAGTCCAGGTCAGGGTTCCATCACCTGCACCTGATAGACGTCATTATTGGGACAGAGGCATCTGAGGTACGTCTGGTCCATTTAGGACTCTGTGTGAGAAGATTTTTTTAAGTTCATAAAAGTTATTTGTTTGTCATATGAGTAGAGTATAGGTTGTAGCCACTTGTAGTTTGTTAAGAGTGTTTTATGATCCCAATTCTCTGCAGTATGTTGTGTGGCCCGACTGTAAGCTAACCGTGGCTGATCAGCATTCTCACATTGCACAGGAGATAATAAATTGTTGGTACAGGCGGAGTCAGTCCAGTCTCAATCCTCCACAAAAAACACAACGACGCAGAATATCATCGCAGAGAGAGAACTGAACCTGCCAGTACCAAGGGCTGGCCTCTTTATGCTGAATATTGGAGAAAGTCAGAGTATCCACAATGCGCTTTGTCCTCCAAAAGAAGCTCCTGGCAGTCCTTCCAGTGCATCACACAGAAGTATGAACATAGAAATGCTGACTCTGTGGGTGTTCTTATGAGATTTGTTTTTCACCGGAGGTTTTGACATCATCTGTGATACATTTAACACAGTGGGTTTTCCATGTCTGTAACAGCACCCAGATGTGTCATGAATGCGTTATTGGGCTCTTTCATGCTTTCCTTGCATCAGACCGCTGCCGTTTGCTGGGGAATACCACACTTGTGTTGTAGACACAAATGACATGACATATTTTTCCAGACATATACGAAATGAAACCTTCCCTATGCTTGTACCAAATCACCTTCAAATGCCAATTTGGGTAGTGATTGAAAAAACCGGAGAGCCAAAAGTGGATAAAGTCAAATCAGTGGGGTGTGTCATTATGTGGCTTTTGAAAACCAACAGTGCAGACATTCGGGTACTGACTGGCACACATCAGGTAAAGCTCCTTTAATGAGTGGGTAAAAGGAGTATGTCACAGTACACAGGAATATGGCCATGCTGCAGCCCACTGCAAACATGCTGCTGTTTGTAGTGAGCTGTATCAGCAGCTTTGCTCTCAGATGAACAGGAGTTTTATTGAGGGTTGGTTCCCAATCAGTGTAAGTTTTAACAGTTTTTTATCTTTCTTGCACTTTAAAATTTTCTTCAACAGAACCATCGACACTTTAGCATGCAAATATCAGCATGCCACTTCAAAGCCAGCTGATAGGCAGTGCCTTCACAAAAAATCCCGAAGACAGTCTTAGACCCAAAGTGGTAGCAGCAGCAAATCTGATACAGTCACAACTTTGATCATTTCCACAGTGAAGGATGTGAGGAATTCTTACCAAGGCCTGTGAGAATCAGGAATCCAGTAATGGGATGTGTCTGAAGGCCACATAAGCTCTGTTCTGCACTTGAAGGTAATTTTGACAGCTCTGTTTTTATATATATGAAAAAAAAACAAGAAAAAAATATTTCATGAAGTATCTTGTGACTTTGCCCTTTTGATCAAATTTCTCGGACCCTGACACACTGTTAACATATGTGGTTTCAGTTTAACTTTTTTTTTAATGCAAATTGCTTAGCTTCTTGGGTACTGACTCATTGGGAAAAAAAGAGCTCAAAAAATGGCATCATGACATGTGCTTGCGATTCTTCCCCAAAGATTCAAAATCCCTCTTCATCCCTCTCCCTTATATTTATTTGACTGCCTGATCCACTGATTCATTTACTTTTGTCCTCAGTTGTCTTTTATGATTATTTGAGGAATCAAATCAGATTCTGCTGGTATTCCCTCACTACTTGAAAGTATCTTTCAACAATGTTTTAACGCCCAAAAAAAGTTTATACCACAACAACTTGTCATCGCCTTTTAGCATAAATCACAGCTTGAAATCAACGCCTCATCCTGCTCATAAGGGCACATAATGCCTGCAGAAGAGACATCCCGTACTTAATGCAAGTCACTGAGGTTCTGGGGTACATAATTCAGAGCCCCTACACGACAAATTTGCTGCTGATGTGGACTCAAAGTCTTAAGGAAGGTCACATTAAGTTCACCTTCGAGGGTTGAATGAATTTTAGGAAATTTCATGTAAAAGCTGAATATCCCTAACTTTTTCTAACTTTTTCTAACAAGTTTCTCAGTAACCATTTGTAGTGTGTATATATATATATTTATATATATATATATATATGTATGTATATATATAAAATCAAGTGGACGCATTGCACTGAGAAGTGATATGTCTGATTGGATGGCAAGACAGCTTAAGCTAATATGTTTATTTTAATTAGTGTAAACAAAGCCTTTAGGAAGATATTTTGCCTCTGTCCTTGATGACTCCATTTCTTCTTTTTAAGCCTCCTTTGAGAGCCTCCTTCTCTGTATTTAGCCCAGGTAACTTTAAATACACAAACTAGGTGCCGTGAGCTGCAGTCAAGGATGAAAAGCTTTGCTCAAGGGCCCACAGTGTTGATAACCAAGGTGGAAATTAAGCATTCCTCCTCACTTCCAAAACTCAACTTTGCCTCAAAACCTCAATTCTTTGTTTTTTGGAGCCCAATTCTTCTTCGAGCTTTTTCACCTTTTCTTTTTTTTTGTGTTGTCAGAAGGAAACTATTGTAAAATAATTTCAGCATGTAAACTCCAGCTGCTGAAATGACTCAAAGAACAATAACAACAGCATCTTCAGGCTATGTTTGTTTGTGCCTCCTTCATAAATTATGAAGGCAAGTACAACCCCAATTTCAATGAAGTTGGGACATTGTGTTAAACATAATTAAAAAGAGTACAATGGTTTGCAAATCGTGTTCAACCAAAATTTAATTGAACACAAACTGATAAACTGTCTTTTTGTTGGAAAATAATCAATAACTTATTTTATGGCTTCAGAATGTTCCAAAAGAGCTGGGACAGGTGGCAAAAATGTCTAAGAATGTGGAGAAATGCTCATGAAACACCTGTTCAGAATATCCCACAAGTCAACAGGCTAATTGGGAACAGATGGGTGCCCTGATTGGGTATAAAAGCAGTGTCCCTGAATTTCTCAGTCATTCACAAGCAAAGATGGGGCAAGGTTTTCCATTTTGTCAACAACTGCATGAGGAAATAGTCAAAGAGTTTAAGAACAATGTTGCACAACATACAGTTGGTATTGGTACTGTACCCCCCTCTTTGCAAGGTTACCGGGCTGAATGGTTCAGCTGGCGGCGGCTCACTCGCAGACTATCGCTTGCTGCATGCAGTGTCACACATATGCACAGAATAGAGGTGGATTTAAACAAAAAATAGCATTTCAATGTTTTCCACAGGTCTCCTACAGTCAGTAAATTTACATATTTATACAACTGTAGTTAGAACAGCAGCCTGTCAGCAATGAAATGTTGTCTGTTATCTTCTCCGCAGCTTGTCAGTTGGCTGTAGCATGAATGAGTCACTATAAGGAAAGGTGATGTGACACAGTGGTAAAAATGACCCTGTCCCAGCTCTTTTAGAATGTGTTGCAGCCACAAAATGGTACTTTTTTTTCTTCAAACAAAAATAAAGTTGATCACTTTGAACATTAAATATCTTGTCTTTGCTGTGTATTCAATTGAATTTAGGTTGAACATGATATACAAATATTTTGCACTCTGTTTTTCTTTATGTTTAACACAACGTCCCAACTTCATTGGAATTGGGGTTGTCATTTTTCAGGGAATAGTAAATCAAATTACCCAAAATAATTACCCCCAATGTGTTGTACATTCATGCATGGGGACTGTTATTGTGCACCTCATGAGTAGACAAGCTTCCACCAGGATTTGTGAAAAATGTCAAATTTATATGTGGAAAGTTTCAAAACATGAGGGACTCTCAAATATTGGTGCCCTTTTCTCTGATTACAGGCTGACAAGTTGAAGAGCTCGACTCGATTTTTATTGACACCCTACTCAGGGCTTGATGTTTGCAATTACATATGTCTTCATTAGGCGAGAAATCAAACAAAAATAAAATTTCTAAAAACATGATCAGAATAAAGTGAGCAAGCATCTGTCATGAAAGATTAAGAAAAGCAGGGAGCTGAAGGAAGGACAAACGATTACTTTGCATTTTTCAGTGCTTGTGATTAACCCTCCTGAAGTGATTGTGGATGATGATCAGTTAGGCAGTGCCACTGATTTTCCTTCTCTCTGTGTGCTCTTTTAAAATAGCTGCATAATCATTTCAAAGTGCCCTGATTTCTCCTACTGTAATGAGTGGGAGCCCAGAGCACATCTGAGATGAATTCGCATCATGCCTTGCCGAGGAGCCTGCCAAAAGAGCAAACCCATACTATCTGCAACATGTTCAATTATACTCTCAAATCAGAGGGGCACTTCATTAAGAGATGTGATCTCATTACACCTGGGGTCAGTATAGAGCAGCCTCTCCTCACTGACCGGGGACGGCTTTGTGCTCCACCAAAAACTGCCAATCTCACCAAGCTTAAGCAGGTATTACTTGTATGATGGACCAGACCTGTTGCCAGCAGGTGGACCTTTTTGTATCCCCGCAGCTTCAGACAAAACATTGCGTAACAGTAGCCAGTCCTGGCGGCCGGTATCTGACTCAAAATGAGTGAGGGACTAGAGGTGGAAAAAACTAATTGGGCTGAAGAGCTGCCACTTTCAGTCCAGGAAAGAAAATGTATCTGCATGTTCCCCAACTCGTGAACCACCATATTAAACAAACATATCACCAACCTTGACGCTTTTGTAAATGTGTTCTTTTGAAAAACAAAAATGTTTTTTCATCAATGCCTTGATTGGACATACAAATTTAGACCATCTATTTCTCACAGGGACATGGCTTGGCACTGATCCACTTGTTTTTTTCTCAAAGTGACCTCCCAACAATTTTCTTATTTGCTGTTAGGTATGGTAACAAAGAAGCAGGAACTGCATCCATCATCAAAAACAACTTGTGCACATCTGGAATGCTCTTTTACCAGTTTCACATTCTATGAGCACTTTGCTTTTATTTGTGGAATCCCTCTGAACCTCTTTTTTTTTAAACAGTTCACTGACCAACCCAAACACTCAAACAACTTTCCCCCAGCATTTACTACACTTTTATCAATTGTCCACACTAACAATAACATAATTTTAATCCCAGCTGACCTTAATTAACACACAGATGGCTGCTCAAAATGTAATTTCCAGAGAATTTCAAAACCTTACTTCAAAAAGTTACTTGGATTTTAAACAACACGTCACAGAGCGAACTTGCAACAGAGGTCACACCCTTGATCTTGACCCCCTTGAGGACACACCCTATGGTCTGACCACAAGACACCCTATGGTGTGTCCACTGTTGTTGACCAGTTCTGTGTGTTCTTTGTTGTCAACAGTTTTAACCAAGAGAAAACACCTGTCAGAATGGTATAGAAACGCTACACAACCTCTTAAGTGGCTGCAAAATTTTACAGAACACTCCTGCTGCTCTTGAACCTGCTCCATGTGATTTTAATTATTGACAAATTTATCCAGCAACTCAAATCAACCTTAGACTTGGTAGCATCATTCTTGACCAAAACTCAACAGTGCAAGACATTCAGCTCATCAAGAAGCAATTAACTGACAACCAAACATCTTGCCTTTTAGAAACACTCCTTACATCAGTTTTAAAGTCATTTTAAAGGTTGAGGAACAGCTTTTAAACATCATAAATGCTCTCCTCTTCAGATGGGTGTGTTCCCACCTCCTTCAAATTAGCAGTGGTGAGGCGCATCTGAAGAGCAGTTTACGCTCTAAAGTGTGTACTAACTATGAGCCTTTTTCAAAGTCACCATTTTTAAGGAGGCTCGAAACAGTTTTGTGTGCGCCTCTTTTCTGTGCTTGTGTTGCGCATGGCAACCCATGCAAGCCGGTCGCGTTGGCCGCTTGTCAAGCTTGTACTTGCATCTGCCTAGTTCTTGACCACAGCAAGGTTCCGACATTCTTGCTGTCGAGGACATCTTGTTTCTATTCGACCTCGTGGAAGACACGGAGACAGAGACGGATCAGAGAACACTTGGGGTGGGTCTCCTGCTGGCGTGGTTCGAGTTGGTCATTTTTTTTTCCTAAGAGAGGATCTAAAGAAAGGCTGAAGTCGGCATGGCAATCGGCAGCATGGAGAGGTGTGCCTCTGCCTACCAAAACTGGCAATGGTCCTGGCCAACAGGAAAAAAACCCAACACAGAGAACGAAAAGGGACGAAGTGGGAGCTCACCAGCAGCGGAAACAGACCCAGAGCAGACGTCACCAAGCCACGACTGTCTTGGCTTGTCTCAATAAAGTTCTCATACATATAATTTTTGGGGGTGTTTTTCGCTTCCTTTCAGTCTGTTCTATTAATTTATGAAGTTTCATCCAAATCATATATCAAGCAGTTGGTAAAAAAGCATCGGAAGGTGAAAAATCCCTCTTTTTACATAGGGTTACATACAAAAAGTGGGGAATCTTTGGGCTTCTTTAGCAGAAAAAGTCATCCTCATATCCCTCCCTTTTTGTTAATTCTGACTCCTTTTTGTATAAGGGATTTATCTAAAAATTGTAGAAAAAATACATGTAGAAAAAACTGTTTTGAGCTTCCTTAAGTAATATATAAATGAAAAACAACATCTTTGCACCAATTTTCTGTTATCCTGTCTCGTCCTGGGCACAACTGTTTTTAGTATGAGTCCACCCCAACTTCAGTCAGTGACAGTAGATTTAGTCATATCCCAGCAAAACTGTTTTTTCGTCTATAAAAATGGTTTTGTTTGAATCCATACTGATCTAAATGGCATTAAAATGAACCATGTCACGAATTGAGTGGATCAGGGGCCTTGAAAAATCAAAACTGAAGGCAGTCTCCCCCTCCAGCAGCACATTCCTTCCTCTGCCTGCGATGGTGCTCACAGCTCAGTCATATAATTACTGAAATTATTAATTATGAAGGGAAGAAGAGCAGAAAAGTGCCCCCTAATATAGCCCTGTGGGGCGATCTGTTGGTGCTCTGTCAGTGGGGCAAGATAATCTTGGACCCACAACCATGCACTGATTAACCTGTTTTAGAGAATCTCTCAAGAATATTTAATTTTGTAAACAGTGACTTAACCTCAAATGAGGCTAACCATTTTATGAAGACTAAAAATCTTTTTTTGTGTTGAATTTTATAAGAAAAAACTTCAACGATTTTATGAACTCACCCAAAAAACAATCAAATCATTACATTTCTACAGCTTCATTTAGCAGACTCTTTTGTCCAAAGCATGTCCTATTAAAGCATAATGAAACCCACCAAAATTAAGTGGTGCTGTTGATTGCGTCCAGTCTTATTTTTGACTTTGAAGTCAAAGTTTTTCAAAGCAGTTCAACTGCACAGTGACATTTTGATTTGGCTTTGGTGGAATCAGACTGAAGCTAACACAGGATCTAATGCTGGAGCTCAATGATTGAGTTATGGCTCAAGCTGACACTAGACGGAACATCACGATCCTTTCTGTGAGGAAAGTGTCCACACCACAAGTGCTGTTTGAAGGTAATAATGAAGGCCTAGAAGGTCAAGATTGGTTCCTCTTTAAAGTTATCCCATTTAACATCAAAAGCCAAACAATTGTGAAAAATTTCCTTGTACAGACATACACCAGCTTGGACGCCTGAGACATCTCAGATCCTATTTCAGGTCTGTATGATTTGTGTTTCCATCGTAGCATTGCTTTCAATTCTAAATAACAATGTGTAGCCACAGTGTGGGTCCCTAAGCTAACCTTTTGGGAGAGCCAGAGCATCATTTAATTTTACTCAGTCCAAAAAATTGATCGAAATACCAAAAAGAGAGAAGAATCTCAACAAGACCCATCGATTCTTGATATTCAGGCAGCGAGTACCCACTAAATCTTTTCTAAATATCCACCACATCACATATGATTCTGACATCACGTGAAAAAATCATACAATCCTACCTTGATTTAAAACAATAAAATGAATTATTATTTAAAAATAACCCTGCTGTTTATACTGCATCTGTACATATGATGTCAGTGGATGCACATGCTTGCCCATGTGTGTGGTGTCTCGTGTGTGTGTGTGTGTGTTGGTGTGTGAGTGTGAGAGAGAGAAAGAGAGAGAGAGAGAGAGATTTAGTGATTTTTCAGTAAATACATGCTGCAGGTCATATGATTAAGCAAAACATGTGAGTGATTTGTTGAGTTGAGAGTAAACCTGCAGGAAAAGGTTTAACGCAGTCGTTAATGCAACGTCTCTATTAACATGTTGGCACTCTTTGTGTGTGCATGAGTACGTGCGTGTGTGTATGTGCAGGTGTGTGTGTTCGAACCCGATTAATCCTGAAAAGTTGCTCCATGGTGGAAAAAGTCACCACATGAAACCCTCTCAGTCAAATTCTTTTACACAAGAACAAGTTACTTAGACTTTTAATATACACCATGTTCGTGATTATTACACAAATGGTATTTAAGCATCACAAAGATTACATTTTTTGTTGTATCACAGGGCTCTTTGGATCACTGAAATCAATCTCAGACACCTTTTATAACTCGCTGATTCAGAGCCACAAGGGTTTGTGTGAGAAAAGGCACAATGGGAAATATTTCTGCATGGCAAAAACATCGGATTGAGAGACCAGCTGCTTAAATGCCTTTACAATGTAGTAAACAGTTATTTGAAGCTGCTGGTCCCTCTGGAGTCTCTTGAACATCAAGGTGTAGGATCTTTCAGAGGCTTGCAGTTATTAATAAACCTTCTATTTGGCCACCCCTAACCAATGCTCACAAGCAGAAATGGCCGCAGTGGGCACAGAAATACAGAAAGCAAGTGCTGTGCAACCCTGGATGGTCTCGGCTGATGAAGTAGTGGATGGTTGGTAAACGGCCACCATAGCTCAACAAGGCTGCGACGTAAAGAAGGTTGCGGAGAGATGCTTCGAGCCAGAATCATGGGGAAAGAGCTGGTCGGCCGCTTTATGGTCCCTGAAGGTGTGAAAATGACCTCTTTGAAGCACCGGTATGTGGAATTTCTGACCACTTTCTTCTTTGGTACAAAAAGAAGAACCATGCTCTCCATCACAAAATCATCTTCATGCATGACTACCCATGCTGCAAGGAATACCTCTGCATCATTGGCTGCTATAGGCATAAAAGGAGAGCAACTCACAGTGTGGCCCCGCCCCTCCCCTGAACTCAACCCGACTGTGAACCTTTGCAGCATCCTCAAGCAAAAGATCTATGAGGGTAGAAGACAGTTCATGTCAAAAGAGAAAACTATGGGAGGTTATTCTGATATCCTGCAAAGAAAACCAAGCAGAAACTCTCCAAAAACTCACAAGGTCAATGAATGCAAGAATTGGGAAGCTGCTATCAAATAGGAGGTCCTCTGTTAAATGAAGATTGATCTGTTAAGATGTTTTGTTTTCCAATACCTTTTTTAAATTTTCACTTTTTCAAAAACAGAAACAATACAAACAAATCAAACATACAAGACAGCATGAACACGCATGAGCATAGTATGAGCATGTTATAGATCAAATGGGGTCCCAAAGAAAAAAAGTATTAAAGTTAACAAATCACAGCAGCAGTGTACAGGGTAACCATGTATTGACAGCATCTCTACATAGAGCACCACCCAGGAGCCTCAAAGCCTGTACAAGTCCAGTGCCTTTTAGAGAGGCAACCGTAGCAACATTCTACAAGGAGCTAAAATAACCCAGAAGAGGACATTACGAAGATATAGACATTACAAGAGGAGCGCCAGACCACCTCCCTGCGCCCCTGATGTATAGTCTGGGAGACGGTTTAGGAGGGGTGCCCAAAGTTCATCAAAACCCTCTCATTGCTCATCAGAACTGTACTTAGATGTTCCATCAGCAAGACTTTAAAGATTTCTGTATGCCAAGAAAAGCAACTTATCCATTAATTTTTACTGGGTCCTTGTCAAAGAGAGCTTCTCATTCGCAAGATTTAACAGAAACAAACCAGGGTTTATTTCTAATTTCCTTTTAAAATTAGAATCAATTTCCTGTGAGACTTTTTGCCAAACTGAAATATTGTGGGACACTTCCAGTTGCAGTGTGTGTAAGACCCAACCTCCATCTTACACTTGATACGAAGGGGGGGGATCACAGAGGATAAGGTGCTAAGGAATGGGGGTGTGCACTGCCACCAATGGAGGATCCTAAACTGATTGTTACCTTGCCTGTTCCACAAAAAACTCTCCCATTTGAGTTGATTGTGTCAGACCAGGCCCCCTTCTCAAATTCAGCCCCCAAGTCCATCTCCCATGCAGTTTTTATTCGGTCGATATTACATGTATTGAAGGACTGTAGTTTTTAACTAACAATGGGATACCAATTTCTTGCAGCCACAGAGTTGCAACAAGGATGAGTCAACTGCTGAACGAGTTTCTGATGAAGTGAGATTGTTGATGAAATGTCCCATCTGGAGAAAGCCCAAAAAGTGTTTGGATGGTATGCAATACTTATGAGTTGTTCAAATGACAGGAGTTTCCCAGCCTCAAACAAATCATCAGCAATCCTTAACCCACAATCATACCAGCACTGAATAATATATTTGGTCCCAATCCAGGAGAAAAGGCTTTTTTTTTGGGTGGGGGGTGGGGGGTGGGGTGGGGGATTGTATGTAGAACTGATAATAAAACCCTCCCATGGGTGAACTTTATACATTTTTCCCAGGTTTTGATTTTGTTAATTATAATTTTACTGTTTTTCACCTCATTCGGGAGTGGGGATGTTTCATTTGTAGCTAGGCTGAGCAAAGATAGAGAGGGGCAGTGCCATGCATCAACATTTTACTGGTGTCTGGAATAAAGAAAGCACTCCAGCCACCCCACTATCATGTGCATGTGGCATGCCGAGGCTTAAAACAAAAAGTGAGGTAGTGAGAGGCCGCCCTCCCTATTTTGGCAACTGTAGAATCTAAAGGCTGAAATGTGGCTTCTTCCCGTGTGACATACATTTTGAGATTGCTTTAACAGAGTTGTTAAGTTTTTAAGGGAGCATTAGCATTGGGCATAGGATCCTTGGGAGAATATTCATTTTAATCAGGCTGACTCTGCCCATCAGAGAGACGGAAGGTCAAACTATCCGACCAAATCACTCTTGACTGTCGATATAATGGGGGAAAGGTTTAGCTTGTATAGGTTGTTCAGTTGGCAGAAACACCTGGATCAGTAAAGCCTGATTCAATCCATTTAAAAAGAAATTGACCAAGGCACAGTTATCCCCCAAATCGCCCAGAGATAGAGCTTCTGATTTATTGTAATTAAACTGCCAAAGTCATCTATGATTGAAACCAGGGCAGGCATGAATATTTCAGATTTAGTCAGGAAAATAACAACATTGTCTGCATAAAGTGCCACTTTATGAACAGTACTGCTAGACTCAACCAAACCACATCCTTGTATAACCCCGCAAGTGGCTAAATAGCTTGTGAGAACAGTAGGGGAGACAGAGGGCAGCCCTGTCTTGTGCCTCGTCCCAAGTAAAAGGCCTCAGGGGCACATCCATTAACTAGCACCCTTACCATGGGGGCAGTATGGAGCAGTCTGACCCATTTAATACATTCTGTTCCCAGACCAAATCTCTGAAGTACCTCAAAAGATAATCACAGTCGACCCTGTTAAAGGCCTTAGCTGCATCAAGAGATATACACAAGATTGTCACTTGACTGATAGATACTTATTTGTCATATCCACAGCATAAAAGCATCAGTTTTAACAGTGTACAATGGAATTGTCTTGTTTGCACACTTCCACAAATCAATACATTTTTTTGAAAATAAACAAACAGAGCAACATTTACAAATAAAACTTGATAAATTGAAACCAAATTTTAAAGAGGGAGGGAACTCAGGTGCATGTTTGTACTACTTACATGTAGCATCATCAGTGAGATGTATGTATGTATGTATGTATGTATGTATGTATGTATGCAGTAATTATATAAGGTTACAATGCCTGATGACACATGTTTAGACAGCAGGGAGTTGAGTCAGTGATTGTGGTTGTTCAGGAGCCTAAGACCTA
>JASSRZ010000007.1:18446596-18458634 GCA_032164315.1 Malacoctenus gilli
ATTTTTTTTAGAGAGCACCAAAGTTAGTGTTCGTGTCGTAGTTACTTTTCATGTTGGCTCTGAAATGAGAAGAAAAGAAAACCTATTGTTTCTTTGACAGGGTTGGTGTGTGCCCATTAGCTGTCCTAACTCCTTGCACAGAGACAGTTGGGTAATAATGCACTCTCACGTCGACACAATGACAAAGTGGGAAGCCTTTTTTTTTATTCTTTCCGTGTGGGAGCTGGAGCCAAGCCACATATGGCTTTAAAGGTGCCAAGACATCAAATTTCACTTTCCTAGGGTTAAGGGGGTTATAATGTGATCTGTTGAGCACTGATGAGGCCATGTGAATGACAAAAGCAAGTATCAAAGTCCCTGTTCATAGTCTGTCAGCTTTCTGTTTTTGTTAAGAAATGGTTCAATCTGAAAGCAGGTTATCTTTCTACATAGGTTAGCTTTCCACGTCGTGTATATGTTCTCCAATGAGAGCACACTATCGAGCAAACGGCCCACCTCCCTCCACTCCGCCCCCCCAGCTGATAACTACTGTGTTGTCCTGGAAACATCATTCCCTATGTCCTCAGCTGTGTCTAAAGGAGCAGATATATGCCTGTTATTACAGAAGCATGTACATTTAAAATTGCCACTCAGAAACAACCACGTCAAGGCATCTTTGTGCAGGCAAAGTATGTTTTTCCTCTTCTGATGATGCTTCAGGCCCAAACATAAGGGAGCAAATCTCCACTTGTCATCATAATGAATCTGACAGAGTGTAGCCCTGAGAAGACTGGTGTGGATGGAGGGGGCAAGGGGGCGTGTTTGACCAGTTTTCCAAAAGAGGTCGTAACCTTTTTACTGAGGAGGGAAACGTGGCCTGCCAAAACAATCCCCTTGTGAAAAGAATTACTGTAAGTTATGTCTTTTGATAATTGTTATGTGCAACAAAATCAACTCCATGAAATAGTTTATACTGCTGCGTCATGGCCCCTTTTACTCCAGTCTACCTTTTAAATTGTTATTGGAATATATTTCAAAGAACAAATATAATGAAGAATGAACTTCTAACTGTAGGACAAACAGCTTCAGTGGACTCCAGGTCTCGACTAACTTGAGTGTGTTTGGTGCGTTCAAGCCTTTTTATGGGTTTGAAACACAAAGGCACAAAGTGCTTCAGCAACTTGACTCCACTGCATCCACATGACTTGCAGTAGTTTGGAATTGAATCAGTGAGCCTGGCCCACACAGCCGGTCACCACGCATTGAAGTTTCTTCAAGATACAGCTGACCTTAATGAGCCAGGCCCATTTTGACCAATCTGCTCATTCCGACATCTTCATCCCAACACTGATTTGAAGCTCATCCCCTTATTAATTCTCACACTTAGTACAATTAAGTGACTCAGGTCAATGGATATATAAACGCATTCGATAGAATACATTCTCTAACCTAGAAATGTCGTCCAGTCTTACTCCAGCTTCCATTTCAGAGTTAATCCGCAGTTTCTGTGTGGCCTCAGGCAGCTCCAACAGTTCAGTGACAGCAATAAGGGAAAACAGAAACAGCCGCAGACAGAAGATCTTCTGTCATGACAACACAGTGAGCTCATAGGAAATTGATGTCGGCATGAAGAAAGGACTGTGCTGCACTTCGAGATCTCTTATCTCACGGTTTACTGCACACATGCACGCACAATCCTGAGTCCAACATGCAACTTTATCGATCTGCTGGTCTAGGGTTTGTAATTAGTTCATAAAAATGTTGATATTTCAATTAACATCTATCACAAATACAACAACAGCAAAATACTGAAACAAGACTTTCACTATTAGAGTGAAATGCAAGTGCATCGTATTGTAGAACTGCTCCATGGAAATAGTTTCTTGGTGAACTGAATCACATTTTGACAGACAAAACATTTAAATAGATATTATTCTTATTTGTGCGACACTGATTTTCTTTTCTTTTTTTTCCTGACCTAAAACTATTCTCCAAATTAAGTTTTGTTTTTCTGGTTAGTTTTAGTTGACAATCATAACCCTGTAGATACATTTATCAACAAATGCAACATTCGTCCTTTTCTCATACCTAAACACTATTAATAGCTTGTCAGACAAACATTTGAAAAAATAGTTAGTTTTTTTTCATCTTCTCCCTCATTCTGATGTATGATAGGATGTGGAATATGGCAAGTATGTAGCACAAAGTGAGTGAGCTGCATATGCATTTGAACAGAATAGTGCTGCAATAGCCTGAACGCAGCTTTCTGTACTGTTTGCTTCCAAAGCCCTTGTAGCTACACTGCCAATCTGCTTTAATGTGAGATTAAAGTAAAAGGAAGTTTTGGAGATACCGTGAAGAGTACCCAAGTTGCTGCTGGTGTGATTGCAGGCTTTTTGATGTGCGTACTTGAAGATACGGATACGCAGTTCACTTGCAGATATGTATGACAGGATCAAAGCCAAGACCAAAAATCCAAAGACATGTGTGTATGTCTGCAGGTTCAAGCCTCCTTAGGAGCCTCTTCAGAGAAAAGAGGAAGGATGAGCTCCAAATCAGTGTCTTTGTAATAACATCCCTCATACCCTCTTTTTATTGTCACCTCTTCAGCTGACACAGCCCAACTTAAGGATTGCTTGTTTGTGTTGACAAAAGCCTCCCTCCTTGTCCCCAGTCTGATCTCGGGTCGTTCCATCAGCACTGGGCTCCCTTTAAAAATAACCTTTGGGCAGAAGAGGAGGGTGCGGTGAGGGAAAAAAGAAAGAAAGGAAAAAAAAAAAAAAAAACGCCACCACCTCTGGGCAGTGAAATTGCCTTGTCACACAAAAAGGAGTCATTATTGAGATAAATCACCCCATTCTATTCCATAACTAAACTCTGCATCAGCTAACTTTCCAGTGGCACCTGCCATCCGGGCTGAGCACTCACACGCTCTCTCCCTCACCGCACTGAGTCGGGAGTACTGCCTCTGGTTGCTGTGCTTTGACTTTTGCTTCAATGTATTTTTTTTCTCGTGCTGTTCAGTTTCAAACGACTTAGACTGTCTGTCTAAAATGAGACCGACTGGGAATGTGGTGTCACCTGCCCTTCCCTACTGTGCTCACTGAAACTCTTGTTTTCAGATGGTAAAAGGAGATAAAGTCTATGCGTGTTTTAGCTTCAAGTCAAGTGAATTTGCACAATCAGGAATTCCACTTCCAAATTCCTCTGCCGTTTGTGCCAGCGTCCACTCACAGCATGCAGGAATTGAACAAAGTGATAAACTGATACAAACAGGCGACGCAAGGTCAAACAGAACCCCCAAATACATACAGTCTGTTTTAGCTCAACCTGCCACCCACAAAAAAAGAAAACATGAAATGCATGGTTCGAATGAAATCTTCATGCAAACCAACAAAAATAGTAGGGAAATGGCAGTTAGACACTATTATGCAAATGTTATCTCAGCAGCTCCTTTTACTCTTACTATCATATTGGAAAAGATTACCTCCGTGGGATGTGCAGACATAGAGATACAGATAGAGTGAACAGCTCAGTTACCATGTCGGAGCTCAGAGTAGAGCTGCTGTTTCTCCACATAGAGAGGAGCTAGCTGAGGAAGCTCCAGCATATGTCTATGATGCCTCCTGACCACCTGCCAAGGAAGCAATCCAGGCACGTCCCACTGGGAGGAGACTCGGAGGGGACCCAAGACAAGCTGGAGGGACTGCTGAGACTGCTGCGCCGCGACCTGGCAGTTGAGCAGCTGACAGTACAAAGGCAATTTTTCACTGCATATTCTTTGTTTCCCATGACAGACTTTTGACAAGCAGTTCAAACTGGGAACCCTGATTTAAAACACACGGCTTAATTCTACTAATTAAATTTCCTGTGGGTCCACTTAGAAGCTTGGCAGACAAACTGCTCACCCCAAAACGAAGAGTACAGTAAATGCAGTGAAGTCAAGATAAAAGGCAGTTTCATGTTTGTTTCAGACTGGACAGTAAACTGCAAAATACAATTTTTGATGATGTTTATTTTGTGTTTCTTAAACCTATTATCCCTCCAACCATGCAAAAAGAAACAGATTGAGGTAGTTACTCCTTATATTATCAAGAAATCCTACAACAACATGTTGATTGTGAGACACAGCTCCTGGGAGTCGGTCTTTTCAAGGTTCAGTCCAAGTCAAATAAGCTATTGCTTAAAAATTTTAAAAACCAAGCTAGATTGAATGCTTTGAAATGGATTATATATATATTCAAGCCTGCCATGCACCCAGACCTTTAACATGTCCCAAAAGCTTTAAGTAATCAGTGTACTGCACTAAAGAAAACGTCCTAACAACACCCCGACAATGCAGCTCAGGTTGCTCTGCAGCTGTGGCTTTAGCTCTTTCTCTCAATTGGAGCCTTTGGATTTGTGTGCTTGAACATCAGGGCGGGAGGCAAACGGAGATGGCCCAATGTTTCATCCCAATGTTTCATCCCCACCACAGCTTTGGTCTTTGGGAAACCAAACAGCATCGACTGTAAAGCGCAATCCACGACACGCTGTGGTAGAAGTCAGACAGGACGCACTGCTCTGTTAGTTTTGCCCTCTGTGAAGGGATGACAGATTTTTCATCCAAAGAATGCATTAAAAATGTTGGGAAAACAATCACACATCAATAATTACTGTATTTTCTAGATGATCAGTTACACTCTTGTCACAGTTTGGCTGCGGGAGCCACTAATATGTAAAATTTACTCTTAATTCTGAAATTTGACACATTCATGATTTTCACACTGCCAACCACAAGAGGGCGCTCTATGTTCTTGTACCTGTACCTTGTGTAGCACTGAAATGGAACATTACCGGAAACTTAGAAACAACTGAGAAGGACTGGGAAAAAATGCCATCAAAAAGGTAATTATATTATGGAGATTAGCAGAAATATGCAGGCGAAAAACGGGAATCGAGCAGCAGGAAAACTGTCTGAAAGTAGTGGCTGATGAATGGAGAGCACAGCTTCACAGCAACTGGGAGAATGTGCCGTGCAACTTTCCTTGAAGTCATTGGATGGATCGCCAAAGCCTGGGCTTCAGTGACAACCGAAACCTTCCTATCAGGATTCAGAGAGGCTCGAAACATTTTTGGAACTGCAACTGATGAGTCTGACAAAAGCGATGCAGAACACGAAGCAATACTTCGTCTACCTCCAGAGTTGGCAGAGTTGTTTTGAAGTAAGATTGAAGATAAACAATTCATTGGTTATGGTGATTTGGAGTGACCTTGATGGATTGTAAATGAGTTAGAATGTTCTTTACGCTATATCCTTTTGAATAACTGTTCCTTATTATAATGGGTTGTTTACATATGTGTTTTTTTTTTTCAAATTTATTATTATTGTTTCAAATTGCCTACAAGATAAAATGTCTGTGCTTGGTCTCAGACTTTCTTAAATAAACTTCACCCCAAAATGTAACTTATTTATGTTTTTTTCTTCTTTATTATGCCTTTTTATGCTGGTGCAACGTGTACTCTGGAGCGATGTATACAGTGAACCCTCATTTGTCGCAGGACTTAAGTTCCAAAAAGACCCTGTGATAGGTAAAATTCATAAAGTAGTCACCTTCATTTTTTATTTACAATCATTATACAACACTGCGTTCTGTAAAGGCACACCACATTATAAGGCACATGGTGAAGATACAGAATACCAAAAAGGTAACAAAAGCAAAACAATGAATTTAGTTGAACTTCAATCAAGTACGTATTTCACAATACTTTAACAACAGAATTAAACAGCTGGGTAATTTCGCCTTCCAACATGCCTAATTCCTTCTCATCATTGTCCAAGTCAGTCACGAGACATGTGGCTGTTCGGCAATGATGCTGGTTTTCACAAAATCTCAGACAACAGTTGAGAAGATACCTCAATCCACGATAAATTCATATATGGTAGCATTGCTCGTAGCTGTGCTTGCCGTCTGCAATCTATCACTCAAACTTTACTTTGAGCTGCTCTATTCCCATGTACTGCCTGTACCGGGAACCCTCATTTATCACAGGGGTTACATTGCAAAAATAACCTGCCATAGACAAAATCTGCAAATTAGTGAGCCTTATCTTTTTTACAATTACAGTACTGTGTTCTGTAATGGTGCCCTACAGCTCTGTAGTTTCTACCAAAGTTTAGCATATCCTGAAGCTTAACCTTTTTTTGCAATAGTTTGGGTCTTACTGTATTTTATGCCTGCATATGCAAGCGCCTTTGTTGGTGCAGAATGTTTTGTCGACATTTGGGTTTTGTCATTGAAAAAACAATTGCAAACATAAATTTGTCAAGCTGAATGCATTCTCTACTGGACAGAGCGGAGGCATGAAGGAGATTGTCATTGGCCTGCAGTCCCTTAGCCAATCAAGACGCAGAACACAATGCATCTTCATACACTGTAAAAAAAAACTGCATTAACAAAAGAAGATGTGAAAAAGTGACCCATGTTAAAGTGAGGGTTTACTATAGTTTGAATTATGCCTCGTAAGCATGTCTCTTCCCTGGTGCCCTTTTAAGGGGGGATGTAGACAAGCAAATGTTGTTTGGCAGCATAGAAATAGCATGCCTACCAGAGCGTGGCGGCAGTAAATGTATGTAGTACTTATTGTTCTCTTCTCCCTGTGTCAGCGGGAATTGGTCCTCCAAGTCAGACGACAATTTGACTGATTTTGGATCTCATTGCACACATAAGGTGCACTGCTGTTGTTTGAGAAAAATGTTAATGCTTTTAGGTGCACCTTATAGTGCAGAAAATATGGAAGTCACCAACAACACCCCTCCTGTCACTATCATGCCCTAATTGTGTTTAAAAACATTTCTCACTTAAACTATTCATTGTCATTGTCTTACTTGTTATTATTTTTTCTAACAAATTGCATACCAATTGTTTTTTCTTTGGCAGTTGGGGTTTATGTGGCATATGCTCAGATATTGAAAGTTTCTGAATGCATTTATTTAGAATGGATTAGCAGGTATCAAAGGCTGGAAAAGTAACAAGTCCCCGTGGACTACTTGGGGGCTTTAAAGTTGAGTCCTCCAGACCAAATCTTTTTATTTGCCACTGCAGCTTCAGTCTGATGTGGAATCTTACGTTGTGGAACACTAGTTGTATGGGCTGTCCAGACTTCCTTCCTCAAGCTTTTTGGCAAAACCCAAGCGAGATGGGCGATGCAATTCACCAGCGTGTCCTGGCTCAACCACAGGGTCCCCATCAAGCCTACAACACCCCTCCAGAGAGGAAACTGGAGATATCCGAGACAGATCCCAAGCCACCTCACCCAGCTCCTCTTGATATACTGGAGCAGTGTTGGAACTTTGACTTCCTCCCAGCTCTGAAGTTACTGGGCACCAGACGCACAAATTGAACTTAGTGAGTGTTGCTTTAACACAAGAATGGACACAAGCAAAGAAAGACGAGGAGAATCAGTCATAGTCTCCTCTGAATTCTCACCAAGTGCAGCTTCAACAAGTTGTGGCTTTTCCACAACTGATTACAGACAGTGTTTTCGTGTGTTCTTGTGAGAAAACCTTGTGTTGACAATAAGCATGGAAAGTAAACATTATATGAAACATATATTTCATATCCAAAAATACAAAGTAATACAGCACAGCCATAGAATCATGCAAGATGAAAATCAAAAACATATTCTGAGACGAGTTCATAGTTTTACAAAAATAACAAATCATGTTTCACTAAAGTTTTCAAACATTACGTTTTAACAGGTGGAAACAGACCAGCAAACCTCAATTGAAGACAAACGACTACAAAAAAGTGAAATGCTGCTTCATATATTGAAGGAGAAAAGAAAGAGCCTGGTGTGAATCTGAGGCAAGAGAAGAAAGACAGAAACCTCCTTTCACAGTCTTTGTATTTACCTATAACAATGGTTCTGGTGTGAGATGGTGCGTAGCACAATGTGTGAGTGATAATAATTTTTCCTGACTTACTTATTCGATGTCACATTTTGCCCAGAGTCCTGTGAGCAGTAAGCAGGATGCTGGTTTGCAATATGTCCCGAGAGTGTATGTCTTGTAGGCTAAAATACCTGTTACTCAAACATGTGGGCAGAATGAAACAATTTTCTTAGTTCACTGGCAATACTGGCTGAATTCAGAGACAAATGCGAAGCACTGTGATAGCAGAGAAAACGAGGGGGGGTTGCTCTCCGACTGGGTGAGACCAGGCTCCTTGTTGCCCCCACCGCTCACGCCCAAGTTCTCTCCGCTCTCTAATTGGAACAACCTCCTTAATTGGGTTTGGTAACCATGGAGACAGCCACTCCATCTGGAAGCCAATAACCTGAGGAAGACACCTTCAAGACAGAAGATAATGCCAAGCGAGACGGCCTCGACTTTGAGTCAAGACAACTGGAAACGAGGTAGCAACAGGGAAGTCTTCCATCAGTGCCAAAGCAAGTTCCTGCACATTGCCGCGCTGCAGCTGGTCAATAACACCGCAGGACCACCAGAGCACAACATGTTCTGTGTTACACATGTGGTTCAGTTCACTTACTTACTGTTCAAAGAAAAAACATCAAATTCTTTGCTCAGGCTTGAAGTCAGCCAGTTAAAACACAAAGTTACAGTCCAGACACAGAGAGGCATATATTGTGTTTTTGTACCAAAACGGTTGCTGAAATACTCTGGTCTGCCACGTCAGTGTCATGTGTAAGACTCCACACAGGGTTTGGACACTCATTGAGACTTATACTAAAATGTGTGCTCTGGTGATTTTTTTCCTGTATCGACTGACCGAGGACTGATTGGGAAGAATTTCATTTTGCCTGTCTTGTCCCACCAGTCCTCATTCTTCTTTACATGAAGGCAAAGAAATGATTATATGATGCATTGTGACTTTTTCAAATCTGAAAATATGAACTCCTGCGTGTCAGAGTCTGCATGTGGAGGGCAGAGTGACTCTCTGTCCCTACCAGCTCTGTGCAGTGCACCAAGACCCTGTTTCACGACGTGAAGAGAATTAAATTCTCCAAAATGTGGTCGCACTTCAGTAAGATTGAAAGAGACAATGCTTGTTGTCACACATGCACGTGAGAGTGTAAACACTGGCAAACACCTTGCTAAAGCATGTCACCTACGGGCAGAAAAGGGACATAAGTTGTTCCTTGCTTACCCAGGTATGGCTTGTATGCTCGAGGTACTGAGCCCAACCCAAAGTAGGCAAAACTATATGAACATATTTGTTGAGTGTTGGCATTTGCTATGACTGTGTGTTCATAAATTCAGCCTGACATTCAGAATTAGCTTCACTTTCAGATGACAGAGCAGTAGAGATTTATTCATTTTGGGGCTGTGGACAGACTATATATTTATTTTTATTTCTAGTTTTGCCCAAACTTAATGTTGGTGTCAGTTATTAAGATACTTCCACTGTTTACATAATTTGACACGGAAAAGTTGCTGTCAAAAAAAGAAGTGCTTGGCTTAGATGTGACGATTGAAAGAGGTTTTATAAGGACAACATCCTGCTATTTACCTGACATTCGTTCACAGTTGCGCTTCAAACTTGCATATATTTGCTGAACATTTCATTAAAACATAATGCATTGTTTTTTAGTAAAGCCAGCTTGTTTTGTAAGTAGGACCTGTCGACTTTGTTCTGTAGATCAAAAGGTCGGATTTATTCCTGAATCACGTAAAGATTTTTTTTCCCTGGGTTGCGGGAGGGGTTGATGTTGAAATAATAATAATAATAATAATATGATAACATTAAAATGATAGTATCTTATTGAAGTGACTTTACAAAACGCAACAACCCATTGATTCCACACAAAAGAAATTAGAACAAGAAAAAAATTAGAGACATAAAAATGGACAATGCCACAAACCACAGACTCTGTGACACACAAGCTGTGGACATACTGCTGAGCAGTTTGTTGTAACTGAGGGCCAATGCTGGCGATATGGTTGTTGCAATAAAAAGGCTACATATGCAAGTTGCACTTCTCTCAACGATTCTCGAAACTTAGATGTTAACATGAATATATTCATCATGTATTTCAAAACTGGGTCCCTTTCATAATTGTTACTGTATTCAAGTCCACCATAATTCAACAACTTTGAAAGTTTAAATAGAATTTAAATTGTAGAATCAGCTACCAAGACATACTCATACATCGAAAAACAACACAAGTGAGGGTAAAAGAAAAAAAAAAATGGTATCACTTTGAACTTATTTTCCCCAAAAAAGTTAGTGTCTGTGTTTCAAGTGTGTTTTTTAGGAGTTTCCCCATTGCTCTGCTGAAATGCAAAATATCTCCTACAACCTAACTTTTTAACAGGCCAAGGGGTTGTAGCTCCAGCAACATTTGTACAAGCTATAGACAGCTTTCACACATTGGATTTAGGTACCAGCCTCACAGCAGTGGGACCCATTAGTGCTATCAGGTGACCGGAAGAGCCATTCACACAAACCAGTTAAGGCTACATTGTTTTGATCTCACACACAGCAAGCTGGAACGTTCAGGATGACGTATAAGATACATGTTTTATGGAATGATGAAGCTTTTGCACACAGATCCCGATTATTAAGCAATAAGAGGGGTAATATGCTAGGGGCAGAATGGTCTTTATTAGCTATTGTTTCGCACTTTTGTCCTCTAATGATGATAAAACAGCAGTTCTTCTGCGGCACTCATCCTCGGCTCAAAATGACACATCTACCTTGTATCTACTAGTGTACCCCACACGGAACAGAGACCACAGACAGCTAAGTGGGTTAGAAAGCAAATTTTACACAAGTGAGGTTAAAGGTATGGCCTTTGGATGATCTGAAGCAGTTTCATGTGCTGTAAAAGCGGTTGCACTCACATTTGTGAAGTTTGATGACAAACTGAAGAGGCAGATAATAAATGCAGTAACTTAAGAGGAGACAACAAACACCAAAGAGATCAGAGAAGAACTTCAAGGGCAAGAACAGATCACGCCATTTGGCCAACGTGGACTTCATTTCAGACAACCACAGTTTGATGAAAAAAAAGAGCTCTTGATTGGCCAAACTGCAGTGTGGAAAGCCACAAAGCTTTTGGAAAAGTACCCTTGGGTCAAACTGGAGCGCCAGCATCATCTTTATGAACTCAAAGACAAGGCGCACAAAAAAAAGAACACTGTACGCTCCATGAATCACGGAAAAGGCTTGGCTATATATTGAAACTGTGGTACAGATATTGGTCACAATCACAGGTCATTGGTCCTTTTAAAGATAACAAGCCAATACACAAATAAAGCACCCAAGAATGGAATAGACATCGCTTCAGAAGCCCTCTCTGAACTCTGTCCTAAATCCTATCAAACGTCTGAGAAAGGTGCAAAAACATTCCGTCTGAAGAAAGCATCCTGTCTTATATAAGACACCTGAGGCAATTGCCCATCAGGAATAGAACAAAATACCTGTTGACAATGTACAAAAGTTGGATTAGGAGTGACAAAATGCTTTTGCCTGAAGATGTAATATCATTGTCTGCACATTGTCTGTAAAGCAAGTCCTTTCAGCATTCGGTGAGACTTGTATCTTTTTACACTTCACAGAAAGTCAGAAGACAAGTGCATCAGCCAGAGGTGACCTTGAGTCAGAGGGCTAAAGTGCTATGCTGCTTTTTCATTTGTCTGAAAGGACCACAGAGGTCGCCCTCGCCGCACTTATTTGATTGAATTGTCAATGGCAGGGTGATAATTTTCTACCGCACGCCACTCTCTCACACGCATACAAATGCAAAGTGTAGCAGGTGATGATCCTGAGGGGAAACTGTTCATTATTCCACAAACTCCTCTCACTAATCTGTGTTTAAGAACTGTTCTGCTCCCATAATCCGTACGACTCCATCACGCTCCCTTCCAATCTGGCTGTGGCCTTTCTTAAAGGACAGCCAGGCACGCAGGACACTTTCTCTGGCATCCTTTTCATCTGACCTTGGAGAAAAGTAGCTATTATGTTACCTCAAGGTTGTATAACACACACACACACACACACACACACACACACACACACACACACACACACACACACACACACACACACACACAC
>JASSRZ010000007.1:18464125-18478649 GCA_032164315.1 Malacoctenus gilli
GCAGAGGCAGGACGAACAGGCAACAACCTAAAGAATTATAACATTTTTATCATTGGTGAAAACCAAAATCTAATTTAATTGGGATTAAATTTCCATATTTTCACACCCAATTGCAACTTCCTTCTTTAAGCTCTGTCTGTTATGGTATCAGACCTCCACAGACTCAAACAGCTCACTCTGAACACTGAGTTGTCTATTTTATTCTTTAAGACATAATTTTCAAATGTAATGGTTTTAATGAAGCTCCCTCAGCTTATTGGTTCTCAAATAGGGGTGAGGGTACCCCTTGGGGTAAAAAGAAAGTTAAATTCAACTAATACCTCTTTTTCATAACCAATATCATTTTTAATTGAAAATAAACAATATTAACTGAAATTTACAACTTGTTGTGAGTGAATGTGACTTAAGAGTTAGTCACCTTATTTCCCCTTTACTAGTTTGTGTCAATGTCCTCACTCACCCTGCTGACTCAGTAACATGCAACCACTCATTTGGCAATGTTTTCCCCATTAAATGTTTTTTGAAAAAAACAAAAAAAACAAGATTATGGTCTGCTGCAAGGTTGTTTTTTTTCTGCAGTCTGAACAAGCATAACTGTTAACGGAAAGGACCAATCATTGAAAATGTTACTTCTACATTCCAAATCATTATCGAAGTTCACTTTTATGCCTTCATACCATTCGTGTTTTATAAAGCAGAAATTATAAGCATTGCAGTAACACATAACAGAACCAAACTGCATGTTGATACTGGACAGAGGTCAAGTGACACCATGACAATGTGTCTACTCACATGTATATAACTGACAGCTGAGGCAGAGGGTGAATGAGCAGTGCAGGTAGAGATTCGCAGGCACGAAAGAGTGCCTCTGAGGCCTGTTACCCAGTGCATTAAAGTATATTTACTATATCACATGCAAAGATATAGAGCGAAAACAATAGGGGGGCACTTTGAGCCCTTTCGCACAGACCATTCCGTCTCAGGTATATCCCCCCCCTTTTGTGCATCTTGACATCCGTGTGAAAGATGCCGAGTTGTGATGAGGAGGACTTCATCCACCCTCTTGTACCTCATGAGGTATTCAACAAGGGGCGACAAGGCAAGCCGGCATCTGTGTGAATCGGCATGCTGAGACGGCAGGGCAGGGCGGTCACGATAAACCGATGTAGAACAAATGCGAAATAAAAGCCAATTCAACACATCACGCTGAAGCCCCCCGGTGAAACCAGAAACGCTGCTCGCTGGATGCTATGAATCATTTTTCTGGTCAACTGATAGCAGCTCAGTTGTCTTATATACCCTTTGTGTCAAAGGGGCTTGGATTTTCTCTAGTGTGTGTTATGTAGCGCTATGTCATTATGAACAGGCAAAGTTCTCTTTATTATCACAAACTTGTGAGGAAAAAACGAGTGCATTTATACTCTTATAAACACAATTTTAAAAACTAATGTTGCCGCAAAGTGCTGATAATCAAATTTCCGAGCAGTAAATCCCACCCCCACCCCACCCTACGCCCCAAAACAATTATCTTTCCAAAGTGATAAATTATTCTGCAGCAAAGGACAAAAGGACAGAAGCTGATGTAACGGCTGAAGCTAATGCCACCACCAGCAAGAAACTGGAGTTTTTTTAAGACCTTCCACTTGTGAGATGAACACAAAAGACCTCTGCTGCTGATGGCAACAGACTTTTGACTTGACAAAATACCTAGCCACTATAAAGCTCCTCCTCTTTTGTGCAAGCCAAAAGTGTTCCCATACATACAACCTAATGGAGGTAGATGTGACGTGACATCCGAGAGATGGGTTTTGACAAGAGCAAGTCTGAAGGCTGTTCAACTGGAGCTTAGTCACTGCTGCAGTTAAACAATGACTCGGCATGTGCAACCAACTTTTCTTCTTCATTGAACTCTCTGCCTACTGTTCGGACTTTCACTGCTGCACCGCTCTCATAACAAGGGAAGCTCCGGTTTCTTGCTCGCAGTAAAATTTGTTTTTGCTATGCTCAGCAAGTTGGAGGCTGCATGGAGCAATGAGTAGGTAGTAAACAATCAAGAAATAAGCTTTCATTCAGCCACCTATTATGGAGGAACTGTACAGAACCACACCTCTGGACCCTAACCCTGGTGAGAACCACACATCCCATAAACAGAACTATTATCCATTATGACATGCCGCTGTTTGGCTTAGTTGGGTTTCCATCGCTGTTGCATCCCGTCTCAATGTGTGTATTTCATTTCCTGTCACAGCAAAGAAATTCCAAACTCATGCAGGTCCAATACAACACGTACGCAAACTGCAACCAAGGAGGACACGGAGATGATGAGTTTGATCAAGTTGACCTTCTTTCGTCAAGTTTCTGTTCATATCATGACAAATTTGCTTTCTTGATGTTTTTTGCCTGAAACAATTGTCAGGTGAAGTAGCTGATGCTGGGATAGCCATGATTCAAACAACTGACCTTTAGTTCTCCTTTCAGAAATGATGCTCGACCAAATACTGGTGAATAGACAAAGCGTTGAAACTAAAAATCCATAGAATTACATCAGTAGATTTTCCAAAAAAAGAATCAGTTGAGAAAAAAAATTGAAAAGGAGTTGCACTGTGAACGGAAAGAAACCTCACTTAGTCAATGGCTTCCAAACGCAGCTACGACGATCTCACAAAGGCACAACACTGGTGTATGACCAAAGCACAGCATCTGTGTGTGTAGTGACTCTGTGGGAAGCAAACGGCTGCAGGAAGGAATTTTCTTGTCCTCATCTTTATATTTCAGACACATGAGTAATTACAAAGAGACAACACAGACACAGCAGCTCATTATCTGCATTCTGTTGTTCTATCACTCCATTCTCCGGGGAGGGTAAACCATGGCATCTCTATGCCCTTGCCAATACTTTGTGGAACAAACAAAGTTGTGAAGCAGAACCAGGAACTAATTTCATTAGTGGCTGCCATTTGTGACTGATTACAGGCTGTTCTCAGTGGCTGGCAAGTGGGTCCAAAGTTCTGGGAGGTTAATAACCAGTAACAATCAATTACTTACCCAATCTGATATGATCAATGGGGTTTCCAATCTGGCAGACAGCAAGATGAGTAGTGAAATACAATAAAACCTCAAATATGTTGAACACTCTCCAGCAGCAACGCGCTACAGCCCAACTGTTCCCAAAAGCGTCACTATTTTTGCATCAGCAACAGCAAGAGCATGCAAATTCACCAGCAGAGCTGCTAGAAAGAGTAATTCAAATGTGCCATTCTTCCTTTAAATCACAGTTACAAAACTGTCCAACACCCAACCCCAGCACACACACACACACACGAACACACACGACAGCAGCACCCTGACGACACACAACAAGAGTAAATCTGTTGAACAAAGCACCAAAGATGAATGCATTGAAATGAAGGGCAAATCAGGATGTTAAAAAAAGCGCAAAAACATTAACAACAAAAAAGCCAGAGTTGAAATTATTTTTTGTCTGTGACGTCCAAGAACAGAGCAGTGCTTGAGCAGCATCTTCATTAGTGCCATGTCAGCCAAGAGCAGGGCTTCCCTTTTGTTGCCGAGCATCTCCGGCCACAGCAGGACTGATTATTTCAATGATGTCTAAACCTCTGTCCAGCCATTATTCACACATGACAGTGCTTGGCCTTTTTATCTCTGATGCCAAGGCCTCTTGTCTCCCTGAATCCACAAATTAAATGGAGAAAAGGTCCCCTTTGCCTTTTGTCCATGTCCTTACTCAAGGCTCTCACTTGCCACCCTACATTCATGTCATTTGCCGAGGCCAGCAAGTGACACGACGCAGTTTATAATTAGCAAGAAGAAAGTTTTCCAAATAGAGATATGAATCGACGTCTCCAATCTGGCCCAACCCAAATCATCACTGACATCGCATAATGTTCCATTAGACTTTTCAGTGCCAGGTTGAAAATCATGAAGATGATAAACATGTTCCCAAGCGTGTTGAATGTTGTGCTAGAGCTTAACACAGCTTTAACAAGTTTGCATTTTTTCCAAAGTAAGTTCTGAAGGTGGCTCAAGCATCTGCCGCCTCCAAGTGAGGTGTTTAAGGTGTGTCCCACTTGGATGAGTTCCCTTAAGGAGCCCTGGACAAGCTGGACTGTGAATGTCACCCAGCTGACCTGGGGACACCTTGCAGTTATCCCAGAAGAACTGGAAGAATAGGATAAGGACACACACACACACACACACACACACACACACACACACACACACACACACACACACACACACGCACGCTTGTGTAAGTTGAGTGAAAAGGTTATGTTGTTGAGAGGGCAGGAAATTACGGAAGCCCTTCTGCTCTCCTGCACCCACACCTTTCTCATTACCACTGCACTCCAGCCACACTACTCACCTCCATTTGCAGGCTCCTTATCAGAGCACACACATCAGAGTGCGGGTGAAGGGGGGGGGGGGTATAATTAATGAGAGAGCGACTTTAGAGATGACTTACGGTAGTTGTGCTTACATCAAGCATTAAAACTGCATCCATCAAAACTCTATTGAAAGTGCTCTGTTTGATCCCAAATGACCTCTTGATCCATAACAAAAAGCAAGTTGGCACATTAGCATTGGCAGATCATGACTGTTAAAAGAAAGTGATTGGGACCCTATGATAAGCAATGAACTTAAATTGGTCCAGATGTCAACCGCAGTGGAGTTCTGAATGGGAGCCTTGGAGGAATGGTGTATTCCATGGACCCCTTCCACAGCTCAGTTTCTGGGTGTTTCAGCATGCACATTAGGGCAGTGTTTCCCAAACTTTTTTCATTCAAAGTACACCTTTTTGTTGGAAAAAATCTCGAGGCACACCACTACCAAAAATCTTAAAAAACTGGGGGAAAACATAAGTATAATGACAAGAAGAACAAAGTCACGTTGTAAGACCTCCTGCTGTTCTGGCAGCAGCTGAGTGGTTCTCACAGTGATTGTCACGACTCCTCTGTGTTCCTCATGTTGTTGTGAAATGCACAATAAATGCAGGTTCTCGCATCAAACTACTCGCTGGGGTTTCCGTGAGTCCCCAAACGCACTGAGGGCATTAGTGTGTCACTGCTATTGATCGCGCACAGCAGCTGATCCTCTCACACACATATTACCTGAACATGTGTCAATACTGCACAATCAGACCAACACAACAGAAAGTGTCATGATTCTCTGATTAGCCACTCACGCTTAGCAAGTGGCGAACCGGGCCACGCGATAACCAACCAGCGGCTTGGCGGTCCTGTTTTAATGCGCTCCGTGATTACAATTGGACAATTTCCCACAGCACAGGTGAACATCTCTTATGGCACACCAATGTGCCGCGGCACAGTGGTTGGGAAACACTGCATTAGGAGTGAACATGTCTTATCATTTACCAATAGCAAGAAAAATGATAACGATCACAATGAGTTAACTTTTTTATTTATATTTAATTGACTTGTTGATGTCTGAACTGCTGGAGGCGTCAATGTTGATATATGCAACGAGTGCCCACTTGGCAGCAATAATGGAGTGAGCAAAAAGGAGTTCCGTGTGGGACATTTTTTGACCAAAAGGAACATGAACGAATGTGAAACTTCCGCTGCCCATGTGCACCAAACCTCAAGGTGCTTCTTGTGGTGTGTGAGCACATTTCAATGTCAGCCAATGCGCCTGATGTTTCATGCAGCTCAACAAGCAAGCATTTTACACTGCCTGAAACCCTAACATACCATATACAGGTGCATTTGCCTTTCCTTTGCAACAGTGACCTTTCGCAACCTCTTCCACTTACTGTTGATCAGAGCTGTTCAATGTTTCCCTCAGAACTGAGCAGACTTTGCCAGTTTCTTAGGTTGTCTGCTAAACAGTACAACACAAACTCCAAAATGTCCCCCAAAATGTTCTAAATATACATAACTTCAATTTCAAATCAGGATAAACATGATAATGTCTTGCTATAAACAAGCAGTCCCAGTCCTTGAATGAAACAACATCCAGTCGTTAAATATGTCAGACTGCAACTGCGCTGGACAGGTGGTGCAGGTGGTGGGTTTATAGAAGCTGCAAAATACAAACCTACTGCTGCAGAGAGAAGCGTTTTTTACTTTTTGGAATACATGTTCAGGGCTCCTCCACAGTGCAGCATCAGCCAATGGCACTCAGAAACTGGAATTAACATGAATACAGTATTTTTGCGACAAAGTTCCACTTGGGTGAAGCACTGGAACAGAGTTTAACACCACAATGACTTCTCACTCCCAAGACAGGTTGGCGGCTGAAGCTTTAGAGATTCATCCTGAGTCATCAGCTAACTTAATTCTAACCTCCGCATCATACAGGAACCAGAAGAACCAACAGGAAGAAATGTGAGAGGATGCAACTCTCTGCAGACATGAGCCGGAGCACTTTGAGTCACGCCGACTCTTTGGAACACCCACAGTATTTGCATCTGCCACGTATCAAGTGAGAATTCATTCCAAATGCAGAAAAACAGTGAAAGTAAGAGGAATACACAGAAGCATGTCCCACTGCAAGTAAGAATCGTCATTAGTACAGCATTTCACGATCATTTTTCACATTTTGACATTTCATGCAACATTGTCAAGCAGTGAAAATGTAACTATTTGTATTGAACAGTTTTGATATCTGAGGCCGTCTTTGGTACCGCCTCCCCTTGTTGTTTGATCAAAAAAGGCAGTCACACAGTGTGTTTTAGGGCTCAAATGTAAATAGAGTTAGAAATTAAACAAATTCTTCCGTAACTATAGATGTACCATGTCCTGTCGAATAGGCACAAGTATGTAAATACATCAAACAATTTACTGTACTGTATATGTATGCAATCTCTTTTATTGCAGGGCATACAATTATTTATTCAAGTGTATATTAAAACGGCTGTTCAGCTGAGCACTTTGTGCTTCTCAAAGTAAATTCTAATATCATTTAGTCATTTGATGCTCGGCCTTTATTTCCCTTCATCAGTAAAACAGCATGCATGCCTTAAACCTAATAAATTACACAAGCCCAACCATGCTGTGCCCTATCGCCACCCGTTCAAAAGCACACTTATTACAGTGGGATCCTAAAAATATGAGGGGGAGGTGTGGCTCAAAGATGAACTGTAGATACCAGAGACGTAGCGGTTGCCTGCATAAACGGTAAGATCACCATTTATCTTTACCTCAACTTCAATTTCACAATCGATTTCTTGGACATGTAATAACAGACTCTTTCAACTCTCGCAAGCGACTCAAGGCTGTCTTTTGCGTTAATACGCAGCTTGTAACAGGCCTCATAACGCAAGTGTGACAGAAAAGTGCTAAAAGCATGCAGGACATTTACCAGCCCACTAAAAGGATGAATTCTAAGGTCTGGTCATTTTCTTTATCTTTTTTTTTTTTTTTCAAGAAAGCAGAGGGACAACTGGCAGAGTACAGTTACCCTGTCTGTAGATCATGCAAGTAAAAAGTTGCTGCGAAAGATGGCAACACCTCAAATCTACTGGCCATCTCCAAGAGCATCACTCGCAGCTTTACAGCCAATCCAAGACAGGCAAACTTCAGCTCAAATACATCATGTGAGCGACAGTGACGTCAGGAATATTGGGCAACAACTTGTGCTAACTTGTCAATGATCTGTCCTTCAGAAATGCAGTGACATTTTCCATTTTCATTTTAGGAGCTACTCGTTAAGTAGCTACGAGCCATGTTAGCAGCGTCTCCAAATGAAACAGCTGAAGGTAGCAAGTCTGCTGTTGGCTCTGAGTGCCGCACAGCTGCAAGTGCGCACTGTGCTGCAAAGCTTTCAAAACGTGAAGCGGCGTAAAATAATGTGAACATGTTCCTTTTACGTGAGGGAGAACATTCGGTGATATTTACAATAGCAAATTAAAAACCTGAGTCGATTGAAAGCGAGTTGTGTAGCTCCGGGAACTAAAACTTGCACCAGACAAATAAGCTTTGCTCCTGTAATTTATTTTGTTCATTTAAAATAAAATCTCTTTCTGTGCCAGTTGCAGTTTTCCATATCGTGACAACCGTAGTAGATAAATAACTAACAAATCTAGATCAGAGAATCTGGCGTATATTTTTTATTGACTTTTATTTAGAAAATCAGTCTTTGTTTCCACGTCCAAATATCCAGGTCACAGTCTGGATAAAACACTGCTAAATTGATCCTTTTGTGTCTCAAGGCTAACTGTATTTTTTTGTCATTTGAAGTCAATTCACTTGCTTTCAACTCGGTTGAATTCACAAACTGTGATATATCTTGTGAATAATGACAGCTACCTAAGCAGTTGGTACGATTTTCCATAAACAGCAGGAGCAGAGTGGTTGGAACGTCCCGCTGATTGTCTGCAAGCTGAGCTGAGGGTTTATAAAATGAATGCGATTCGGTTTGCTGCTGCCAAAGTTCCCCTGTGGCACTCAGTCTGTCTTGTCTTTCGGCAATCCGCGCTGGACTCAAAACCACCAATGGCTTACTTCTACCTACAGGAGTTACACTGCATAATCCAATTGAACAGAAAGCGCAGCAAATGAAGCAGATGCACAGGTGCCCATGTGCAATTCATCTCTATAATGTATGAGTTTTACTTTCTGAAGCGATTGAAGTTTCAGACACCAGGTTCAAAACGACCAATCGTTCAGCAGACAGGCTGACCCTTCACAAGTTGGACTAGTCGGTGGCTCACTCCATTTGCGTTTGCGTACTGTGAAAAAGGCTAAAAAGTGAATGGTCAAAATAAGACCACTATGTGTTGACTGAGAGCAGCAAGTAACAACTGTGCTTCTGCATGTTTTACAACAAACCTTATATCAAGCCATCTATCCCACTTTTAGTTCTGTTTCAAGGGGGGTAAAAATAATAGAAAAGATATTTCAAAACAAGAGTCCTAAATATTATCAATATTTCGTATTGGAGGTTAATGTGAAAGACCAACACAAGGTGTCACACAACTGTGTAGTACAACTAATGACTTCTCCCTGACCAAACACTATACCAAACTTTTAAAACTAAATGTTTTAGTAAGTGGACTCACTTATGCTGCAGTTGACGCAGAGGCAAAAGGAATCATTTGAAAGTAGTGCAGGCCAAAGCCCACCCCTTCAAACGTGCCTCTCCGCACAAAAACAGTGCGAGAGTTGAAACTGAAAATGTCATCATGGAAAGAAAGCTGACAATGAAAAATAATGGTCGGCATAAAAGAACGATGTCAACATGTAAAAATGCTGTCAGCATACATCAATGTTTGCATTGAAAGCTTTTATTTTCTTAAAATATGGATTTTTTTTCATGACTGATAATTTGAGAGCAGTTTTTCTATTTTCGTTGGAATTTTGATTGTTCAAAGCCAAATCTTGTTTTCAGTACCAACTTGAACTGTCACTGTTATAACCCCATACAGCTCTAAGGAAGAAATGAAACAAGACAACTGGTCAGACGTTTTTTTTTGTTTAGCAGGGGGGGGGGGGGGTTGTTTTTTTTTATCACTGTATGCGTTTTCCAAGAACTAAATCAAACTCAAAGTTGTTCAATAAATCTCACCTACTGATATTTCAATGTAATGTTTTACTCCAAACCACAGGTTAAAAACACACAAGCCAGCTTTGAGTCCTGGAGCCAGTGAGGAACCAAACAGTGGGAGTAAAAGAAGACCCCCCGATGCTCCCATCAATGCTTGCTGCTAGAAAGACAACAGAAATCCCTGAAGAGGAAGTAACGAGAACACACACACACACGCGCACCACATGCACACACACCAACACCCACCCATGTATCCACCCTTTATCCATCAGATCTCTGCACAATGTTGCGTCGAACCAAAAAGCAATACCACAAAACACAGAGCCTGCAGGCACAATATGTTTACAGCAGATACATTTACACATTGCAAACATGTGCACTTCCAGGTCTAGTGAAAGCACCGGAGAGGCATCTCAATGGCCTCCCATCCCCCTCATCCCTGTATCCTCTCTCTCCTCCTGCCTCCTCCTCCTGCCTCTGATGGAGGCTGCAGTATCCCTCCCCAAAGGCACAACACGCAGGGACAAAAAGAGGGATTCTTCCAGCTTTACCTTAAGATGCAGGGAGAGATGTGTGCAGAAGTTGAGTAGAAATGCTCCTGTTTTCTAAGCCTTAGCTAACAACATCATGTGACCACTCCTCATGCTGCTGTCTGGTCATATGACCATTCTAATCCATGGCAAAGGACTGTGGGAGATGTAGTAGCAGCAGGACCGGCAAACGTTGAGTGGCTCTATCTACAAGTGAAAATACAGATTTTTACATGAAAGTCACTGATGTTGTTTGTACTTTATTTTTTCAAATTTTGGGATGAAGAAGGTCTTGAAATGTATGCTTTGGGTGACAGAAAGACAGAAAGAGGAGCTTTTGCAGAACAAATCAGGGGAATGAGTGAGTGTGAGGAGGCAGGCAGTGGAATTTGAATACATTGCAATCTGTTAATTATTTTGGAAGGTGCACAGTACAGAAGGCTATTGCAATAGTCAAGTCTGCATTGACAAAAGCATGGGTCAGTGTTTCAGCAGCAGAAAAGGAAAGTGAAGGACAGAGTCACGCAGTGTTTTTGAGATAGAAAAATAAAGTCCGTGTGACTCGTTGATTGTGTGGCTCAAAGGAGAGCGTTGGGTTAAGGACAAAAAGGTCATGTGCAGCTGGTTACTGGACAAAAGTTCATGAACAGGTTCAAAGATATATTTTTCATTACACTTCCTTACAAATTACCATTAATGCCACTTTTTAAATAGGCCCACTAGCCATGAAATTATACTTCATTATATTATACTTCATCTACCAAGCAATGCACTCATGTTGTGTGATTGAACACTCCACAAAAAGCTGGGTCTGAAAACACAGCACGCAATGTCCTTAAGGAAATAGAGGTTTGACCAGGGAAGCAGCTCGACCTGATTCAATCTGAGAATGGTGACTTTTGTTGTGGCACTGTATACAGTGTGCAGGCAGCAGCAGTCATGCGGTGTTGCCGGCTGAAGGACACTGGAATAGGACCAAGCAGGAACAGAAGACTGACAGTAGACCCCAGCTGGAAAGCGGCTCTGAGCCAAGTCTGCCAGTTCTCACACTGAGGCTGCACCACGCCCTTTCCTCCTCCTCTCTGGGGTCTCCATTTTGGAGTCAGGCCTAAAAACACTTTGCAAAGCAGCCATGTGGGCTAACAGAAATACATTGACAGGTTGTGCCAGTGTTCAGGGCAGTGAAGTCTACAACCTCCATGACTCAGGCTTTACAATACGATGCTCAGAGCTGATATGTGAGAGAGGCAGCAAAAAATCTTTGACTGCATGATGGAAACTTTTTGGGGGGTTAATTTAGCAAAAAAAAAAACCCAAAAACAAATACGCAGAAAGTTGAAAAAATACACACTTGTTTTTAACAATTACTTTGTACTTTTGCCCCGCAATAACAGACAACAATAAGTCAGGACTTTCTTGTTTTTACTCATTTAAAATGAGTCTTTATTTGTTTTAACCTCTTCCAATGATCTGACACAAAAAAGTATGAAACAGAGCAGTAAAATTGCGAGATGGATGACGGCAAAAAGTTCTCTTCGATGCCTTCCGTTTAAACAGCAACAACTTTTTTGGGGAGTAGAAAAATACAAGAAAAGTGAAACCCTGTCAATTAGCAGCCAACAGTCGTTGCAGTAATTGTACAGAAACATACAGACAGTGTTACCAGGCGAAGAAGAAGAGTGGTGGTGCGCGACAGTGCATCACACTGCCACCTGGCCATCTGACGTACACACTTCATCAATTAATCAGGAATTTCAAGCACTTTTATGTCTCAGTCTTCATGAAAATTAATCCACCAAAATGCTGTTCTAAATGCACATCGTTCCAGTCTGAATGAGAGCTTCCTTGTCTTCCCAACAGGTTGGGTCATCAGGTTAGGCTGCTTCTTTGATTTTTTTTAAATTGATTGATTGATCAATTGGCTGGGAGGGGGGCAGGTTGCCAAGGGAGTACTCCTAGAATGGAACTTTACTGAATGCTCAAATCATTGTGTCATCAAGTTGTCATTGGTTGGGTAGTTAATCCACATGCTGTGGTCTTGCTGGAGGCAAGAAGTACTGCACCTCATATTCCTTATTGCATTGCATAAGCCAACACAGGGAAGTCAGACATAGAGGTGCATACAGCCCAGTAACAAACAGCAAACTGAGCAGGGTTTTTAAAGCAGCCAGCCAGCCAGCCACTGCAGAGTGGACACACCTGATTGCCTCGTCGCTGCACCTGGCTCCCACCCACCTGAGGGGGACACAGGGAAAACATGGAGAGGAGAAGGGAACAGAAGAGGATCCACTGTACTGCACTGGCTCTCTCTTGTCTCTCAACCTCTGCATGGTTTGGATCCATCGTACCAAAGGACACGAGCATGCCTCAACGCTCGATTTATTGACCCTCGATTCTGATTGGTGTGTCAACAATTTTGAGGGCGGAGTCTTTTCACCCTGAGAAGAGTGTGATCCCCAGGTGTATGTTACGGTAACTTGAGTTCATCATATTGAGAACATGTGTTTGCTGAATGAACACGTAATGCAATGAATGATTTACTTGGTCACTTTTGTTTGAGGTTTTGCATCCAGTGTTTTTGAAAACTGAAACGTGTGGAAATAGGAATTGTGTTTGTGGTTATGGAAATGTGTTTGTGCTTCTGGGAATGTTGAAAAAGTGTGAGTATTTGTGCTACAGGAACCAGGTTTTGTGTCTTCACAATCGAGAAAAACTGTAACAGTACTGTTGTAGTAAAAGTAAAAACAGTGTTAATGATTACTGCATGAATGACATAAATGCAAATTAAATATAAAATGTTAAGGAGCGAGGTAGACAATATATACTTTTTATTTGTGTATGAATGACATTTCACATCTTCAGAGTTTACCAGCAACTTTCCCCTGATCTGTTCCCAGACTGCAACGTTGTTGTCATTCTTTTTCTTGAAGCAGGAATCAAAGGGACTTCGTCCAAGAAGAACTTGATGTCCTCATTCTAAAACAGAACTACTCTGCATCAAGCCACAGAAACATACAGGACCGTCTCAGAAAATTAGAATATTGTGATAAAGTTCTTCATTTTCTGTAATGCAATCAAAAAAAACCATGAAAATATCATAAATTCTGGATTCATTACAAATCAACTGCAATATTGCAAGCCCTTTATTGTTTTAATATTGCTGATGATGGCTTACAGCTTAAGAAAACTCAAAAATCCTATCTAAAAAAATTTGAATATTTCCTCAGACCAAGTAAAAAAAAAAGATCCATAACAGCAAAACAAAATCAAACATTTGAAAATGTCCTTTAATGCACTCAGTACTTGGTTGGGAATCCTTTTGCACGGATAACTGCATCAATGCGGCGTGGCATGGAGGCAATCAGTCTGTGGCATTGCTGAGGTGTTATGGATGCCCAGGATGCTTCAATAGCGGCCTTTAGCTCATTTGCATTGTTGGGTCTGGTGTCTTTCAGCTTCTTCTTCACAATACCCCACAAATTCTCTATGGGGTTCAGGTCAGGGGAATTGGCAGGCCAATCAAGGACAGTAATGCCATGGTCAGTACACCAGTTCCTGGTGGTTTTGGCACTGTGGGCAGGTTCCAGATCATGCTGGAAAATGAAATCATCATCTCCATTGAGCTTTTCAGCAGAGGGAAGCATGTAGTGCTCTATAATCTCTTGGTACACAGCTGCATTTACTCTGAACTTGATGAAACGTGGGAACTTCACACTGGATTTCAAGCAACTTGGATTTTGCTCCTTTCCAGCCTTTCTCCAGACTCTGGCGCCTTGACTTCCAAATGAAATACAAAACTTTGGACTTTGGAGCACTCTGCAACTGCAGTGCTTCTTTTCCATAGCCCAAGTCAGACGCTTCTTCCATTGTCTTGAGTTCAGAAGTGGCTTGACCATGGGAAAACGGCTGTTGTAGCCAGTTTCCCAGACACGTCTGTGAACAGTGGCTTTTGATACCTGGCCTCCAGCGTCCAGCACTGTCTTTGAAGCTCCCACAAATTCTGGAAGCAGCTTTTCTTCACAATGCTGTTAAGGCTGCGGTCATCTCTCTTGGTTGTGCAGCGTTTCCTGCCACATTTCCCCCTTCCATCAGACTTTTTGTGAATGTGCTTTGAAACTGCACTCTGTGAACAGCCTGCTCTATGAGAAATTTCTTTTTGTGTCCTACCCTCCTGATGGAGGGTGTCAATGATGGTCCTCTGGACAGCAGTCGCATCAGCAGTCTTTCCCATACTTGTGATTTAGTTTACTGAACCAAGCTGAGTGTTTTTCAAGGCTCAGGAAACCCTTGCAGGTCTTTCGAGGAAATTAGATGATTCAAGTGATTAGTTAAACAGCCTATTAGTATACTTTTTCATGATATTCTAATATTTTGAGATAGAATATTTGAGTTTTCTTAACCTTCCTCCTGTGTTAGCTTTCTACTGCCATCTATGGTGTTAGCGGGTCATTTTGGACCCGTGTATTAAA
>JASSRZ010000007.1:18492439-18509939 GCA_032164315.1 Malacoctenus gilli
TGACTTGATTCATGCTTCTAGTGGTGTCATAGTGAATGCCTTCCTGCTTCCTGTCTCCGTGGCCAGTCTGTGACTGACCACCTTAGACCACCCATATGACAGGTTGTGAGTGAGGCCTCACTTGTTGGTGGCATACCTACACATGCCGCATACTTACACATACCTATTGAAGGGCACATTACAAAGGGATTTACAGATCACAGCTTTGATTGAGATATTTGTCATGCCTGTTGTGATGGCATCTCTTCCATCACACTCAAAGTGGAAATAATGGGACAAATCAGACCGGTTGCTTGTTGGATCTGATCTGCTTTGCCACACACTGCACACAGGGGGGACTTTCCAACTCTCAAGCTGTGGCTGAGGATGCAAACACTAATAGTTTCCACTGAGGGTTGATCGATCGTTGCGTCAACTTGTCCCAATCGGGCATGTTCCAAGACACACGGGACGTCTCCAAGCAGCGATTGGACTCACTGCAGCTCACTTTGTGGTGCACAGCGTTGCGATTTCCCACCTGTCTGTGACCCTACAGCCCCCCTTCTATTCAGATGCCTTTTCAGCATATGCTTCTCCAGGAGTTAATGCAAAACATGGTTAATGAAGGTAATTAATTTGTGCAGAATCTAATTAAGTGTGCAGCCAGCAGTTCAGCTCGCACTTTAGAGAAGGGCCTTATTGCTGAATCTTCCTTCTCCCAAAATTAACTGGCTCATTCTCTGAGAGAATTAAAACGGACAGGAGAGGCTCAATTGAAAGCAGCACTGCAGCTTGTTTGCTCGTTAACAAGAGTAAATGGTTTTACTTACAAAGTGTGTGTATTTACAGTTTGGTTAATCAAAGTCCCTTCAATTACATGTGTAAGACTGGTTTATCTCAGTGTAACTTCATATTGACTTTTTGTGATGTATGTAGATGAAACTTTACGTCGCATTAGTGCTTTAGTGTCAATCTGTCATTTGGTTCAAAGACTCTGATTGAATTTATCATCAGTGATCAATGGCTTCACTGATCTTTCTTTAAAGGATATTCTCCCGAAAAATGTGTGATAACCTTGAGGCGCTTGTCCATTAAAACAAGCGCTTCTTTCCAATGCGAGCTACGACGAAGCACAGTGGGAATATCCTAACATTCTACATGATCGCTGATTCCACATCTGCCTGTCTGAAGTGCATATGTTTGGGGTCAAACCATGAAGTTGGCCACCAACGAAGCAATACGTGGATGTCCAGCTTTCATGATAGATAGGTGTTTTCCAAGTTTTTAGACAGCAGGATTTTGATTTGGTTCTCGATCATTTCAAGAATATCTGTTGGCCTGTTACACTGGGCAGGCTCAGCTTTAGATGTCTTGCAGGCAGCTTTTTTTTTGTTCAGCACAGTGCTTGATGCAGCACACTCAGCCTGCTTTCAAAAAGGTAAAGTTCTATTGGGGAAAAAGCATCGACTTATCAATTCCCTTCAACAATGACCTCACCATTCATAACCGGCACCCTTATCAATCCCACAAGGGTGGACAAAGCAGGGCGGCAAGAAATAACAAAGGAGGTGGATAAGGAGCTTCAAGGCTCATTGTTATCTCCATCCAATAGATTGAAGCAGATCGCCAAGAAAAGCAGTCCCATGTTGAATTTTCACAGCTCAATGTTGTGTCTGTCCATATTGGATATTTATGTATTTACTGGGACCAGCCACTACCTTTAGCCTCTTGATCTGGTAGTCCAGGAAAATGGAGTATTTCAAAAAGTGTTGATTGCTTTTTAATATCACTGCCCGAAGCCTACATTCAGCGGCTATATTGCCCTTTTACTTGGAATTGAATTTCTTCCATTATGTGATTTTTAATCTGGCCGTCCGGAGGCTACAAAAATCGATTCTCTGAGCTTGCAGCTCTAATTGTTTAGCAGGAGGCCATATGGTAACAGATTAGTCTGTTATTACTTGTCAATATCTTGAGTGTTATAGTCACTCTCTGTCTCACAGCACTCATGAAGTGATGTACAGGGGTGCAAATGGAGTTAGAAAGTTTATAAGGGTGAATAACTTAAAAAATGTAGCATTTCAGAACGAGTTCACAACGGAGTCGACTATGACACTTGGTGCACACTTGGGGACCGACTGATAGGGATTTTTTTGCGGTTGATATTATAACAATGATTAATAACAATAAAACACAGATATCGGCCAATTGATGGTCAATTATAGGGCCACCCCCCCCTTAAGAAAAAAACTGCAATCCTATAAAGTTGAGTTCTTTGAAAGCAGGGAACAATTCTAGATTTTGTTCAGCTAAAATGTTTCTCAGATGCAAGGCCAACTAAACATACAGACTTTATGGTTTCCTTTTAGTTGGTTCCGAATGAGCTGTTGGTTTGCCAACCAATCAGTGTTCATGCTTCTGCAACAAGTGGGACTTGCCACCTCTGCCGGGGCTAAGAAGGTTTCTGGGGATGTTTACTTCTTTACATTTTTATTGAAGTCACATTACTCGTCACCTCTCCACCAAGGATGACAAAAGTTGAGTTCCAGACTTCCTTCTTTGGTGAGGCAACAACCACAAGACTCACAAGTCGGCAGCCCAAAACCACAATTACAGAGCTCTAAACATTAACCATTTTAATGCGAACAACACTTCAGGGACGCTACAATAAAATGCGATTGATTTTCAAAGCTGCCGTTGTCGTCGGTCGTGGTAGTCTTGTCACTGGGAGGGTGTGTGAAATGAAGAAGAGCTTCATACCCAAAGTGCTGGACTCTGTGTTGACTTCACAGTCTTTACGAAGAAAGGCGGTCTACTAATAGCCATAGCGATGGTGATACAACTTGGTATAGATAAAGGAAGGCTTTAGCATATGTCAATGTCTCCACACTTTTGATTCATGCTTCTAGATAACAGTCTTCTTCTCTCCCCCACCAAGCACTCCTTGACTTGTTGTCATCACATGTGTTTTGCAGTTTCTTCTAGCAGCCATTGAGTGGTGGGGCAAGTGTGACCTTTGTTGTTTGGGTCATTTCCCCTAAAATTTTGTGCATGTGAGCCTCTGACCTATGGCCACACACGTGTTGTCCAAGGTGCTCGTGGGGAAGCTCGAGTGATGTCTGCACATGACTCAAGTTTCTTCTGGTGCTGCGGTGGTGCCAGCCGTTACTTGCTGTGGCAGCGCCGGGTGAAAATTGGGGTTGGCCGGGATGCTCACACCCTTGAACGCACCTGTCCATCCCTGTCTCTTCCTCCGTCCCATCACGACACCCCAACAAGCTGTGTTGACACATTTTCACTACATTGGCATCTGCTTTCTGAGCAGATGTCCTATGTACCAAAGTTGTTAACAGCCAGTACATAATAACGGTGAGTGTGGAAAACAGGAAACCTCTCGCAACTCAGTCCTCTTTCTGCTGTGTGTACATGTGTGTATGACGCCATGACAGTGCGCTTGTGAGATATACAAATACGTCTTTTGGAATGGAAAACGTGGCAGGTCTCCAGATGTATCAGAATGTGTAAATCTTTGCATTCGTGCTTGTGAAGAGCCCCAGGCGTAGATGAGCAGGAGTGCGGAACATGCAGTATATCATCATCACTGAGGCAGCAGAAATGGAAATCCTGCATGAAATCACAGTGGGTTTCAGGCAGGATAACGCTTGGGTGGATGCAATACTGAAGAGCTCATAGAAGAGTCCCCTCAGGCCATCAACGCAGTCATTTGTAAGGAGCCTCTCAGACATCATGTGTAATGTCCAATAAAGGCCTTACCCCCCCGCCCCACCCCCACCGTCCCCCGCCCCCCCATCCAAGTGACAGACAGGTACACCAAAACCCACACCAAAGAAGGAGCCGGATCGTAGCCCTGAGAGAGAGATGGTGCGAGAACACTGTGCCTCACTGTGTGTGCTTGACTGTTTGCGTGTGCTCATGCGTGCGCACGCATCTGTTGGAGTCTGTGTGTAGGTGCATTTGTTCTGTTTGTGTATGTTACAGCGTGTTAATTTGACTTTGCAGTCAGATGACAGTGCCACTGTACAATATGACGCTCAAATGTGCCAAGTGCGGAGTTATCTCTTCGGCTGACGTTTCCACCACAGCTACCAGTAACGCCATGTTAGTCCCGCTAATTATTTTTCCTTAACTCTTCTTACCTCTGTTTTTTCCTCCTTTGCTGTACGCCTCCCTTTTTCTCCCTTCACATGATTGGTTCTCTGTCCTTTTTCACTCTTTCTTTTTTTTTTCCTTCTCCCTGAAGTCACTGCAGGGAGAATTATAGATAATATTAAGAAGCTCTCGAAGCTTATGTGCTGCCTCTGTAAACAAACTGTGTTAACAATATCTGTTTGAAAAAAAAGACAAAAACTGCAAATGTACAGTATATGCTTCATGAATGAATGAGTGTGAGTCTGTTAGCAAGCTGGTTGCGGGGGATATTGAGGAGGGTCTTGCTCTGCAGCATGGTGGACAGCATTCCACACACATTGTCTGTCATTTTTTTGAAGATTTTTTTTCCATCCTAGTTCATCTTTCTCCTGCTTAACAGTATTGCACAAAAGCCCTTTTTTCTGAAGTGCAGTGTTCAGCTCACACAAGAGTATCGGCAAAATAGGGCTTGAACGAGCAGGGACTACTCACAGTGAACACAAGCCACGCACATTATAAGACTTGAGAATGAATTTGGATCATGACTTTGGCTTTTCTGATACAAGAAAAAGGGGTTTGCCGCCAGAGGTGGAGGGCACACCCAGGTCAAGCTGCAAGTAACTGTTCTGTGGTATTAATCAGTGCCCAGGCAGACGTAGCGTCTCGCATTCTTTGTATTCAAAGAATGCAAGTGACAAGCTCACCAAACTCCTACTAATTGTCCTCTCATTGGCTGATGACACAATTAACTACCACATCTACAGGATGTGTGCACCCCCCCCCGCCGCAAGGATCACCGTAGCCTTAGTTGGGTTGCCCGAACACACGTTCCCGAAGCCTGCGTCTAGTGTCGGTCCAGAACGCTTCGAGCAGGTTGTGAGTGAAGCTTGTGATTGGCGTTACTTCTTTCCATATTCTTTAATCTAACATGGTCAGAGAGACCATATACAAATAGAACTCTTCATTATGTCAAAATAAAAGCCCAAAAGTGTATCACAAAGCAACCCTTAAATTTGGTGTGATGATGTTTGATGGTGGACAGTTAGATTGCAAAGATTCCTTTTTTGCGTGAATGTGTGTGCTTTTTATTTCACTTGCTTGGAAGTCTGAGCTGAGAGTTTGAAACCACAGTTAAGATTGCTGATTTTTATTTTTCTTGACCATTTTTTATTGAACTTTTTGTATGCAGGTGATCACATTGAAACAAATCATCCGATGTTCTTGAGAGACCTCTTTAAACAAACACAAGACACATGTGATGCTCCCTCCCATCAGAAACAACACGAAACAAACTGACCTGATGCCCACTTGTGTTGACATTATCGTTGTATGTTTTCTTTTGCTGTAGCAACACATTGAACACCGGTTGACTGCATAAGAAGTGCACCATTATTTTTCTGAAAGTATCAGCTTTGCCCTAGGACACACACACACCTCAACAACACAGAAGTGACGATTACAATTAATTCAGTCATTCCCAAATTGTACTCCCGTTTTTTTTTTTCTGGTGAACAGAGAGAAAATTAATTTGTTTGTTAAAAACAGAACATGGAAGCAATGTTATACTGACTGCTCAGTTTACGACCACGTAGCGACACCTATATGGCTTCTCTTATTATCTCGGCCTTTAGTGGTGCTTCGCCCTGTTGATAGAGGTAACTAAACAGGGGCTCAGTCAGTGGGAATTTATTTGAAATGGCTGAACGAGGCACCGTCATGACCTCTCCCTTAACATCACCAGTGGTACAGAGTGTGTGCTGATGGAAAATAGCCATGGCACATGCGCGTGCGCACACACACACACACGTTTTTGTTTTGTTTATTTAAGCTAATCTCTTCATCAGGTTTCTAAATCTCCAAGGGGGAACAAATCATTTGTCCTCAGTAGATAAAGCAGATGTAACAAATGGTCAGTATTGCAGAGACCTTGAAGGAAATGAGGTCTTGTTGGTACAGGCTGTGACTGTACTCTGATTGTGACCTGTAAAAAGATGTGATTGAAAGCAGCAAACAATGGAGTGGACCTTGTAGGGAAGGATTTATCAATGTATACGTCACCAGGTGATGACCAGCAGAGGGAACAGCTCGGAATGACAGATTTACATCCCGATTTGTTTTTGAATTGCAGACTTTTTCCCCTGAAGACAGACTTACAAAGGACTTTTCAAAAAGTCCCACAGGACTTCAAGATGTTGTACATATTCATCCCAACTCTACAGTTCTTTTTTTCTTATCCTTCTGCTCCTGAAGACTCATTGATTGGAAGATTAGATTGGAGTTATTTCTTTGCCACAAACAGTTCGGCAACAAGCTTTGGTTTTTCTGCAATCCTCTTGGAGTCCTTGGAACGTGCTTACAGAACTCCGAAATTAAGTGACTCATACTGACAAACCCAACTGTGATGTCTGAATAAGCTTGTGCTTATGTCTTGATTGTGCCTTTACATCACGACTAGCGCCAAAGGATTCCACTGTGGTTTCAGGCACTATTTTACCCAACTCGGCGAGATTGTTGTCTCGAAGTTGCTTCTGGTGACTGTCGAGGTCATCTCTCATTCGCATCCACTCGTTCCTCTCGGACCATGGACAGCGTTGCTCCCTCGAGAGGACATTCTTCATTACATCATTTCTCTTGTTCGACTGTCGCGATGATCGCTCGAATGACAGCAGGTGCTACACTTATCCGGAAGTCATCTTAATTTGTGATGTTGTTGAAGACAGAGTCACCTCCAAAGGCCAAGGTTCCACAGCTCTCATCCAAAGTTTGGGTGTGTTGAGCTTTTGTCCCACTTTGTGGAAGTCCCATCCAACTGGACTGGTACGGAAGGGTACTTCAGGAACTCTGTCTTTTCTTTCTTTCCTTCCTGATGTTGCCTCTTTGTTGCTATCTCTTTGTCCAATACAAGTCTTTTCTCATAGTTCCACTCTCCCCAGCCACAGTGTTGAGTGACCTTCTCTTGTTTTTCTTTTACCAAAGAAGGTGCTTTTATTTGGGGTGTCATGGAGTCAACCAGGTGCTGAAAAAAACATTCTCAGAGACTTCGTTCCATATTGGGATGACAACAACACACAACTGCTGCAAGCTTATGATTTGGATCTCCTGCTCCACCACATCCCAGAGGTATCCATTTGGATGGTGATGTGGTGACTGCAAAGTCCATTTGAACCAGTCAACTATTTGCATCGATCTTTGGAGGTTCATGACATGGTTTGATTCGGTGAAAATTGGACCAACCTGGATAATAACTGTGCCCCAAATCTGGTAAATTCACTCCTGTGGTCCACTTGCATTGTCATCGCACACAACAATCCTTTCCACGGGTGCCGTGTTCGGTCGAATGAAGGCAGTTGATGATTATATATTAAACAAACCTTGACTGGAAGGACTGAACACACTGGGTATTTACATCATAATATACTGCCAAGCTCATCAAGGCATGGTATTGATTTCAAAGATGAATGGTGGAGTTGCACTTAAGGCACAGTAGAAATGGAAATGTCCTCACATATGTGATATAACAGATTAATCATAACACAGGCTGAGCTCCTGTTTAACACTGGAGGTGGATTGTTTCCCTTTACATTGTTTTGGTTTTCAATTTGTTACACTTAGCTCCTTCATATCCTCGAGTCTTCACATAAAGAGGCGTACTTTCCATGTTGCCCCGTAGTATAAATATTTAAATGCTAATGAATTTACTTCTTCACATGGTGCCTGTTTGGTTCCAGTTGCCATTGTTGTTCTACATTCTGCCTCAGAGTTGTGAATATATAGATGGCAGGCTTTGCTTGCTCCTACTTTGGTCGCAGGGCCCAAGTGCACTGATGAACTTGTCAGCAACATACAATATTTTCTCCAAACATGTGGCACCGTGATGTGCCACTAAACAGAAAAAGGAAGACAGGGAGCCAGCGTCCACTCGCCAGACAATGACAACTCCAGTTAAGGGGAGCAGGAGGGCTTTTAGCGTCATCGTTACAGCGTTCCCGCTCTTGCATAATTCATTCACTCTTGCCCGTTTTCAAAAAGCACCTTGATGTGGTCTTGGGAAGTGCCAAAGTGAACTTCTTTTTCAACGGCCCAGTCAGGAACTCTCATTTTGCGAAAACGGTATCACTCTGTTGCAGAGGGTTGTTTTTGTTTTTTTGTTTTTTATACAATCTCAATTCTGTGTTATTGACTGCACCTTCACTCTTAAAAACACACGTACAAACCAACAGAGAGGAACTTTGAGTGAGAAATTTAGAGTCATTTGGTATGATAGGACCTGTAACGCTGATGGAAGCCATGCTGCTAAACAAACATTACTCTTGCTTAGTTCAGGAAAATTAATTCAGTTCAGGTGAAAATAATGCATTGCTTTGTACAAAAGCCACCTCATAGCATTTCACTGCCAAATGTAAACCACAGTGGACGCCGAAACAGATGCATGAGGGCAACATCAGTGACAGTGGAGTGACCAAAAGACGACTGTTCAAAGTTTTGAACACAGTTTGAAAATGTAGGAATTAGATGACAACAAGAGGGACATTGAAAGGACAGAAAGCAACAACAAAGGAGGGGACATTAGACATGTGGGCGTACATGCATGCAGCAGACTCAGAGATGGGAAGATACAGAGAGAGAACAGAAGTGAGACCAAAGACAACAAAAGGGAGTGACAAAAGCTGGAAGATTGGACAGAAGCAGCGCATTTAGGATCTCCAAGAGACATGAACTGAAAGATGCTTAACTGAGAGAACGATTTAGGAGGACCAGGCCAGTCTAAAGTGTGAGCTCCATCCAAGAGGAACGTTTTCAGCCTCTTTTTTTAGGAATTGAAACTGTGTTTTGCAGATTTAGCTGCACATGGATGACGATTCCACTCGAGAGGGGGCCTCGTTACTGAAAGCTCTTTGTTTATTTCCTCATTGTCTGTTTCTTGTTTTTCTCACTTGAGTCAACATCTCGAGTCATTTTTTTTTGTCAACCATAGGGAGTTCTCTGTAAGTTAAAGTGACCCTGCCGGATCAAAATGTAAACCGTGTTCACACCAAGGGGTTGTTGTGCTTGTTTCCTCCCTAATGCCCAAAGTAGAGATTGACACTCCTGCTCTCTCTGTGACTGTCCTTCTCTGCTCTGCCTTTTCTGTTTGCCTTTTGCATTCTGTTTCAGCCTCATTACACTTGTTTTTCCTCCTCTGCCCCCCCTTTCCTGTGGCACTAGACCCTCTATTGTTTGACTAAACCATTTTAGACATACATGCATGTAATATATGTGAATACCTAACATGTATATATCTATATATGTAGATAATGGGTGTATGTATGTCTGTGATAGTAACATAATTCTTTGTTGTGATGTTAATCATGCATGATGACAGATAGATTAAACAGGGCTATAGACTGCGTAAAAACATAGATATAAATATAGATTTTTAACAGAGTAAAGATTTGACGGTTTGTCTTGTTTTTTGAAAAGGCAGCATGTTAAGTTGAGTTTGCATCTGATACTAAACGTTCGGAAGCTTGACAGACCAAACAGTTTGCGAGCGCCATCCCTGACCTGCCGTCCCCTTTCCGTCCTACAGGGCCTCCCTGTGGAGCTCCTGCGTGGTCTTGCCACTGCTGGCCCTCACGTGGATGTCGGCTGTCCTCGCCATCACCGACCGGCGGTCGGCGCTCTTCCAGATCCTCTTTGCGGTGTTCGATTCTTTGGAGGGGTTTGTCATCGTTATGGTGCATTGCATCCTACGCCGAGAGGTAACGGTCAGACAAGAGCAGAGGTGTCTAACACTCTGTACGAATTTTTACTCTTTTTTTAGTCTTTTAGTTCTTACTCATAATATTCACGTCTTGCACTTCTTGAAAAGATCTTTAATTACTGCAGATTTGATAATTTGAAGAATTTTGAATACCTTTTGGGGCACTGTTTCTGAGTGACAACTTGGACACAGTTTGGCCACCGAATATAAAGAATCTGGATGAGTTTCTTCACAGATGCAATTGTCATTTGACAGCAAACCTCGAACCATTTTTTTTTTTTTTACTGCAGTCTTGGTGTAATTAGCAGTTCAGGCCTCAGTCTTAGTGTTTGTCCTCTTTTCTGCTATAAAACGAACAAATAGAAATCTCCAAGGGAGGTTAACAATTGAGGTTTGCAATTGTCTTTTGCCAAACTGCTAAACACAAATGCATTAGGAAAAATGGACTGGAAACGTGTAGAATTGTGTCAAGTTGATCAGTTACAACTGTTGTTGTTGAAAGCAGCATTGATATTTCAGTACTGCCTGTGATGACGAGGTATAGCGTGACCACTGGCGGTGTGCTGGTGCTGCAGGTTCAGGAGGCAGTCAAGTGTCGCGTGGTGGACCGGCAGGAGGACGGTAATGGAGATTCGGGAGGATCCTTCCAGAATGGCCATGCTCAGCTCATGGTATGAGGGGACTTTTGCTTTCACCTTTCAGGATTTATTACTAAATATTGGCTTGATATTCACCCCTTAATATAATATTTATGACTGTCTGTCCTCAGACTGACTTTGAGAAGGACGTGGATATGGCTTGCAGATCAGGTAATCTTCAAGATGACTGTGTTCCAAATGCGCGCGTGCGTTTTTGTGTGTGTGTGCGTTTTTGTGTGTGTGTGTGCGTGCGTGCGTGCGCGTGTGTGTGTGCACTTGCTTTGACTTTGGGGACAGATGTGTCTTTGTGGCTCCTCTTTGTATTTTGACTGCTTGAAATTCCTCTACGTTGTCAGAACAGATGTGAGGTATGTTCCTCCTCCCTCTTCTGCACCTGTGCTGTATAATCAACATCACAGCAGCCTCGCCTCACCAAGGAGCTGTTGTGACAAGAGATGCAGCACATTACTGCTGCATAATGTAGTTTAGCCCAGGCTGATGGGACCGGCGTCAGAGTATGCTGAGCAGTTGTATGCAGATAAATAGGCCTGTCTACACGGCTGCTATATAATTAAGTCCCCCCCGAACAGTGTCGCATCAGACACAGACTCTGCTCCCAAATCCAGCGGGAGTGAAAATCTGATTATCTCATGAGACAGGATATCAAGAAATGCATCTGGAGCAGAAAAACGGCCGAGACAAAAATGAGCTCAATCGAGAGGCGACAAAAAGGGAAAAAAAACCCAAAAAGGAACGCATTGTTTTCTCTTCTTTATACTGTCAAGGAGGAGGTGGCACCACAGACAAGGATCATCAGCTGCTTAGTGTTGTCTAATGTTGTGTGTCTGTCTGAACGCAGTATGGGCTGTGCCTGCTGCCAGGAAACAACAGTTGTTGTGGTAAAAGGAGGCCGGGCCACAGAGTCGCGTCAGGCCAGTGGACGGCCGGCAGTGAAAGTTTGGAGGGCTGTATAGAACCGATCCCCCACCTCGATGTGGGCCACACACCTCCAATCAGTCATCCAAAAGATGTTCATGGAACTTCGTAGGGATGCAGTAAACAACAAGGTCTATTGCTTTCCTGCTTCAGCCGCCGAGGAAGTTGGAGGCGTCCAGGCAGTTAGTGCACAACAACGCTGTGCGTCGAGACTCAAGGCAACGGAGGCAGTCGTTGGTGCGCTGTGCCATCAATGTTTGTCACATGTAATCACTATGATCTGGTCACCCACCCAAGCACCTGTGTCAGACACTTGTGGGCAAACAGAACACGAAGGAAGTCCTGCCTGCCAGCCTGAGACCAGCACTCCACAAGGGCTTTTCCAGTGCTCCTCAATCAACACCATTGGGAAAATGCATCATGGGGTTGAGTGTTGATTAATGTTCCTGACTCACAGTGCAAAGGTCCTGAGTCAGCTAGGGTCTTTCTGTCCAGATCCCCCCCTCCCCCCTTTGGCCTCATAATGGAATGGAATTATGTAACTGAGTAATTGTTATCAACTGCTCATTCACAGTAACTGTTGCAGCAGCCTTGTGTGTGTGTGTGTGTGTGTGTGTGGGAGCCTCAAATGAGAGTAAAAGCTGCGTGTTGCGCTATGTGTTGGAAGATATGTGAAGTTACTGCAACATACATTGCAGGATACTTCTTGCTTATCCCACAGATTCATCTTTTTTCTGACTCTGTACACGCTTCCATCTCATGTGTAACATCTGCATTTTCCTTTCTTCTTCGTATCTTTAGGGACAGTGAAACGCTCGTCACTGCAGGGCGAGGAGAAAGAGGCCGCCGGCTCGGTCACGCTCCAGAAGGGATCGAACTTTAACACCATGCCAGCCAGCATGGCGAAGGTTCACCTGCAGAACGTGGCTGATTACACGAGCCACACTCTTACGTTGCGCCGGGAGAAAGGCGCCACCAAGGGAATCAGCACAGAGCTGCCCGGTGCCAAATCCATCTACATCTGCGATGGTGAGCTCTTCAAGCAGCTGGACGGTGACATGCCTCGGGGGACGGGCGAGGGCAGCAGCTCCGAGGGCGCTGGCAAAGGCCCCAGGTACGTCATTTTGCCGGCGAACAGCACAGGCACCCTGAAATCAGCCAAGGGGAAAGAGGAGCAGATGGCCAAGTACAACATCGGCGTGGAGCAGCTGCCCCAGACCAGGCTCATTCACCTGGCTAACCCTGCCAACGGAGAGCCGGTGCCCAGCTTTGGGCTGAAGAGCCTGCCCGCAGACCAGGTCAGTGTGTCCTGCTCTGACAGAGACTCACCTGCACACAACCTGCAAAATGTGCCCAGAGACTCCCAGGCGGCGAGTGGCATGTGTGACGGGGGAGAATCGGGGAACTCAGGAGCCATGTCCAAGAGTGAGACTGTCTCCACACTGTCCATGAGTTCACTGGAGGTGAGGCCACTCAGTCTTTCCACATGTCACTGTTGGTGTCGCTGAGAAAGCGTGCCGTCAGCCCATACGTCATGTTTACGATCAAACATTCGAGCCCAGACGTTTTGTTCTGCATCCCATAAATTCTCAAATATGCTCGAGGTCCTTTAGCTCAGGCGTACAACGACAGAACCGACGCATCCTCGGGTTTCTTCCTTCCGTAATGCCGATGCAGGCCTAATGGCGGCTGTTTTCGGCTTCTAATCTTTCAGAAAAACCAACTCAAATCACATCCAGCCAATTCTATCAGAGCAACAACAGTTCAAGCACTTAGGGATGTTTTCTTCATTAGGATGGGAGTCAAGCATGTGTTCCACCAACACTCAGTGCAAACTCGTGCTCTAATTGTTTTGGTTCTGCCCAATGGAGATGCAGGGAAGGTGCACGTGACCCCTGAACTAAAAGATGATTGACACCCCTGTCACCGAGTGACAGCAGGAGATTGAGGAGCCACAGGGTCTATGCTACACAGGTTAACCTGAAAGAAGCACTTTGCTACGTGCCTTACTTTTGTTAAGAGCTGAAACAAACAGGAAGTAGAAAATAGAATTGCAAAAAAGAAACGTGGTTTTGGGGGGAAATTTGGATTTAGAGAGACATCGTGTAAAAAGGCTTTTGGGATTTACTTGCTAAAATCACACTATTGTTGCTCTGATAGCTCTTTCGTTGCATGTGAAGTGGTACACAGAGGCGCCTTATATATAAGCAAGCCTCCACGTTTGGGAGCGGCTCTCGTTTGAGAATTTACAGCAGCTTCACTGTGGTGATCATCGCTTCCTTCCCATCAGACCTCCTTTTTATCCCAATCCAAAGTCATCACTGTTCCATTCCAAGACAGCTTCAGTCCTCCTATTCCTGCCCATGACCGTTTCCATCGAGTTGACCGCTCACCACTTACTCTCTATGATTGGACTGCAGCCATTCGTATAGCAAGAAAAAAGAGTGGATGATGTAAGGTCATAGTTTTGCTCGCAGTTATGCGGCATGTATTTTTGCAAGTGTTTGACCAATGCAGAATTAAAGGACTGAGCTATTACCGGCTTATCAATGAGGGAGGCATACAGCAAACAGTTGTATTTGTCAGCGCTTCTTAGGAGTCAATCGGGCCTTCGCCAAATTGTAAAAGGGTCTCCACGTGCTTGGGCTCCATGTAAGAGCAACGTATTCGAAATCGAGGCTAATTTTCACTCAGCTCCAAGTGCAGACGGCAGTGGCAGGTTGAGACAACGCGGCGATCGGTGCACAGTGGCCCAGACATCTGCCCGCTGGTGGCTTTTTCACTTGGGGGCAGAACATACTTCTACAACAGTGTGCGAGGCGGCAGCTGCCACAGCGAGCATGCAGCCTGAAGGTCAGGTTTTCCCTTCACCACTTTGTGAGGGACGACTTAAAGGTCACTCGGTCACAATCTGTTAACTGCAAACTTCTGCCAGTGGACTTCATAATGACCAGCAGCGAGGCGCGTTTGGGGTTGTTTTTTTTCTTCTCTCCCCTCCCCTCATGTCTCATGCCTCCCCCTCAGAGTCTCCACTGTGGCCTGATGAGGCGATACATAAGCAAACACTTAGCGAGCAGAAGGCACAAAATATCAATATCAAGACACATCTTTAATCTCTCTGTCTCATCCCACCCCCCAGAGACGAAAATCACGCTATGCAGAGCTTGACTTTGAGGTAATTCTAGTCTCTTTCATTTCTCCAGAGATTTTTAAAGTCAGACCAAACAGCTGCTATGTCTCCTTGCTACTCAGGCCTCTCCATGTTTGCATCATGTTTATTTTGGGGTTGGGGATTTTTTCCCAAATTTTCCAGTGTTGAGATTAGAGCCGGTAAATGTGGAAGGGGGCTGAGGAAGGATTGATAGTAGCCCGTGTGCTGTTTGCCTTGTACATAACTTGCAATGTTCCTGTGTAGAAAATAATGCACACCCGGAAACGCCACCAGGACATGTTTCAGGACCTGAACAGGAAGATTCACAGTGCAGACAAGGATAGAGAATCTCCACCTGTTGACGCCAAAACTGCCAAAAGATGGAGCGTGTCCTCTGCCAGCAGTGACAAGACCAACATGAGTGTAAAGAGTTTAACTTCATTCTGTCCTGCCCCTCCCCTCCCCTCTCCCCCGCTATTCCACTGTCGCCTGTGTCTCTTGTCAAAGCCAAACATGAACACGTCTGAGTGGACTCACCTCTTTCATTGTAGGTGTAGTCATTCTAATGCTTGGGTTATGGGTTTTTAAAGGGCCAACACCAGGACAGGTCACCTGCAGTGACATGCATTGAAAGCAGTCTCAACTCAAGTTAACAAAACAACTCTCAGACAAGTCTGTTGTTCCCATGGAGTTGCAGACTCTGGAAAAAATGTATATTTAAATCAACAAATAGACGAAAGGTTGACCATTTATCACATGTGAACATGTCAAATCTTAACTCTGTCTCCTGCTGTTTCTAATTAGAACAGTGATTTACGTGCCTTGCTTCTCTCTCCAGTGACTGTTTATACACTGAGTTGTTTAACGGCTCCGTCAGAAAAAGGATGAAACGATTCAATGAGAAGACTTTGGATTGAATAGATTGGAGTTTTAAACTGTGATATAAGCAAAGTGCTTCCTTCTATGGATACTATGAAAAACTCCTGCTGGTTTGAAACAGAGTGCACACCAACCAAACAATCTTCCACATTCTGTTCAACCTCGATAGAAACAACGGCTTTCGCGACTTCACAGAGACATTCAGTTGTCCTTGTACATCACAACAAAATATCTGTGAAATACCTGATTAAATCAGATACAGCCACATAATTGATGTTCCCATTCATTGGGAAGTTGAGGTGTAATTTAATTGTTGCCTGGTCTTTTTCTTCACCTCATCCCAGAACCTTGTGCACCAGCCACCATGCTGAAACTCTACCACAGCAGGTGAACACAACCCCCCCCCTTTTTTAACTTAAAAAAGGGGTTGCAAATTTCTCCCCCCGCCCAAAAAACACTCCATAATCTCAGAGTGCTTAAAAAATGATGGCGTCAAGAGACAAAAGAACCAGCACATTGGGACTGTCATTCTATTCAAATGACTTAAAGTTCTATCTTTCAGCATTTCCACAGTCGTATTGAAATTGGAGACTTTATTGTTTCTTTCAACAAGAATTAATCTGGCCCAGCTTCTTTCAACTTTCAAAATAAAAAGAAGGTGATTGGGCCTGGGTCGCTCAGTCCCTGCCGTCACACACGAAGTCACAGAGAGCAGACACGAGCAGGGATCCATGTTGGCTCTGTCGCTGCAATCATTGGATGACAGCAGGTGATTCCTTCCTCCTACTCCCTCTTTCTCCTCCTCCTCCTCCTGTTCATCCTGCTCCTCCTGCCCCTCCTGCTGTTACTGCTTAAAGCCCCAGAGCTCCATTTGTTTCAGAGCTTTGGATTCGCGTCTCGGTTGCATCACTAACCCGGTCTATCCTGGCCTCCGCAGTTGCACACCTTTAAAAGTCTCACGTTCCTAAAAATCAGTCGCAGAGAGGATGTGCTGCAGTCACCATCATGCATAGCTCAATTTTTTATCCGCATACCCATGTTCCATCGTGTTGGGTTCATCTGAAGAAAAACCTCCAGAATTCCTTTGCTTTATTTGCTTTCTTTCCTCCACCAAGATTGGGATGAGAAGTGTCTTTGCTGTGTGCTGAGTTGGAGTCATAATCCGAGTAAAACAGGTGCAGTAAACCAAAAGGAATACAGTGTGTCAGTGCAGCCATGGACCAAATAGTCCTCCTGACTAACTCTGCACTGAGTTAGACTGTCAGGTGTGTGTTTTTTTGTCTGCCTTTGTCTGTGCATGTGACTGTGTGAAGCCTGTGCTGGTCTTTTGCACCACGGTCAGTTAACACCACTATCACTGAAAGAGCCACAGTCGCCAATCAGCAGAGTATACTCCCTATTTGCTACAGTTTAAGCCTTCTTGGGCTCAAGATTATCGGGTCTTCCTTGCTTCTGGCTGTTGAGGAGATCTAAGTTGGAAGCTTTCACTTAATGAAGTGTAATATAGAAACTGTGAAACGGAGAAAAAGCCACACAAAGGATTTTTTTTAAAAAAAGGACTGTATAACAGCATCAGTCTATTAAGCCTCTTGGCAAAATCCAATGATGCTTTCATACTTACCAAATTTCCAAACATTTTTTACCTTTTTTTTTTTTGATTATTCAAAAACTAATTGGACCAAGATGTGGGTGGTCTGGATCAAGAACCCCAATCAAATGAGGTGGAAGGATGATTTCAGAGTGATTCCATTGATATTCCTTTATTTAGAACCCCGTCGCTTGAGTCGTTGCAGTAATTGTACAGTGTCGAGTAAAATGGGCTGAAGAACACTCTGACACCTTGGTTTGACACCATATTTGGGCATATCCTTTTTAAATTATGCCTAGAACTCTTTAGGAAGGTAACCTTGGTGCACATTCGTCAGAATGCTGGTGTATGCCTTTGTATGCGCATGCCTTCTCACAGCACTGTTATTCGTTCAAGAAACTCTCTGTGCTTGGACTGGTGAGTCGGTGGCTTCCGTC
>JASSRZ010000007.1:18514939-18520186 GCA_032164315.1 Malacoctenus gilli
TACAAAACTCCAACGCCATCAATGGTGCCAATAATGGTGGGACTGGAGACCATCACCATTCAATTCAACAGTCAGACTAACAGCAGAGGTCAGGCTCGCATCCACTCAGCTGTGAATGCGAGCTCTTTCCTTGTTCACAGAATCTACTTTGGCAAAGCATTTGGGAACAGACCTTAAGGATGTACAGATTTTCTGTATTTTTTTGGTGTCTTTCTCTTTTTCTTATTTTTCCGTTTGGTGTTTCCATCCGGTTTTTCCATTTTTGCTACTATTTAATAGAAGAAGGTTTACAGCCACTTTTTTTTTGTTTATCCCCTTTGGCTGATACTGACATTCAGACTATAGCGACACTGGTTATTAAACCACCAGGAATTTGCTCCTGCCCCCACTGCCTGAGGGCTCCTGAGAGGTCTTGGGCCTCTCGGCAGTTGTCCCGTTGCCCTTATGGTTATTCTGGGCCTGGCACACCAGGGCTGGGAGGACAGAGAGTATGGTTCTGGGGACATCAAATGTCACCTCACTGGGTGCAAAAGAACCCACAATAATGCAGAAGAGTGATTTTACAAAGGAGGCAACGTGAAAAAACCCCTCCGTAAAACAGTTTCTCAGTGTTCCTGCTCTGTATCTAAATTCTTGCATTGTACTTACATTTCGTTAAAATAAATGTCCATCTTATCTTTCTATCTTTTCTAATCTTTCTGATTAGCTTTATTTATTCTTTGCAGTTGTTGTCATTTTGTGAGTTTGAGTGAGTGTGCATCACAGAAGACAGGTTTTTTTTGTGGTTCGAAAAGATCGGACCCAAGAGCTGAACCTGTCCCTCTCTTTCAAAGTGGATGGTTTTTCGTACATTGTTGTCGCCATGTCTGAAAACATGAAATGTTTCGGCTGTGGAGTGAGGGCCATATTGTCAGCTCCTACCTGGAGGAGAGCGGAGCGGTGAGGCAGCCCACCGCTGCTGCGTGGGACGTTTAATGACAATGAGCCAAGTCAAGAGGAGGGTGACTCCTTCAGCTCACAAGACGGGTCCCAGCCAGGATATACATATACTGAAATCCAGAGCTTCTTGAGAAGACCAAAAGGCAGAGGCTGGTTGCAGTGGAGGATCATTTTCCTGACCGCCACCATTCACTGCACTCAGTCAGACCTCTGACCGTCAAATCATGAGATTTTCAGACTGAAGAAACTGGTGTGCAGAGTTAAGGAGCAGCGAGATAAAAAGCCATGAAGGCTCTTAACACGGTCATTCTCGCCATCTTTTATCTGTGTGTTCCCCTTTTTATCCATTTGTGATTTGACGCTCGGCAATCTAAATCTGAATGAGCCAGGGCTGCATTTAAAAGAGCTGCTTCGTTCACATTTATGGACATGAAAAGGAAGGATGTCAGATGTTTGCAAAGGAGACACACAGCACTGCAGATATTGAATATGAATGGTAACAGTTTGTAGATGGGGAGGTCATTTTAAGACACAAGTCCTACGTGAGTGGGAGGGGTGGGACTCTTGTTCTCAAGCTACTTCCTGCCGAACGCTTTTACTGTTGAGGAGATCATCACAGGGGTTTTATTGAAGGTCACAGCAACATTGGAAACTAGAAGAATTGTGTTTATAAATGCCTTTGGTCCCACAAATGCTCTGGAGAGGATGTTATTTCTAATCATAGTGTGACGCTTTATAAACCTTTAGGCTTCACACATTCTGCCGACAAAAGGCACGGCCCCTCCTTCAGCGTGTGTCCCAAATATGACACCTGAGGCAAACGAAACTGCAGTTTAGCCAGCGAGGTTCTGTGACCACACTGAGCCAGTCTTTTCAGGTGTCTGATGGAATCAGTTTGACACGCCACTGGTGTTGGAGAAGCAATCAGAAGATCATGTGCATACTGAAGAAGAGGACTCCCCCCTGGAAGTTGCAAATCCTCTAGTTCGCGTTTCACTGCTGCTGCGTACACTCCCGGGCTCTCCACGTATCCCTGAACAAGCCTCGTCCACAAATACTGCTTACCCATACAGGTAAATGCAAACAGGATGTACAGGGATACAAAAAAATGCAAAACACAAATTAACGAGGACCCCAGCTGAAGAAGTCGGGTGCTTTGGGTGCAAGTAGTCTTGGTATGAGGTCCTGGATGGCTGCTGGACCACTGGAAGGAGAGCCTGAGTGGACTGGCCCTGCAGCTTCTGGTAGACTTTATTGATGGGAAGGTCTCAACATACACACAGGACCCCTTCCCACCCAGAGAACTGATAGCGGATTTTAAAGACTCTCCTCTTCCTCAGTGTTCCACCTCCATTGTTTTAAAAGAAGCCTGCGGAAAGCAGTTTTATCACCTCATCGTCAAGATTTTAAACAGGACAAAGTTGAACAGGCGTGTGGACACTTCATGGAGAAGATACCCTGACCTGAGGGTGTCATGGCCATCCCAGAGGTCTTTGTATAAACTGCCATTAACGAAGAAACATGGTGACCGAGAGTGGTGACTGTTAATGGAACAGTTGCAGCGAACTCCTTGGTCTCCATCCTCAAGCGTCGAGCAGAGGACAGGTGCCCTTCCTGCTGAGACGAGAGACAATTTTCTACTGTTTTTATGAATGCTCACATCTGTCTGCCCTGTTCCTGTTTGTAAGACGTGTTGTTACTCCTTTTACAGAGGTGTTGACAAATGAAGTTTTTATCTGTGCTTTTAATTCTTCTGCAAAAAACCAAGGCCAAGAGCCAGCTGCTGATTTCTGTGCTGAGACAGGCAAAGATGGCCATGTCCATGAACCAAAGGAGGATGGTGGTGGGTGGGGAGTCCAGGTCCCCTGTCCCCATTTGTGTGGGGCTTATTCGGGCCTGCATACTCATGGATTTTGCATATGACGAGGCTTCGGGGGACCTGGATGCTTTGAGGATAAGCTGGGGTTTGAATGGTGTTCTGTGCAAAGTTGAAGAAAATAAACAAGACTTTTTGGGATCTGCTGACACTGTGAGTGTTTGGGTTTTTGAGGAAAATGAGCGATGCCTTCAGTGCATTTTGTTTTTGTTCACAAACTGAATGATTAAAGTTGATTTGAAAAATCAAATCTCTCACAGTCTCTCTGCAGTCTGTCCTCTCTCTTTCTCTCCTGCAGTCTGTCCTTTCTCTTTCTCTCCTGTTGTCCATGCTCTCTCCATTGTGGCGTCTGTTCTCTCTCTTGCGGTCTGCCCTTTCTCCATCATGCTTTAAAACTTGTGACGAGTTGCACTGCATCCTTCTATGACGAATGCATCATGTTGACGGTGGATAATTCATGATACCCTCTCGAGTTGTTTTGTCTTTCATCATGACCACACCATTATTCATGACAGGGCAAACTGGGAAAATTAAGGGAAGCTTGACCTTTTGAAGAATTCATCGCACTTTGTTTTTGGAAGTGCAGACCTGTCACGACGGCTGTGTCAAAGCACACCCACAGATTGTCTTGCTACTTATGAACTCATGACTCACGGTGGAAGAAGTGCTTGAACTGTGATAACTTGCTTTTTATTTTACTGCTCTCGGTCTCAGTTATGTAGCGTGTGGGGGAAAAAAATGACCTGTGACATCATTAGTATCCATCCAGACACATTATCTTTGCATCGTTAATCAGGACATCAAAGCACATTAGCCTCTGCTTGCTCTTTGTTTCACAAAAGCCTGACAATGGCCTTTAATTGTCTCACACTCCAATGACATTTAGCAGGTGTACTTAACTACTGTAGTTGTTTTGTAGCTGATCACCTCAGGCGATCGAGCTCAAAGTGCAGCCTGCTGATGAAGCAGCAGTGAAAGAGTAGCAGGAAACAAGCCCATTTTACAAATTGATCCTTTTCAACCCCGCCAACATGTCTCACTGACATCCCAAAGAGGAACAAGAATTCCAAATATTCCGTTTTAGCGAAGAACCATCAGATGCCATTCAGTGTCCCAATCCCAGAGCCTCTCCCTGTGTTTTCCTCAGTTTTCTTTTCTGTTTTTAACTCCCCTATATTTGCTGTTTCAATTTGGACATGTAATGTTTCTGCAAACTTCTCTTCCCTTTGCCCCACAACACCTGAATCTCCTTCTTCCATTCTCTGTTGAGTCCATGTGTGTGCTTTCGCTGTTTCCCCACCTTTTGGTCCTCCGAGCAATCTGGGTGTTGCACAGGTGTGTTTACCCTATTTCTTTGTCATAATGCCCAGCTCATCTGTTTGCTAATTAGAGATAATATGATACATTAAATCCTTGTTTGGAACCTCAGTTCATATCCAAAGAGATCGTTCTGAAGGAGGGGCTTCGGTCTTCAGATGCAGAAGATGGGAGCAGTCACGCTGAAATAAACAGTGGTAAAAATGATGGTAAAGAAGCTTGGGGCAGATCACCAACACAGGCTGCCAAATTGATGTTTTCTTTGTGAAAGAAATGGAAACCAAAAGTACGCAGCTTCTCCACATCAACAGAATCCAGCTGAGGTAGGTTCCGGGCTGCCGGTTGGGCTAAACTACAGTCAGGGGTGTCAACAGACATGTCCAAGTGGGCAAGAGCTTGGGCCATGACCCACAAAAAATCGTTGTAGCCCTTGGTTGATCCCTTAGTGGAAGAAAGTAAGGTTGAATTTTCCGATATTTAGTAAATTCCCCCTCTCATTCAACCCATCTGGTTCGACAGATTGGACGCGATTAAAAGTCTTTCCTCATTTGTGCTCTTGTTTTCTTGTTTGTTAACTTATATACTATGTTTTTTTTAAAAGTGTGAGCAAAAAGAATTTGATGTTTCCCCATACTGTTTTTTGTTTGTTTCTTCATTTAGTACTTTTAATGCACTGGAACATTAGCATTCATATAGAGAGTTTTTTTTTGTCAATTTTGTGAGCATCTATCTTCATTCTGTCTTACCTCAGTTCATTTACAACTGACAGCGTGAACCTATAGAGCATCCTCCCAGCTCCAACAGCAACACTGGGTTTGAGTCTCCAAAAAGGAACTGTGTGAATACAGAATTTAATGAGTAAGATGATGGATTAGCCAGAGGGACACTGCAGTGAAGGATAAACCTGCACAGCAGTGACTCACTCACGAAACATCTGTTCGTGTTCAGTCCCTGATCCTTCACCAAACTCAATCCTTCTACCTTCAGTCTGTTTTTCCTCTCTGTACTCAACATTCTATCTATTGGTGGCATTGTTCCGTACACACACACACACACACACACACACACACACGCACACACACACACACACACACACACACACACACACACACACA
>JASSRZ010000007.1:18520286-18540263 GCA_032164315.1 Malacoctenus gilli
CACACACACACACACACACACACACACACACACACACACACACACACACACACACACACACACACACACAGAGTGTAACCATCCTGTGTAGGGGAAGCAGCGATTATCTCCTTTACCGACCACTCACATCAGCACTGACCTCCACAGGGCCCCCTTGGGAGGGTTCTGCCACAACTGCCATTGATTTCTCAACGCACACCTTCCGTCTGACTGCAGGTTAGCGGAGGGAACGCACGATCGATGCAGGATACTTTCTGGCGTGCACTGATATCAGAGGTAATAATGTGCTGGAAATCACCAGCATTAATACTTTTCACAAGGGGAAGGGGAAAACACTGGCAGTTTCCTCACCACACAGTGAATGTTCTTTGTTAAGAGAAAAATGAATTTGAAAGAGCTGCAGCAAAAGCAAACTTGTGTCGCATTTCCATTCGTACCTACACAGCCTTGCTCAGCATGGCTCTACCTGCTTTTACAGTGTTTCCATTCGGTCTGGTATCCATTGACACATACTTTTTTTTTTTTGCCACGGCTGGTCTGAAAAGGTTTGTCTACCTAGAGCTCATCTCATTGCCAGATGAGAGCAAAAATGCAACACCACCTTGGGTTCTAGTGTATTGTCGAAAAAACAGTGCCAACGGAAAGTGTCGAAGGAAATTTGTTTGCAACAATTTACACTTACTATTATTCGCTTGCTATAAGTTCGTCTTGGTTTGGGATCTGTAAAGAATGTAATAGATGTGTTGTTCAGTTGACTTTGACAATGGGGCTTTAAACCTCTCAAGTTTATGCCTTTATTCAGGTCAGGTAGAATAAGAGGTACAACCAAAACATTGTGAAAGTCACAAGTGACAAAATGACAAGCCCACATGACCAGTCTGGAGTTACCATTGTTTACAGGAGAATGTTGGAGGACCAGAGGAAGACAGCTGTGCAAGAGCCATTTGGACATCTGGACATTGATTGTGCCATGGTCTGAAGGTGCCCCTAGCAGTAAGAGACGGAATAGAGGGACTGGCCCCAGGACCATGAAAGGATGAAAAGACCAAGTAAGGGACAGTCAGGATCTTTTCTCGTCTGTTTGCTACATCAAAGTCATACAGATCTCAACAGACAGCAGATTGTTTGAGGTGTGGAAAGACTTGAACCTCATTAGACCGTTGCCAATGGTTCACTTTACACTGCCGGTTAAAGTGCGGCCTTACTTGCTGAGTCGTTTCGCTGTTTGCAAGTGTCATGAGGACATTTGAAAACATGTCCTCGGTTTTTTGGAGAGATCACCACTCCATGTAGCCTCTCTTCTCTGCACAGGTGGCGGCAGATACTCACCAAGTGCGGTGCGTGAGGATGCTCCCATTTCAATTCACAGCTAGACTGCAAACATGATTTGAATGCATGTGTTTTGGGAAAAGACACAAAATGTTTGGTACTACTCATCAACAGAAATTATGGAAAAAAAAAAGTCCAATTAAATTCAGGCTCTTTGGGGAAAAAGTAAAAAATGGTTTGTTTGTTGTTTGTTTGTTTGTTCTTTTAAAAAAAAATTCCACCTACAATATTTGTGAAAAAAACAACTCCTGCAGCAAAAGGTTTTTCATCTCCACAAAATAAACCTTAAATGCAACCTTGGTGTAATGAGACATCCACTCTTTATTAACTCCCTACATTTAGCTCACCAAAAATGACAAGGGATCCAAATAGTGAGGAGTCATAATACATCAGATTCACACACATTAGAGACTCATGTCTTCTAACTCCTGCAGCGTGCCATAAATCTTATCTGCACACAGCTGATTATACAGGGTGCACATGATTGCAGCTTGGACCATCATTAATCTTAATGGAGATGCTAAAGACATTTGAAGGTGTGTGTGTGTGTGTGTGTGTGTGCATGCGTGCGTGCGTGCGTGCGTGTGTGTGTGTGCACATTTCATGTATTATGTATGTTGTGTGACTATTCACTGAAGGCATGAGTTCTAAAAGTAGGGATGTCATTATGAGATTTAAGGTATCTGCATAATGTATGTGCTCATCAGTTCCATAGAACAACCTCATTATTACAGATGTCGCTACAGTAACACACACCTTTTTATCTGCATTCAGGACTGTTAAAGGTTTCATCGCAACACACCACATGTCTACCGAATGGTCTCTGGTGTTTTCTCTTTTGTCGTGAACTGAAGGAGCCGAGGGTGAAGATGTATGAACTAGTGGGAGGTCCCTCATGTTCTATCCCCATCAGGTGCGACTTTGACACCAAGGATACCAGTTAAAGAAACGAAAAAGTCTACTTTCACTGCTAAAAGTCCTTCTTGAATTGCTGCTAGTTACTTCCTGTTCCCTACTCTCATTTTCAACTCAGTGGGTTGAAATGCAGCTATAAGAGTTGAATTTTGCTATTGACTCAGATGGATTCTGCTAATGCTTCTGAGGCAGGTGACATCATGAACGACCACTGGTGGCCCCGCCCCTCCTCGCTACCATCTTCGCAGCTCTGGTGCTGGTCAAAAAGTTATTCTCTGCCAGCTTTTAATTATGCCTCAGAAACCTTAAGGGAGATTTAACAGCATCTGTGATGGAAATATGTCCAGAGTTGATCATGATCAGCTTGTTAAACAGCACACGTGCTGATGTGTGCATATGATTTTATTTGTGCATGAATGTGTGTTTCTGAATAGGTGAGTGGAGTTTGGGGAGGTAGGGTTGCTTTTGGAGAGGGGTTCCCAAACTTTTCCCTGTGAGAGCCACATAAGCATTCCCTTCTCTGAAGGGAACCATGGTCAGTTTATAATAAAAAAAGGATGACGATTGCAGGAGTGCCTAAACGTAAACATGTATTGTTTTCCTAAAAAAGCCACACAAAACCAAAGATTCGTAACCCTTTCTGGGATCTTCACAGAAAACAAGTCAGAAAATAAACGATACCACAATCAATGAAATAAATAACCTAACCCACCTAACCTTTATGCCATTATTCTAGTCTATTTTGACACAGGCTAGTTCAGAAATCACATGGTCAGATTGAAGAAAAAAAAAAATCACGATACATCCCTAGTATTGTTCAGGGGGCTGGGCCAAAGCTGGAGGTGGGTCATATGTGGCCCACAGGCATTAGTTTGGGGACCATTGCTTTAGGGGGTGGCTGCAGTCTTCAGTGTCCTCAGCAGCCACTCCCAAATCAAGGCACTTTTGGAATTTCCTGCCTAGAAAGACATCAGCCAAAGCCTTTGGGTTTTTGTTACTCTTTAACATACTTCCCCAGATGAATAGTCCCGAGTGCCCTCCCCCGAACAGTTGTCATGGAAGTATAACACTAACAAGTTTGCAGACGACAGTTTTGCGTGGCAGGTCAGTCTGAACTCAATCTTGTCCCGCTGATTCCTCACAGTTCCTTTGCCCATCTCAATTGCAAAGTAGACAGCTTCTCAAAAAAGTAGTGTAAACACAGTCTTGAAGAAGGTTTTGAGGGCTCCAGGAAATCATTGCTTGAAGCAACTCTCAGTCTAATTCAGGGATTCATCCATTCCTGTTTAAAATGAGTTTTTCCTCAATGATGCAATGGCGTTTGTTCTCTTTTCTCTTTGAAATTTTCTTCCAACATTGCATTTGGGAAATTGGATGTGATTTTAGCAGCTATGTGACGAAACCAGCTTTTGTTTTTTTCACAAGAACATAATGAAATACTAAATCCTATTGCCTTAAACGAGAACTCTGTCAACATAATGCAGCTTTTTATGAGCATTTTGAGACTACATCTGGCACGGAATGAAGTGAAAGTATGGGGTTCATACGAGGCTCTCTTCAGTATTCTGCTTTTGTAATCGTGCAGATGTTGGGTATAATAGGAAATGCAGCTCCGTTCTCATCCATCACACCTAAAAAACATAATTTCCTGTCTGTGAGTCACCCTGTTGTCAGATGCAAGGACTGCGAATGTGCTGTAGATCAGATGAGTGCATCCATGTTTTGGCTGCAGTAATGAATGTTTGTTTGGTTCTTTAAACGCGAAATGTGCATCTTTATATATATATATATATTTTTTTCTATTAATTTATTTTTTAAATAAAGGTCTTCAGGACAATGCGAGAGCTGAATGAAAGACTGATCTAAATTCAGGTAGGTTTGTCACAAAGAGCATCTTTAGAACAAATGTAGCTCTCTGGAAGGAGCAGTGTGTTTATAATCATTATGTAAACTGGGAAAAACACGGTAGTGAAAAAATCTCAGGTGCATTAAAAAAATAAATACAGACATGCAAAGACAATTTAGAAGTGCATTTGATTTCTTCCAAACAGAAACTTGGCGAAATGTTGTCATGGCGACCTGGCACATTAACTTTGCTTGAATTTGTTCAGTCTACATACTGTTTCTGTTTGTGAAATTTCCCCTTATTATATTAATAGAAGGCAAGGACCTGAGATGGAGAGGTAAAGAGGTTGCATCCAAACATCCTTGTTGAAAGCGCACCTAAAAGGCCCCTCAGACAGGGAAGATAATTCGTGCCTCATTAGAACCAAGGAGCAGAGAGGGAGGAATAGATGGGAATGACCCTTTGGAATATTGTCCACTTAAACTTGATACTGTCCATCAGGGATGTCCAGCTCCAGTCCTGAGGAGGCTCCCTTTTTAAGAGGCTCACATGTCATCTTTCTCCAACAAACCTGGTGTTTTTTTCTGGATTGTGAGCGACCATTTCCTGATTTCAGTAAGAACTAACAGTGAATAGTTTCAACAGGGGGCCTCACGGCCAACCCAAAGAAGTTGGCAGTTCAGAATCAAGGAACATTACCAAGTGTGTGTCACTTAGGGGGTGGACAACCCTAACTGAGTCCAAAATTGAGATGGAGCAATTTTTTTAAAAGAACATCAAAGGTTCCCATGAAACTTTACATGGACTGACACCATCTCAAATAGTGCCTCAGATCTGGTCTCGTAGATGGAGCAATGCAAGCCAGTGATGGAGAGGGTTCCTCCGCTGCTCAGGACCTGTGGAGAGGTGGATGGGTTAGGTCGGACAGTCCCACAGCCTGAATGTTGAGGTTTGGCTGGAGCAGGAAGCCTCGCAGGAGGCACCTTGGAGAGCAGCACCAAAGAATGCAAGGTGGCATTTACAGAGTTGTCCTGCAGACTTTTCGTCCCACTTGTGATTAAAAACTTAAAAAAAAGGAAATGTCCTGAGTTGTACTTTGACTCTGCATGTCTGTAGAAATAAAGATTTCATTTGTGTCAAAGACGTCATGTTGGTGCTTGGCAGAATTGTCAAGTTTCCCATCTCCTGCTACAGCCGAGCTCCTGTTTGCATCCTGAATGGGGTTATAGTTTGTTTATGTTGTTGAAAATCAAAGCATTTTGAAAAACGTGCTTTCATCAGTGGTTTTCGATACATCATAGTAGCAATACAAAACCTTCAATTATTCTTCACACTCTGACAGGGAATGACTGACCCCAGTCTGAGAGGATGCTCTCTGACCCAAAGTCTCTCTGTTAATTTTACTGTTCGAGAATGGTTTTGCAGATGAGTCCAAATAATAATCTTTGCCATTTTGATAAGCCAGCTCAAGTCAGTCCACAAAAAGGTGAGTAGCTGTGCCTTGGCATTGATTTTGATACAGATTTTCAACTATAGGGTGGACACTATGGAAATCCATGTGTGTTTAAAACCTCACCCTTAGAGGAGAGTGGAGAGATCTGAATACCCAGGAGTCATTTGGATTCCATTATTTGGAACAAGCATCAAGCTTGTTCAGGCAGCACAAAGGCCCAGTGCCTCAAATCATCTCAGTGATTTCTCATCAGCATTATTAGTTTGTAAGGCTTTTTTCTGGGGCGGAGGCTTCTTTAAAGCCTCTGCGGTGGAGGCACGCGTCAGTGTGGGTGGCAGCATCGTGACTGGAACTGAAGCAGTGGGCAGGTTAGAAGTCCAAAGGGTTTAGAGTTTCTTCATATCCGGGGGGGCCACTTCGAATGTCAGACGCTTTTTCCTGAAAAGGCTACACTGATAAGCAAGTTTGTATGAATTGTAATTAATCTTTGATTAAATCAATTTCAAAGCACTTTCTGGTGTTTGGGAATCATGTCGGCCGCTGAACTATAGCTGACGGGGCAGCAATACAGTTTTTCTTTGAATGCCACTGATGTAATATAATTCCCCGGGGCCCCTGAAGTGTAATGCTCATTTTTCGTGACTCTGACATGTTGGGGTTTTTTTTCATGCATGGTAAACTTTCCCCAGTTCTTTGCAGCCACTGCGTCTCAAATGAGCAGGCAACTGATGGCTCTGCTATTATGACTGTGGAGCTAAGCACTATTGTTGATTTATTTTTAATGAGTTTTCCAATTATGCAAGCAATAATACACATTAGAAGTTATCCATGAGCACTGGCTGAGGAGCGGGGCCTGCATAGCAAGACTTTATCTTTCAGCTGCCACACACTGAGCCTCCTGGGCCATCCTTTGAGACAATGAGCACGGGGGGGGGGGGGCGACACATGTTCATATCTATATATGTTCATAGAAACATAGCGTACAGTTAGTTAATACTATACTAATGAGAATCCAAAGAATACAGAAGGTAAGCTTCAGTATTTATGCAGCTCAAGATTCTAACCTGTTCTCATAGCATGACAACAAAAAGCTAGAGGTGCGTGTGTGTGTGTGCATGTGTGTGCGTGTGTGTGTGTGTGTGTGCGCGTGTGTGTGTGTCCCTGACAGGAACATTCATCATGGCCGTTGGCGGACACAGATCAATGTGGAAAGGGTTTTTTTGTCAGCCCCATAAGGAATATTTCTCTGTCAGTCGCAAACTGACGGGCCGTAAATCAGCCTTTTGTTTGTCGGATCCATGGCAGGTTCACCTGCAGCTGGTCAATCCTAATGCCATAAACACTCAAGCGCCGCAAATATGTCACAATTCTTCCACACTGACGACATCTTTTATCGTCGTTGGCCGGCAGATAAATATGGTTTGATGGACCTAAACATGCGGGAATTCATAGATTTTACATTGTGTTCAAAACATTGTTCAAGCTATTGACGGTCCCAAAAGAATCAAATTCAACAAAGGAGACATTTAATTATCCTGGAAGTTTGTTCCAATGAAGCCAGCTGCAAGCTCTCGATCCATCCTACTTCAATTCCAAAATGTGTGACTTGTAATCGTGAAGCGTGATGCTATGAAGCTGCAACAACAGCCATCCTGCCATTCATCCACCTTTTCCTCCACTCCTCGTCTATTTAAGACCTCATTGTCAATTTAAGAAGCCAAAAAATCTTTCCTGTCCACCATCTATGAACTGATAGCTCATTTAAGATTCTCAGCTTCATAGGAATCCACTTGAACTTTCCAAAAAGCCACTGGAGTGACTTGATATCATTGAATTAAAAATAAGCCAGTCTGGCGATAACAATGACATCATTCAACATCACTTTTGGCCCAACATTTTTCTGATTTCAGTCATACCCGTATAAAGTGACAGCAAGTAACTCTGCAGAAACAATTCTTCAATTCCACCTGTCATTTTAAAAGACCCCCTACTCTTGCCTTCAAAATAAGAGCAATGAGTGACTTTCCAGGTCTGTTCTGGAGTGCAGAGAAAGGTGCAGTTGTGTTTTATAATGTGCAAATTGAATTTTGACAGCTCACAGCTGGCAAAGCTTTCCCATACTGCTGGAATGACTGTGTTATGCCGTTTAGCCACAGTGATCCCATAACTCAAAACTCTGTTTCCTGATGGGAGCAAATATTAGCACATCGCATGCGCTCTATGGAATATACACTCATTTTATCAGTGTATTTGTTTGCTCTTCTTCCAGCGATTGCACGACCTAAATGGCAGGAGGCTGCACCTTGTTTTCTTCTTGGATGTCAGAAACAAGGCAGATGCAGATCTTCACTGTGGCAAGCGGAGATTCACAAAAGATATCATTTTCCTTTCTTCCACGCAGCACTTTGACCTCAGGCTCCGGTCTTTAATCCCCCCCCCCCCCTTCGGATTTGTTGATTTCCACCTTTCTCGTTATTTCCTTTACGAGTGTCTCCCAGAGAGGAGGGGGATCATCAGCACGATTCTTATCGTCAAAGACAGACGCTCTTTATTTATAGTTGCGTCACATCGATTCGGCTTGATGAACTTGTATAGGACCCGCACAGATTGTTCCCGTAAAGGAATATGTGCCGGGAGATATTTAAAGAGCAATACAGCGAGGGAAGACAGTGCGATCGCGCTTGAAGGACCCTGTACATGAACAGTATGGCAGAAGCACAGCAGGCCCCCTAATTTCTGCGTAACTGCATATAGGTCTCTCCTGCAGATTAGATTTACAGCAATTAGTCTCCCATGAGGATGGAACGCTGCCAGCGCCTCTTTATTGCATTTTCATGTTTCCCACTTATAAACATGGTAAACAGTGAAAAGAAGTGCAGACAAACAAACCAATCCCGTGCTCTTCACCAAGCAGAACGTTATTTATGGGGTTGAATCTACCGGCTCCATTCACACCACAATTAAATGTGAGGATAAGACGGTGTGGTGTTGAAAAAATGCCGGAGAACGAGACAAAAGCAGCAGGTCCGCCACTCGTTTCAGCTGCGCTCGGTCACTGGGAGCGTTGTAGCCGAGATAAGCACTCGGCCATTATGGCTCAGGCCCCTGCATCCAGTCCGTATGGCAGCCTTATCTCAACCCACAGTAATAACTCAGCCCCCACTGTCAGTCTGGACATGGATAAGGGTGTCCGTGGAGTGACGCTATGGGAATTAGATTCGACCGCTGAAACTGTGGGGGGATCATTTTTTTTCCCTGTTCATACAAATTTAATGACTTCCCAAATGAAGAAAAAAAAACTATGCATCAGTTTTTCATTTTTTCAAGAGAAGGATAATCAGTGACGTGCACTCACGCTGAAAAAAATAGTTGAATTACTCACCAAGGTTACGAATAACGTAAAGGCTCGATTCATCACCTGGCTCTTTGTTGTTGCTGGAAAAAAAGAGTACTTTGTGGGTTCAGAGGCCCCACTTGGAATAAAAGAAACCACTCAGAACTTTTGTTCATGTCCTGTACAGCTCGAAGCACACTGCACATATAATGCTTAGTTGACATCAGAGACGCACCACACTTTCATGGCAGTGGTAGGATGGATTCCCTCGATAGGTTTTGCATTTCCCCCACGCAGTCCACCAACATGCAGGAGGTCAATTGGTGTTTCTGAATGAATGTGTGTGTGTGTGTGTGTGTGTGCGCGGAGGGGGCGGGGGTTCTCCATCTCTCTGTTGCCCTGTCATGGACAGGCAACCTGTACAGGGTGGGCTCCAGCACCACCCACGCGACCTCTAACTGGGATATGGCATATCAACAAAGGATGGATGGATGGCTGTTTCAAAGGTTTATCTTAAAGCATTATACTGTATATTCACACACCAAATGTGTATTGCAGAACAGCTTTAAAAAGCAACCCAAAAACCCCACTTCTTTTTCTTGAAAAACAGAAGAAGAACATCTAGCCAATCACTGCAAATGTCCTCTGAACTTAAAGCTGTTGTCAATACTTGAGGTGATGAGAAGTTTTGCTCAGACAAAAGTGCCATTCACAAGTAAAAGATGGCAAGTCCCTTTTTTGTATTTCCAAATGATTTGATACTCACCAATCATCAAAAAAGGAGTCTGCGTTGAAACAATACAGACTTGGTATGAATGCACAAGCTTCTCTGAGAGGGAGCTAAGAAGGCTTCTTGCAAAGATCTTGGAGTCTATTTTACTATCTTGTTTTGTTCTTTGAGAAACGGGGTGATGGGAGGCAGTACTCCTCAGGGTCCTTACCCTCTTTATGTATCACTTCAATAAAAGCCCTTTGTCAACGTAGGTCGGCGAAGGGGGGGGTCTATCGATTTAGGCTTGAGCAGAGATCCTTCACAAATGTGGCGAGTTGGCATTATTACATTTTTCATAAAGCTCCCCTGTCCAGGCGATAGGCTTTATTAATTTTAGAGAAGCAACAGCCTTTTGTGATTTCTTTAACCGGAATTTGAGGGTTCAGGCGGGCTCATCCGACTTCATCTTTAAATGACAGATTGCATTTGTCTGAGAAATCATACATCTTAATAAAGTCTGTGTTTCTGGAGTCACAGAGGTTTTTTTAAATGACTTTTTGAAAGTCATGTTCTTGTCAGATTTAATTTTGTGTATATTGCGGGCATTTCTGTCATTTTCTCAAGCTGTTGTGCTGCAAGTTTGTGAGGCTTATCAAGAGATTCAAAGTGCATTTGATTTTTATCCTAAAAAGCTTCACAAACCTTTGCTAAGAGGACCCACTAAAAAAGAGAGAGTTTTTATTTCAAGTGTAATACTTCCCTTTGTAAGTTGTTGCGGAGCTTTTGGGCAATTTATCTGTCAAGAAGACTCATCTGACTTTCTAGGTCAATTAATCTGGGCTTATTCTACTCCTTTTCTCAATGCTTCAAAGAAGAAAGGCCGTAAATGCCTCTCATGATATGGATAGTTTGGTTTCAGGGAAGTTATTAATATCAATGTAGAGAGCAATCTAAGATTTTAAATGGTCGCAGAATTCATTTTAAATAAGTAACAAGGAAGGGTACATTCTCCAATATGCCATTATGCAACATATAATAAATAAACAATCCTGTTGTATGAGTTGGCAAGTAAAAAAAAAAATATATATATATATATATAAATTGTTGCCTTCACAATTCTCCAGACATCAAGCAGATTATCATTGTTTAAGGATGTATTCAGAAAAGTACTTGAGCTTTTTGTTTAAAGTCTATTTGATGAAAAGAAGGTCAGTCTAAGTACAGATTCAGTGTACTTAAATTGAAGTTTCCTGTCGTAAGACCACCTATTTGGTGGATGTCTGCTATAAAGGAAAAGTTACTGATTATTTTGTGTTGGGAGCATAAAAGTTTAATGAGGGTAAAAAGGTAAAGAATGGATTTCCTGAGTTACAATTACCAGCTGTTGTAAAGTTATCTTTACCTTTGTTGCAATTTTATAATTCTTTTTATTGTAGTTTAAAATGTTCCTAACAGGCATGTGGAATACAATTTAGGAAGAATCACCAAGTACTGGAACACATAAATGTACCCTTTCGTTTAAATTTATGTATTTCTGATAAAAAAAAATCCTTACCATTCTTTTGACTCGGGCCGAATCAAATGAATGGTCGAGATTTGTTCCAATCCCGTCAACCCCCGCCCCCTCTCTCCAGTCACCTCGCACTGTCTTCACTCCAGTCTCCCAGAGTGGTTGAAATGGCTTTGACAGTTGTGACAAAAAACAAACAAACAAAAATCCTAAAATGAGTGCCAAGGCCAGCTGCCGGATATAAAGGGGAATATTCAACACAAAGCTGCAGTAAAAGCAACAACTTGACGCGATGAAGAGAAAAACGCGTGTCAATATCGACTCTGTTTTTGAGCGATGGGGGACAGTGATGGAGCTTCATCCTGACCTAAAAAGAGATGAGATGATGGCGGAGTAGAGGCAAAGTAAGGATTTATATCATTTTAAACCCCGAGAACTGAAATGATTCAGCGGAAAAAATATCTTTCATTGGGTGCTTTCCGAACGGAGTCTCTGCAGAGGTTTTCACACAGCTGACATGGACTCCATCTATCGGATGTATAAGAACCAGGAGAAAGAAAGCTTCCACAAGAAGGGGTCACTTGAGATGTTTCACAGCTGGCTGGGCGGACCCGAAAATATGACATCTCTAGGAAATGTTTGAGCTGAGAGATGGATGTCGTGTTCTGGTGATCAACTTCATGTAAACAGCACGAACACCAATGCCTACCTCTTCTGTTGAACACATGTATTTGTTACAGTAAGTGTCTGATTGCATTCACACTCTCTTGAACTCTAAAAAGCATCTCTGACGATGTTCTTTGCAAATCCATCAAAAGAAATATCTGGGTCTCATGTCTTGTCGCTCCCAGCTAAACAGTTTATGAATGGCATCTCTGAAGGCTTGAAGAGAGTCGCTGCAGCACCACAAAGCATCGGTGCTCTGCTGCCGTTCGCCACCACCGCATCCCCGAGCCAACTGTGGCTGCGTTTGGGTCAGGCGGGGGTGAGTGGGTAGCGCTTAGAAGGGAGCTGGAAAGCTAGGCTGAGGTGCGCCGTGCAAGATCGGTAAGAATTGCTTTAACACATATTGTCCTTTGATGAATGAAAGAAATACCTTTGTTCTGCTACATCTCGTCTCAGCAGGGAATTCCAGGTGGTCTCTGATTGTCATCCACTTACACTGTAGCCAGGTGAGACGAGCTTCCTGTAAGAACATCAAATACGGGTTGAACAATTTGAAAAGAGAAAAGGATTTTACACCACCTAACTGAGTTATTTAGATGGTGAACATTCCAAAGACTAATCTGAGACCTATCATCCTTTCCTGTGTGCTTTGATGAAAATGGACAGACAAAAATAGACTGTAAAGAAGCTCTTCTATGATTCAGCCTGTCTACAAAACATGATGTGAGGATGTACATTTTCAGTTTTACATGACCCAATAATGACCAGTAAAATGGAGATGACACGGATTGGCTGAGAGAAAGAAGCACCCCAAACTTACCCATGACTAATTTCAAAAGAAAATCCAATCCTTTTTGGACTTGGCACTCACCACAATGACCATTTATCTGCTGTCAAAATAGCAAAACAAAAGTTGGAAACACCCAAATGCAACTTGTGTCTGTGTACCAAAGGGAGTGTTGGTCTGAAAGGGAGAAGTGGTCAGGTGCAGCCATAGCTCAGTGTTTTTATGAGGGGTCAAAACAGTCGTGCTCAGGCCTAAAAAGAAAACAAAAGAAAAAAATGTTTAAATCCGGTCACATCCCTTCAGATGTCATTGTAGCAGCGCTTTTTTTTTTTAACCAAGATACAGTTCACGGCTATTAATGATCAGTTCAGAATGGGCCAAGACTTTACATTAAGTGAATGACAATGGTTATAGAGGTTATGCAAAGACCCAAACCATCACAGGTTCAGGCCTTTTTTCAAAATAAACTGATTGATGTCCCACACTGCTATGTGGATATTTTGGTCTGATTCATCAATTGGAACGGGAAAAAAACGGCAATTTGTACCCTGACTGCAGATTATTATACATGCAGTAAAAAAAAAAAAAAAATCATTGCGTTTGGGGCTTCATTTGATGGGAATTGATATTTGGGCTGCATTCTCACAATTTAGTCGTTTGTGACATTTGAGGCGGATGTTTGTACCAAACCAAACTAACGTGGTAGCCTACAGCTGAACAGACATGAAAAATGGTGTCAGGAGCAATGGATGTGAAAGGACATTGTACAGGCAGATCACCCTAGAATGGATAAATCCAGATCAATGAAGGTGCTACATCCAAGAAGGCTTCTAAAACTGCCAGTGATGTGAAACTGCTAAGTTCTATTTGATTTGATGTGGTATTAAATACAAAACAATACTATAATATCATAGGACGACCTGATTAGTCAAAAATGCTGGCAGGTTCGAATTGCTTTTTCTTAAGTAGCTCACTGTGCATCATCCTCAGTAGCCTACTTTCATCGATCTGCATTCAATCAGTAAACTATGATTTAGAAATCTAAAGAGAATCGATGACAGTTTACCGTTTATTGAAAGAAAAACAGCCAAATGCAAATAGCAACACTGGGTGCTGACTATAGCAAGCCACCGGCCTGCAGTCTGAGTTGCAAACACTCCCTCATGTCTCACAGTTTTCTTTCCCCACTGTGGGCTCCACCCCGACACGAGGCTGGCCTGTGACATCTGTTTCCAACTGAAGCCAGATAATTGCATTAGCACATGTATCAAACATTTTGCATGTTGCCATTGTTCGGTCCAGACTCTTGTGAGGTTTCTTATCTTCAAGATTTTAGTCTGCTTCTTCCATCCATAACTCATCCACAGAGACAGCAGCTGTGTCCTGACTGACCTCAGCTCGAAGTCGAATTCAATATGTGACTCATCTCATCCACTCCTCATCCTGGATCAACCTTTGTGAAACCAAACAATCTGGCATTCTTTGACAGAGTTCTGTCAAACTGGGACTATGGTGGATGTTTTACAAGCCCAGTTACAAAGAAGCTGGGACGTTGTGTTAAACATAAATAAACAGAGTAAAATGATCAGCAAATCACGTTCAACCTAAATTCAATTGAATGCACAATAAAGACAAGATATTTAGTGTTCAAACTGATACACTTTTTTAAAAAGAAAATCAAGAACTTAGAATTTTATGGCTGCAATATGTTCCAAAAAGGTGTGACAGGGTCATTTTTACCACTGTGTCACATCACCTTTCCTTTTAACAACATTCAGTTAGGGTTTGGAAACTGAGGACACTTACTGTTGAAGCTTTCTAGGTGCAATTCTTTCCCATTCTTGCTTGACGTAGAGCTCAAGCTGTTCAACAGTCCAGCGTCTCCGTTGTCGGATTTTACGCTTCAAAATGGAATAGAATAGAACAGAACCGAATAAAACTTTATTGATCCTTCAGTACAAGACCTCAGGGAAATTGCTATTCTAGAAAAAACAACACAACACCAACATAAAATCAGCAGACAACGGCATTCAAAATCAGCAACACTACTAATAAAGAATAAAGGAATAAATAGATAAAAAATAAATAATGATAGTGATAACAATATACAAGATGCAGATACAGTAACATATTGAATAACATATTACACCCCATCTCACCCCAATGTCCTCACTCCTCACCCCTAATGTGCTACACATTCTCGATGGGAGACAGCTCTGGACTGCAGGCAGGCCAGTCTAGTACCTGCACTCTTTCTCTACGAAGCCAAGTGACACGTGCAGAATGTGGTTTAGTATTGTCTTGCTGAAATAAGCAGGGGGGTCCATTTAAAAGACGTTGCATGGACGGCAGCAAACGTTGCTCCAAAACCTCTATGTACCTTTCAGCATGAATGGTGCCTTCACAGATGTGTGAGTTACCCATGCCACTGGCACTAACACTGCCCCATACCATCACAGATGCTGGCTTTTGAACCTTGCGTCCATAACAGTCTGGATGGTCCTTCTCCTCTTCGGTCCAGAGGACATGATGTCCAAATTTTCCAAATACTGCTTGAAATGTGGACTCCTCAGACCAGACAACACTTTTCCACTTTGCATCAGTCCATCTTAGATGAGCTCGAGCCCAGAGAAGCCAGCGGCAGTTCTGGGTTTTGTTGATAAATGGCTTCTGCTTTGCATAGTAGAGTTTTAAGTTGCACCCATGGATTTAGTGACAAACTGCATTTACTGACAGTGGTTTTCTGAAGTGTTCCTGGGCCCATGAGGTGATATCCTTCACACTTTAATGTTAGTTTTTGACCCAGTGCGGCCTGAGAGATCGAAGGTTACGGACAATCAATGTTGATATTCTCTGAATCTTCTGATAGTATTATGGAGCGTGGATGATGAAACCCCGAAAATTCCTTTCAATTGTACATTGAGGAACATTGTTCTTAAACTCTTCGACTATTTCCTCACGCAGTTGTTCACAAAGTGTTGAACCACGCCCCATCTTTGCTTGTGAATGACTGAGCAATTCAGGGACACTGCTTTTATACCCAATCAGGGCACCCATCTGTTCCCAATTAGCCTGTTGACTTGTGGGATATTCTAAACAGGTGTTTGATGAGCATTGCTCAACACTCTCAGACATTTTGCCACCTGTCCCAGCTCTTTTGGAACATTTTGAAGCCATAAAATTCAAAATTATTGATTATTTAAAAAAAAAAAACAACCAACAACAGTCTATCAGTTTGAACATTAAATATCTTTTCTTGGTAGTGTATTCGATTGAATTTGAGTTGAATATGATTTGCAAATCATTGTACTCTGTTTTTACTTATCTTTAACACAACATCCCAACTTTATTGGAATTGGGGTTGTAATTCCACTTTCATGAAATACCCCTGTGGGCATCTCACCCTCCTCTTCTCTTGCACCCGTTACAGTTGACAAAAACACACAGAGAAAATTTTGTTATGGGCCTTGCGTCCAGGAAGAAATACAAAAAAAACAGTAATTCGTCACCTTGAATTTACATCAGGAGAGTTGAAGCACGTCAGCTTATCACAAGCATTAAACGCAGATGACGACCACTACTAGATAAACTTTGGAGACACTTGTGGAGATCTATTATTCAAGACTTTTGGAGCTGTGTTTTCAGCCAGTGAGCGTGGAGTCACACAAAGCCAGCGCCCCTGTTTTTGTATTTGTTTCGATAGACACGTCTCTGTCACTATTAATTTGCAGGATCTAAAAGCAGGCTTGCTGCAGCTGGACGGGGACAGACAGTGAAAACAATGACCGGAGGCAGCATATTGCATGTTGAAGGAAGAATTAGATGAGCATAAGCCCCCTCTGGCTTTATGTCCTAGGTCGTCCGTTAATTTTTCATGGGTGCCTCACTAATTCATGAGGACATCTGTTTTTGCAGCTTCCGCTTTATAAGTCCCATGTTCAGATGTTATGAGCAAGTGCAGCTGCACGATGACGAGATGAGACTTCTGATAGAAATTCAAGCAGAGAAAAAACAAACAAAAAAAACTTTGCAGGAACAGTTGTGCTGTCATCTGTTTGACTGTTACTTAAATATTTGAAAGCCAAAGTTGGAAAATAACATTTTCCCCAGGGACAGAGGTGTTACAGAAGCTGATGTAACAGATAACATACACTTGTACATTTGAGTGCACTGTTCCTTTCGGAGAAACGCTGAAAACCACATTTTTGAACCCCACAAAGAAACAATAAAAAGAAATTTCACCAACAGTCATTCTAGTTTTCTACAAAGAGCGTTGAGCGGGTCAGCTTCAAATCTCCAGCAGGAAAGCACCTGGTGGTCTCGACCTCCTGCCACTTCTGGGTGTTGCCACACCAAAGAATATAATTGTATAGTGGGCCAATCAGACAACTTAAAACATTCATAATTTCCAGTGATTAGTGCTCTACTGCTCATTCCCATCCTTCCTTTTTGCGTTTGCATTTACAGGCAAGGAGGCTGACTAAAAGCTGCCCTCCACCAGTGATCCAGCACCAGACAATTATGTTTCACTTCGTGGTAGTTCAGCCTCTCGGTATCCCTTGATGATATTTCTGGTTGCTCTGTGTGGGCGTTGTTCTTATCGCTACTTTCTTTTCTCCGGTGCCAACCCCCTGTCCGAGTAGCCCACTCAGCTGCTTCACACCACAAACCTACCTGGCACCCCACACTTAAGTCCCCCCTCCTTGTTAACCCTTTCTGAATCCCGTTCCTCCTGTGGCTGGAAGCTCTTTTTTTTAAGTGTTAAGTGTCACAGAAGGTGTAACTTTGCTGTAGAATGAATGCATTTAATTTTCCAAAAATGATTATTAATAATAACTGTGACCATCACCTGCCCCTCACTGGCCATCTTGCTGGAGGTTATCATCAGGTGAAGAAGTGCACAATGAGGGCTGTGCAAGAGGGACAAGAGAAAGAGGGAAGGGGGGGGGGGCGTAGGGGGAGAGAGGGTGGGAGGGGTAGCGAAGATGGGGGGGCTAATCAAAGAGTTAAATAATGAGCAGGTCAGATGGTCTGCATGCAGTGTGGAGCCTATCAGCCCTGTGTCAAGAGCTAGGAGAGGGTGAGCAAGTACAAACAGGAGTGAACATAATACATAATGGCGTGAGGGTAGACACACACACACACACACACACACACACATATATATATATATATATATATATATATATGTATATAAAAATAAAGACTTGCATTTTAATATATGTATTATATTGACTGACTTTATCAACAGATACTAACAAACGGGTGAGGCATGTAAGCTTGGCTTGACACAAGGAGAAGCGTATGAAAAAATAATGGTGCCAAGCAGTCAATGGCCGTTGTGATATGAATAAACAGTGGATTGTTGTCTATTTCTGAGATGATCCAAATAGCATTGCTCTTTTTTCAGGCCTGAACATTTAAACAGGGACAAGAGGAGGTGAAGTAACTGATGCAAACAAAAGAACTAAAAAGGAAAAAAGAACTACCCATATGTAGGAAACCTTGAATCCTAGTAAAGCTCAATGTATAACTTCCATACAGGGTTTTTTTTTTTTTTTTTTTACAGGTTATTTCTCTGCTGTGCCAAAGTGAAGATACGTTCTCTTTTATTCTCACCCCACCATCAGAATACAAGGACCTTTTTCTTCCCTATCTAGGCCTGGCTGCTGGTACGGTGCATAGGAGTTGGCTGGAGCGCCGGAATATGAGTTGCATTAATCTCCATTTTAAACAGTTTTAAAGAGGACAATGCCGTCGGTGTCACGACACATTTGAGCTCTGACAGCTAAAAGCCTTGTTCTCCAGCCAGAAAGAGGAGCAGCTTTACTAAATTTGGTGATACGGTCACCTCTGCACTTAATGTTTCTGCTGAGTGTCTGCTCTAATGAGTTGATTCACATCGACTTAATGTGGGAGCCCACCAAAATATGTGGACCATTTCAGTATTACAGCAGAAAGCTTTATTTCACGTGCATTTGCACATATACTCGATAAAAAAGGATCACGTTTATAAAAATTGCCTTGATAAGAAAAAAAGAAAAAAGTGGGGGGGGCAGCTGTGGTCCAGGTGGTAGAGTGGGTCACCCTTTCATGTCAGCTTAGTGACTCCATCCTCCTCTTCTTTGCCTGATTATGTGATGTGTCTGCTCAACCCAAACGCCACGTGATCACTTGAAGAGAGGACTTTACAGGCCGAGCTTTCAGCGCATTCCACCAATTTGGTGTCTCAAGGCTTTTTGCAGCCAATTTTTGGGTTGCCACATCTAACAGGGCAAAAAAGAGTCTTTCATCAGACTTCATCTGATAGAGCAAGTGGTAAAAATTGTAAGCCCAGAATCCAAACAAAGAATTTCTGACATCAAAATTATCGTGATAGCTCTCTGTGTTAACAGATTTTTTGGGGGGGTTATTGATCACGGCCAGAACCTGAAGGCCCCATCCCCTTATTAATCCCCGTTGACCTGGGAATGCCTTGGGGTCTCCCCAAGTGATCCGAAGGAAGTGTCCGGGTAGAGGGGATTCTGGGTATCTTTGCGAAGGCTCCTCCCGCAACTTATCCCGCACTAAACCTGCAGGAAAAAATGGATGGAAGGAAGTTGGTATCTTTCATTAATCCATGGTTATTGTGGGGAAAAAAACCCCACATGTTTCACATTTTGCATGTTTATTTTCCTAAGGTTCTGTTGGTTCTTTCACAGTTCATCAAACCTCTATAGCTGTAAGCCAATAGCTGTGTAGAATTTAGTTTGTTCACCATTCATTTGCATGTGCAAACAAGCAAGTGTGAGTAGCATTGTGCTGTTAGAGATGCACTTGTGTAAGTCTGCCTGATTGGCTGGACTGGATACATTTTTTACTGCTCTAAAGTCTAATTATGTCTCACCTACAGGTCTCAGCCACCCTCCTGATTTTGGCCAAGCTAAAGCATGTTGTGTGTAACTTTGTTTCATTTTTTTCAACAAAATCACATCTTCACACTGCTGCTGTGTTAATGTAGGCATAACTTGCCTTAAAGATTTGCTGATTACTTGTTTCATGGGTGAGAGCCCCAGGAAGCACACAGTGCCAGACCTGCCCGGCCTGTTCAACAGGCACATTTGGCCCATGTGTCTGAAACACACGAGCATTTGTCATTAAATGCAGTCATGAAAAATGTAATAAAAATTTGATTTTGGTGGCCTTTCATCTCTTGCAGGTCGTCGGTGTTGGGATTCATCGGGTGAGTTTCGAAAATAGTATGGACCTCCCACATAAATGAGATGCAATGAGAGCTCTGCATTTTGATCCTAACCTTGAAACTGCAATTATACAACAATATATTTGGTGAAACCTCAAACAGCAATGCCTGTGTGTGTGTGTGTGTGTGTGCGTGTGTGTGTGTGTGTGTGTGTGTGTGTGTGTGTGTGTGTGTGTGTGTGTGTG
>JASSRZ010000007.1:18551882-18566619 GCA_032164315.1 Malacoctenus gilli
TTTGAAAGCATCCTCGGGCACCTCGGAACTCTTGGCTGTATCTGACAGCAGAGACCTTCAAGCTGCCTCCGTGAATGCTCCTCTCAAATCACCTGCACTGCACTGCACTGCTATTTGACTGGAGAATCACTTCATTGTACAGAGACCAGAGAAACACCTGCAACAACATGAACCAGATCATTCTTTTCCTGTCCAAAGCTCAACTTCTTTTCTCCCTTTGACCGTTTGACCATTAGAAATGTAGCTATCCAAGTCTCCTACCTGACATTTTGCCATAAATCTATTGACTAGCATGAGAGTAGCTAGTTTGTTTAATGTTTAAAGGTACTCCAGCTAAAGACATCAGTGGAGGTTAGCAACAGAAGCCCAGGGTGATGAAGATGCTCTTGACACACGTGAGACAGCCGCTTGTGCTCAGCGTGGGGCTGAAAGTGGGTGGAGCCAGCAGGACATCTCATCGCCACTTTAAACTGCCATGCCATGTGTCAGCCCCCTCTACTTTGGGGGTCTCCACACACAGTCCCTTTTTTAAACAACTTGTCGAACATTTAATAACTGAAATGTAGCTCGTGGTATGTATAATCAATGACATTATGTGTTTTTTTTCCAGTAAAATAACATCAGAACAATTAACAAAATGCAAACTTATTGAAATAAACTGAATGCCATTATTGTAACAGTTGGGACTGTTGGAACGACTGGAAGAATGCACCGTGATTTTTTTTTTGTGTTTCACTCTTTCAGCTGCTGCCCTCCTGGACGCCCCCCACAATGTAACAGTGATCACTCTGAACACCAACTACACTTTGAGCTGGGAGTGGGAGCGGAATGCAACACACTCTCAAACTGTCACCTTTACTACACAATATCTTGCGTGAGTTTCATGCTTTCTTTCATTTATGAATAAGGAGAACAAACGGTGAACTTGAACTGTTTTTCGTACATGAAATAAATGGAGCCCGAGGACCATGTTGTTGTCAGAGGATGCAGCTGTGGAGTAGAAAGGTGAAGCAGGAAGGTGGCTCAGGGCTGAGCAGCCCCATGAGCACCCATCCTCCATTCAAACGGCTCCTAAGCTGCTGCCCCCCCCCCCCCATGCTATTTTTGCTTCAGTTCCTGACCTTCAGAAAAGGAGTTGGTTGATACACTGAAAGTAAACACAAAAAAGTAACTGCTAAAAGTTATCCTTAGGGAGGGGGGGTGGCATTTAAGCAGCCGCCGCCGTCGCTGCCATTGATTTCACTGTTTTTCCTGCAGCAACTGCCTCAAACCTTTAGGGGAATTGGCATTCATGGGCTGTCAACATTCTGTTGGCAAGCACACCAAATCGGAGTCAACTATAGCCGCTTCCCTCAGGTTCAGCATGTGGGATACAGCAAACAAAAGTGGCGTCGAGGAAAGAGACTGGTCATCTCAGTCCGCGCTTTCTCGACGCGAAGATGCACTCATGAGCTTCAGATAGAATCGTCGTGATGGAGTTAAATCCTGAGTTTTGGCCTGCATGCTGCGCTGCTCTGCACGCTGCTCGACGTGCTGCTCCGCTCAAAATTAGCTGAGTCTCCAGAATGTCTCATGAGGAATAAGCCCCCCCCCCCTCCTATTTGAGAGGCCGCTGCGTGTCCCGCATGAGTGCAGAACTGACCTTCATGGTCCTGGACAAGTTGCTTTGTCTTCGCGGTCCCCACCAAACGCTTCTGTTACGCCATCAGCTCTGAGTTTTAATCCTCTCTCGTTCTCTTCAGAATGCAGTTCTTTGTTCAGATGTGGTGCCAGTGTCCAACTATTTTGCTGCTTCTTTTTCCAGGAAGTTCAAGCTGCGGAAGAAGCGTCCAGACTGGACAACGGTGTGCGATGAAGCACCCGAAAGGAGATGTGACCTCACAGCTTTAAACCTGCATTACCTTGGGATCTTCATGATTCGAGTACGGGCTAATGCAAACAGCAGTCACTCCGCCTGGGTGCAGAGGGAGTTTTGCCCTGATAAAGACGGTAAGACAAACAGATGACTTGATCTGGCTGTGAAAGTATTCAGTTTGCTGTGGTCAGTTCAGACCAACTAAAGACTTTAATGGCACCGAGGCACGATGGGGTACGGCTTCATTCGTTCGCTCAACCCTCTCAGGAGGTAGTTCTTGATCTGTGATGTGGTGATCCTACCTCCAGTGTGGATGGGTCAGTAGGGATGGGCGGAAGGGACAATGACGATACTGACGCAGTCCAAACACGACAGGCAGCAGGTGGTTGTAATTTGAATTTCTTTACGACAGCAGAGAGAAGCATGGAAATAACACTAACCTCGAGATGGCGAGGCGCGGAAGCCGCTCGTCCTCGGAGTGGACAAAAAAAATCAACAGTAACGTGCCAGTTTTTCTACATAAGGCTGAGGCTATCCTGTGGCTTCACTCGTCTGTCTCGGTGGAGCCGTCTCGCCGTGTGAAACAGTTCCGCCTCAGCTGGACGCTGTGAATCCAGCGCTGTTTTCAAGGATTCTAACCATTTTCAAGTACTTTTTTTTTGCCTGGTTGTCAAGTCTGTTCTTTTCAAGAGCAGTAGTGACAAAATATTGGAGATCTAAATCACTCGTTTAGGAGACGTGGTCAGACAAGCAGAGGAAATCCTCCTTTGCTGTCTCGTGTGATTGAAAATAACACCAGACTAAGTCCACCAGACTAAGAGCTGAACAGCCCCTGTGAGCATTAAAGAAATGTCCAAGACGGTATATTTCTGAGTGAAAGTAGGATGTGATAGGGATGAGATCATTTCGAGGTGTCACGACTTCAGCAGTCAGAATGACACGACTCACTGTGGCTGATGCTTCACCTCTCTCCCGCACCTTCTAGCTAAAGTGGGTCCTCCAACAAAAGTGGACCTCGCCCCTGCTGGATCCAACCTGAACGTTGTCATCTCTGACCCACTTACCAGCAACAACCAGTCTTTGAAGGAGCTTCTTCCCAAGCTGTTCTACCACATTGTTTACTGGGAACAACCTGATGGACCGGTAAGAAACTGCTTAACTGAAGTAGTGCCCCATTTAGAGAGACCCGGGAATAAGCCCGCTGTTCCAGGGAGGGTTTTCTTTTGAACGTGCTACGTCAATGGGGCTATTTCTTCAGATGTTGAGTTTTTTTTTAATGTAATGTACATACACTTACCCAGTCTTACCTCAATCACTGCATTTACTAGATTTTGCCTAAGTGAAGGTGAAATGACTCTTTTCATGCCTCCTCAGGTGGTGACTTTGAACAATGAAGTCAATACGCTGACTTTACTGAACCTGAAGCCCTGGACCTGGTACTGCGTGAGCATCCAGTCCCGCTGTGCCTTCTACAACAAAAGCAGCAGCTTCACCTCACCACGGTGCATCCAAACAGAAGGTACTTTAGACAATTTCCATTCAATTTTATTCAATTGGTTTCTCTAGACTTATCTGGAGGCTTTACTTTCTTGGAAAATTCTACTCAAATCTGTAGAATTAAAGCAGATGCAAGAGACATTTTTGTGGATTTACAGTGACCCCTCACTATCACGTGGTTCATCTTTTGCTGCTTCGCTGTCTCGTGGATTTTTTTAGTGCAATTTTTTCAGCTTTTTTTTTTTAAATAGTGTAAGAACATGCACTGTTTTCTGTGTCCTGATTGGCTGAGGGACTATAGGCCAATGTCAATCAATCTCCTCCGCCCCCGCTCTCTGTCTAATACCGAATGCGGTCGGCTCGGCAAATTTACGTGTTTGCAAAGTTTCTCCACAACAAAACCCACCATGTGGACGAAATGTTCTGCACCGACAAAGGAAGCTCTGGACACGCCTAAAAGATAGAGGAAGATGCTAAGTATTGCAGAGAAAGTTACACTTTTCGATATACTAAAGGGAGATAAAAGCTCTGTGGCTGCAGGGCACTATTACGGAAGAGAGCACTGTTTAATGATTGTAAACAATAAAGATGACTACTTCACAGGTTTTGCCAAAAGTGGTCTCTTTTTGGAACGTGACCCCTGCGATAAACGAGGGTTCACTGTATCTGCAACTGGGGGTGGTGAGTTGGTTTGACTGAGGTGTTTGTATGTGGATGTAGCAGTAATATAGAGAGTCAATAGCTCCATTAATCGCTTAGTGGCTGAAAACAGGTAGCTTATCTGGTTTTTACTGTGCACAGGGACACCACAACAGATATGCTTGCAGGCCATATAGGGTGAAATGTTTGGTCCAATATTGGTCCCAGTTTTCAGCCATCCACTCTGTCTTTGAACCATTTCTGGCATGACTCAGCCTCTCAGTTCCAGTTATTGAGTGCCCACGCCCTCGTGGCTCAGTGTGATAGCAAAGATAAGCCAAAGATAAGTTTTGAGTGGCAGCTGTTTGATCCAGAGGCAGCACTGTTGTGCTGAAGCTTACCATGGGAATTTGGGGGTTTGCCTGGTTAGTTTAAGATCAAGTTGTCAGAAGCACGAGTCAGAGGTGGAGAGTGTTTGGAGCGTGTTGATGTCTCCAAGTGAAAGCATCTCTCATCACCGAGTGTCCCAGTCACCTCATTTACCACGGGAACATTGAGGAAACACTACAGGTTATCTGGATCGACATTGTTACCTGTTGTGGTGGTGCTGAAGGCCAGACTGTTGTTGAGCTGCAGTGCTGTCTGCCCAGCAGGTCTCTGGGCTGTATATCGCTGTGAGGTCGTGTTGTTGGAAGCCTTGGCTGACCACAGCTCTGACTACCGATACCGATTGTGCCTTTAATTCGGTAACCAATGTGACCTCCTGTCTTATCCTCCTCTGAAACTGAAGCCTTCTTAAAAAGATCCCTTTATGAAATGAACCTCTGTTGTTTCTGATTCATCTATGAACGCTTGTTAAATCTCAGGCTGCAGAATTAATCGTTAAAAACTTTGTGATCTCAATTCACACTTGTATACAATCTCAGATCAGAATGACAACCATAAAAGAAGATGACAGCATTTTTATCTGGGACATCGTTTGCTTAAAAGTAAGCGCTCCCTCTTCCTTCAACAAATAAAAACAGCAAAGCCTTAACCATGTGATGCAGAGGCCGGCTGGTAGGGAAACAGCGTGTGAGAGATGTTGACTGAAGGAGGAGAGTTTTGTGAGAGAGGAACAGAAGAAAATGGTTGCACGGGAAACTCCGCCCACGTTGGTGAGAATGACACCCGCACTGGAACTTTACTCGCTCCAAAAATCAGGCCAAAGTTCTGCTCCGATCAACATCAAACAAGGGACTTCAGAAATGATGAACACTGTAGACATGGCCTCCACAGCGCCGCCCTGCAGCCATCTTTCAGATGCTGCTTATTGTTAATTTTGGAGAAATCGTGAGAGAATCATGATCATGTTGAAGCAGCTGTTAATCCCACACTTCAAGCATGAAGAGTGGATGCTCATACAATCATTTGTCTTGCATTTTGTCATTTATTATGGCTGAATGCTGCATTATGGTAAATAGTGGCCTGCTTTGCCACACTGATTTCTAAAAGCAGCCTGGCTCAGCTGAGACTCGTGGCATTCTGAGGACACGCAGACACACATGGACAGACCAACACACATGGACTTACACACACCCAACATGTTTATTTTATCGACACTTGTTGGCATCCCCCAGCTGAAATAATGTGATTGGAATAATGAGTTTTAACTCCTTTTAAGCAGAAAAAAACCCGTTTCCTATCAAAGTAGCCACAGAGGTTTATTATATTGTGACCTATGAATGTCACGTTTAGCAAGCCTAGACAGAGGCGGCCATATACATGATATACATATTACCGAATTGAGATGGTTAGTTTTGCTTTACTTTTGCATTCAATTAAAAGACACTTCTTCTTGGGGCACTTGATGAAGTACCTGCGGCTGAATTGACAAACTTCAAGCACTTTGTCGCATTTACTGTCTGAATTCTTGCTTGTGTTGTATGTTTTGGGACAAATGCATCTGCTAAATGAAACTGTGGAACTGTACATATTATTAGAAATGCATGACTTATCGGCCATCATGTCAGTTTTGATCATACTCATAACTTTTCAAACAATCTTGATGTTGGTTTCAATGAGCCGATATTTAGTCCAGTAAGTGAGCTGATGAGTGTCAAGGATCGTGTGTCAGACACAACCGAGACAAAGGGAACACTGTCTGACTACCATATGGAGTTTTTTCTTGGTGTAAGATGAGCACACTTGTTATATCCAACATTTGCAATGGCAATTTATTGTGAAGGGGGAGTCACTTCAAGTTTTTTTTACACTACAAATGCAGTAGCTCATTTGAAGAGTTGTCACCCAGAAGTTTGCCTGCAATTACAGGGGCAACGAGTGAATTCTGGGGCCATGGACACAAGAGAGGCAGCCCAAGTTGTAGCCCGATCCTGCCAGCCCGCAACAAATCTAATGAACACAGTCGGCACAAATCAATAACTCATGGAAAAAGGAAAGAATAGCTCTCAAAAACCAGCCATTCTCAGTCGTGGAGGTCCCTGTTTTTGATGATTATGTGTACTTCTCTGTATAAGTCAAAGATGAGTTTTAGAGATGCTCCTGTGGATTGAGATCGCATCTATTGGAATACATCGGTTATCATAACCACACCATATGAACAAAACCTTTATCCATCTAATCCAGCATATATTGTGTGTAATGGTGTGTGTGTGTGTGTGTGTGTGTGTGTGTGTGTGTGTGTGTGTGTGTGTGTGTGATTTATGATGGTCAGACAACCCCTTCTTGGCTGTAGGTAGGGTTGCCAGGTCCATAAACATGCACTCCTTTTCCATGCAGGCCTCAGCTTATCAACATACACTCAATGCCAAAGCCAACCTTTGCCCCCCCCGCTTTGGGTGTGTTATGCTTAATCTACAGAAGCCAATACATTATTGCATCCTTCCTTGTTCTGTTCTGGATTTTAAGAGTTGATGAGTAAACGTTTATTCATTATGTATGTTTGCGTAATCATTAGAAACACAGTGGAGAGACGCATGAGGGTGTCTTAAAGGATGAGGGCAGTTCCAGGTCACATTTGATCTCTACATGCGTTCAAGTGTGTCTGTTTGTGTTTGTGCGCTTGAACAGGTTCTGTTCCTTGGTGGCAGATCTTTGTGTACTTCCTGGGCTCTCTGCTGATCACTCTTCTGGTCATGCTGCCTGTCCTCTACGGCTCCTTTCTGTTCTACAAGATCCTCAGAGCCACGTGGTACCCCCCCAGTCAGCTGCCCACACACTTCAAGGAGGTATGTTGTGAGAGAGATTTTCTTGAACATAGAGTAAATAAACAAACAGCCGTCTCAAGTGATAAACGAGTAAGCAAAAGTCCACCATTGTTGATGTCCTCATCTGATGTGAAACACTGTAAAGGCAGAGTGACGGAGCTGTGGGGTGCCCCAGAGCTATTCTAGTCATGTCATGTTGGTCATCAGCACTCTACCACAATGAAAGGACATGAACTTGAGACAAAAATCTCTCATTGTTTCTGCTGTCTGTAGCAGGATTTCTTCCACTCTTCTGGCTCCGACACTCCCAACCTTCTCATCCTGGACTCTGAGTCCGAGCTGCTGTGCGGTCAAATCGTCGTCTGTCTGGAGCAGCCGCAGTTGGACCGCCCTCCTTCAGCAGAGGACCTGCAGCCGGAGAGCAGGTCACTGAAACCTCACACACTTCATTGTCCATTGTCTGGTTGGAGATTATTAGTAACGTAGTAAGAGTTGATTCATCCCTGCAGAAACACAACTCAGACTGGTTGCTATTCTTGCTATCCTGCCTCCAATGTTGCTCCACACTGGGTGAACAGAGCAAGTAGAGCAGCATCTGAAACGTGGTAGCAGGACAGTACTGCGGTGCGCTTGTCTGCAGTGTTCTTCTTTTCTGAAGTCCGTCTTTGTCGTTTACAGTTGCAGACAAAGTCACCAGGCCAGCGAGGGCAGTGGAGACTCTGGAGTGTATTCCACAGGCGCGTTCGACCCATGCCGGTCTTTCTCAGGAGCTGAAGACTGCTCTGGAGGGTCTCTTGCCCCTGAGCTGCTAAAAGTGCAGAAGATTAAGAGGAGCGCACCGATTCCGCTTGAGGACATTATTGTGATTGACGTACGTCTGTGACGCCGTCAGCAAAGGAGTGCATAACAAAGATGACTTTGTAGGCAAAACAGCCACTGTGACAGGTAAACAAGGCTCTGTCTGAGCCTGTAAAGGGCTCTATCGCACCTGCCGGTAGCAGGCACACATGGTCGGCTCTGTGGAGCCGACCAGGTGTGGTCATGGATTAGTAACCCCGACACCTGCTCTGTGGGGTGCACCACAACGGTGGAGTGCAAGGGTGCTGCCAACCCCCCCTCTGAATATGAACTCGAGAGATGTCAGCAGTTGAAGCCAACGGACCAGAAATAACCCAAAATTGGTAGCAGGACAGCAGCTGCCGGACCGGTGAAACCCATTGGTGAGAGAGGAATGTGGCTTTGATGGGATGTGGTGCCAAACACCCACAGGGGGACATTCAGGCTGCCTTATGAACGCAAAAGTGCCAAACTTCAGGCTACTACATGCGTCCCTGGTTGCCATGCTCACAAGTGACTGTAACACTCTGCTTGATGTTACATTTGTACTACAGTGGGGAAAAACTGCCGGTGAGAGCGAGTGACCAAGCAAACGGGCCGCCCTGCCCTGATCCTTGCTCACAGCTCAGCTTCAGGCAAGTTAGTGGCACGCAGGAAACGGAGCAGCAACTGACTTTACCTCACTCATTTGGTTTACCCTCAGATTGTCTGTACGTGTAATTCTAATGATGAAAACAGTGTTTCCAGTGAGTACTGATGGGCTGGGCTGGAACTAGCAACCAGTGTTACGTCCACTGACCGCTTTGTAAGTGCTTTTATACCTAAGCCGGCGATATGTACACAAAGAACACAGTCCGAGTTGTTAACAACCATAAAAAAGCTGTGTGTTTGTTTTTCGTCTTCCCAATCAGCAGTTGCTGGCAACTGTGATGAACGACATGTGTGTGTAGATGTGCTCTTATTGTGATGTTCAGGCTCATTGTAGGTATTGAGTTTTCCTTTTCAAACGAAGAGCCGTTAGCACGCACAAGCTGGTCCAAATTTCTGTGGTATAACTTAATGTTTGCATGAACATGAACGCCTCATTATCCACATTTTCTTTTCTGTCAAGTTGTACATATAGTACTGTAAGTGTACGCAATACCATGTATACAATCTAATTGTTTTTGTCTCTTTATTTTGAATGTGAAATCACAAACTGCCTATTGTATTACATGCCTCTGTGCAAACACGCGATTGCTGACCAGTATCATTGTTCAATGTGACAGTTTACGGTTTTAATACTCACACTTGTCATCGTCGAAGCCTGAAAGTGTGTTGCTCTGGCACAGACGGCTGGATCTACTGAAGTGGTTGCATGTGTAAAGATGAACCTAAAGAGCGATGGAAGCTGATCTGCGTATGGTGAACAGAGACAACTGCGCCCAGTCCATTTAGTTGGTTTACCTTCATAGAATGCTACATGCAGGAGTTGTTACCTTATAGTTCAGAGCAGAACTTCTTTTCCATTGAGAACCATCTAATCACCTGGACCCATTTCAGAGTTTCACGACTGCAGGTCGAATCCAGGTCCACCAGCATCTGAGCTCACATTCTAGTGAAAAGTTACCCAATTTGGATGCAGGAAAACATAAACTCATCAATTTATTATCCCATTAATTCCATATTTACCCCTTAGTTTCTGCAAAGATATAAAGTGATGTTTTTCTGTCAGCAGAATCAAATATATAAAATCACCAAATGTAACTGTTTAAGTTTGATCAGAGTTTGGTGGTGTTTGCAGGGGCACCGTTGTTGAGAGCTTGGAGTGGAAAACATCACAAAGTGTGAGCCACGATTTTCAAATTTGTTTATTTGTAGACCAAGAGTCCTATACGTTTGGTCAAAGTGCACACGTGTGTCATAATGTATATTCCATTCAATGTTGGTAAACAACTGAGGTAATTACAAATGTGTTTTCAACAACAAGAGAGTAAACAAAACCACAGCATAAGTGACTAAAATTAGCTTTTAGTCAGCCTGAAGAGTGGGTTCAGGTGTGGGCACACAGTGAACTGAGCTTCTTTTGTGTTGGCAGAAATGCCGTGTTGTTGCAGAGATACGCATCATTTCTCAGCTCATTTAGATTTTGAGAAATTAAAACTCTAAAACACAGGTTTAGGGTTTGATGTTTGTGATCAAAACGGACCAAGGTGTTACTGGGCCACCGTCTGGTGTTGAAACTGGAACGACTACATCACATCTGTGTGAATTTGTAATCAATTCAAACAAACTTTTTCCAGAGTGGAAAGGTTGAAAAAAAACAACCCCAAAAACTGGTACTTTGTGATTTATTAGAAAAAGGTCCCAGAAGCCATCTGGAAGCCTTTTTTTCCAGAGGACCTTCCGGGGTGAAGGGTCACTTGTTAGCTAAGACTTGCATTAACTAGTGTTGACACTACGGTGACTAGTGTCACTGTGCAGCAGTTCTTGCTCTGGCTGTGTCTGTGCCAGTGAGATCCTTCACTGTCATAACTGGTTCAATCAAAGTGTAAAGAAAACGTCCAGTTTGATCCTGGACCCTTTAAAAGGTGTATCAAGTTCTGCCTGAATAATGTGGATGTTTAAGAAAAACACCCCCACCAGTTTAAGCATCATGCGGCAAGTTGAAACTTAGCTTTCATAAAGCTATAAACATTCAACCCCAAACCAAACCCAAACATGTTTATAAAATCTGTGGTAGAAAATAGTCAGGATGAAATCAATTTCACTTGCAAAAACAGTCTGATTTAATATTACTTTTCAACTGGGTTTTAAAGGAGTTTGGGGCGAGAAGGGTTGGGTCTGACAGAGGAATACGCCCCGATGTGGGAGATGAGGTTGGGCTCCACGCTGTGAGACCTTTCCCCGGGGATCGTTCTGGCCATCTGATACAAAACCATGTCCTTGGCGTTTCCTTTCATACAGAAGGAGCCGTCCAAGTAGTCCGCCACCCTGAGGGAAGAATTGCCTGGGAACAGCATCGCAGGTGTGCAGCACTCTGTGGCTGGGGTGACGGCGTAGAGCTGTGGGGAGAACCTCCGGGCTTCCAGGAGATAGTGCCGGCCCAGCAGCTCCGCGGCAGCCATGAAGTAGACGGTGAAGAAGACGAGGTGGCAGGCCGACAGCGAGAAGGAGAAGGAGCACGGGTTCCAGCGAGGGAAGGTGAGCAGGAGGGCGGTCGCTCCGACCAGACCGAGCCCCATCCATTCCAGGATGCGGTAGGGCTCAGGGTTCCAGTAGCGCTGCAGTCTCTCGGGGTGATATAACTTGATGTAGAGAGTCTGGAGCGCGAAGCGGCGGGACAAGAGATGTTTGATGACCGAGAAAAAATCCTGTCTCGGCAAAGCGTCATCTTCCAGAACCACCACGTTTTTGGGCTTCGCCACTGCCCAACCCTTGCGAAGGCAGAACACATAATCCCTCTTCTCCTTCTCAAAAGTGTTGACGCGCTCTCTGTTCATCTGCTGTTCCTGAGGAGAGCGGCGGATCACGCTGAAGTGGCCCTCCAGGAGCTTTGCATCCTGGTTCTCGAAGGGACCGCTTTCCACGTCACAGACCAGCACTTCTGCACACCGTCGCTTCCCACAGCCTCCGACCAAGGTGCTCAGCTGCCGCATCACCTGGAGCAGATAGTGGAACTCCTGGCCGTCGTTCCGCCTGGCCGTCACCACGGTCACCAGAAGGTCAGGGCGGAGGGAAACGTCATCGGGTTGAGGCAGCGCCAGCGTGGGAGCACTCTGCCAGAAGCGCAAAGCATCCTGGCCTTGCTGGAAGCTGTCCTGCAGGACGTTCTCGCTCATAGAGTCTAAGTACATGGACTTGATGAAGAAGTAGGAGTAGAGCAGGCGATGGCAACACAGAGGAAGAACCACGCAGAACGTGATGACAGACAGCGCGAGGGCTTGAGTGACGGTGTTCGACCATCGCATGTAGTGACTGAAAAAAGCTTTCCACTGAGACATTTCTCCAAAGAAGAGCACGACGTCTACCTGGACCCAGGGGGGGCTTTCACGAGGGCGTCCACATTTAGTTGAAAGGCCACAGAAGCAAAACGACTCAAATGCTTGACGGGTCACTTTTTAGGGAAGAGAGTCTGACGGCACGTCGTCCCGTCAACCGGAGATGGCTTGCGCCTTTCTCGCCCTCGTGGAGTAACTATCAGGAGACACAAAGACATTTTGCACAGTCATCAGTTGATCCCAACTGCTTGTACGGATGTTTGTCTGAATAAAGATTTGAACTTTTCTTGTGTATTCATTGGTAACACGAATGATGACTATGGCCCACATTTGTGTTTTTTGGATTGTTTGTGACCAAATGTTATCTAATAACACGCTTCTTATTCTTTAATCTCTGATTGGCGACAGATACGTGGCAAAGTGAAGATCGTCTGGTACGTGCTTCGTCAACAGTTTCACATGTCGAAACCGGCGGTACGGCACCTGCAGTGGCCTCGGTGGGTGTTTATGTGCTTCAACCTGTGATGTGCGCATTCGTTACCCCAAACTTGCTTATTGGCGAGAATGATTGGAAACATTTACACTGTGTCATCAACGCAACACCAGCTGTGTGCATTGCTTCACGCATGAGAAAACATCCTCCACTGGGAGTTGTGAGTTCGGACTGAGGGTCATAAAACCCAGAATGGTGCACAGACTGGTGTCATGGTGACAAAGCAAATTCTGTTGTTCCAAAGACAGAGGTACAAAGTACAAACACAAAATCACTTTTCTGACTTTAAATTACAAGCTTTTTGTTATTTGGATTCAATTTTTGCACACCCAGCACATGACACGAGCTTCAGTCCCTGAGCTGTTATCCTCTCGCTACACTCAGCAGGCTCAGGCCTGTTTCCCTGATAGCTTTACTTCCCGACTTTGGCGCCAAAAATATCATCCAATCAAACTCAGTCTTCAAAAATAATTTATGGAATGTCATTTAATAAAATCGAATGATTTATAATCGATACAAATAGAATATATATCACTTATTTACAACATAATGCTTCAACAATTTCAACTCTAACGTGAGTTTTGAGAAATGAAGCAAATGACCCATGCGTTTGACACCACCGCCATTCAAGGCCCGAGGCAGTCAGACCACCTGCAACACTGCCGTCATCCATGCAGTGTGCTTCTCCTCTTGCTGTTTTTACTTGTAACAAAAGGCCATTTATATTATTTTTCAGATTTAAAAACTGATCAATCATGCTAAATATGGAAGTCTGTGAAGTGGAGTAGGGACGGAGTGGTTTTCCCCTCGGCTGATGGACGTATGAGAAGGCAGCGGCCCTCCACCTCTGAGTCCACCGCAGCTTCTACCTTGCTCACATGAACTCTGTCCTCTCCGCTGTCACTGAAGACTTGCTTCCATTGATTTGTCATTTTTGAACTTGTCAGGCCTGTCTCATCTCACAACTCGGTCAGATTTTGGACTGAAGGTAAATATTGACAAAAAAAAAGAGATCATTCATTTAGTAAACCACAAGTCAGCACCACTATTGGAACAGCTACTAATCACACTAAGAACTCTTGATGTGTCACTGAAGGCCCCCCCCATGCATTGAATGACCACCAGCACTGATCGGAGGCACCCTCCTATTTATTTCTGCCCCTTTAAAACCGAGCCTGTGGGCTAACAGGGGAGATAAAGCCTTTCTACCAGTAAAAAAAATCCAAATATGACAAAACCAGAGTTAAACCACGAAAACACGTCTTCTCTCGGCTTCATTCATGCTTTAAAACCAACCACAATGGCTCCTGTTTGTGACCAGCCTAAAATGATCCAAAAATTTACAAACATCTTTACAGTGTCTGCAAAACTACTTTTGAATTGCTTACGGGCAAAAATGACAAAAAATACATTAGAGCTGATTTTTTTCTATTCCAAGGTAAGCGGTACTCTGACGGTGCTCAACGTTGTTATGACGTTGCAGTGACGTAGGACTGAGTGCGTCAGGTGTTGCTTTGTGGCTGCAGACTGGGACCTGGAGGCTCGTAACGCGCGACCTGCAGTTTTAGAAGAGTTTCGGGCTCCCTTCTGAAACGCACGTGACGTGTTTACTCGAACCGGACTGAACAAACGACAGACTAACGCGTGTTCATGAAATAAGAGCAATTACAGAGAACCCCTATCAGGTTTACCCCCGTTTTTTGACAACCCGTTCTCACAACACACATATCGACGTTTAAGGAAGTGTGGAAGCGGAAACAGCAGGAACAACTGTGTGGTTCAGGAAGAGATGAACTAACGATGAACAACGACAGCGCGGACCTACTGCCCGCTGCCGAGCTCCACTGAGCAGCGGTCGGAAAGGCGAAGTGGTGGCTTTGACTCTCCAGTCTGTCGCTAAGATACACGCAGAGAATGGACTCACACAAGACCACGAAGCTGCTGCTGTCAGCCGACCGCTGCCGTGTCCGGGCACTTCTTCCTTGGTTCGGTTGAAGGGAATGTTGGCAGCAAACACGAAGAACGCAATACCGCCACCTACTGGGGTGGGATAGGGAAGCAGGAGAAAATGAATGTGACGCCACAGTTCACCCTCCTTTGTCTCCTTTGTCCTCCCGTGCTCTCTCTCTCTCTCTCTCTCTCTCTCTCGCTGTGTGCGCGCGCGTGTGTGTGTGTGTGTGTGTGTGTGTGTGTGTGTGTGTGTGTGTGTGTGTGTGTGTGTGTGTGT
>JASSRZ010000007.1:18587902-18598586 GCA_032164315.1 Malacoctenus gilli
GTGTGTGTGTGTGTGTGTGTGTGTGTGTGACAAACATTTAAAAGTGGAAGTGAGGAGGGAGAGAGAGAGCATTAGTTTCAAACCCCCCTGCAACCAGCAGCAGCCAGAGATGGACAAGTTTAAGACAGTCCTGAACATCGCCAACAAACAAGCCAACCTGGGCTTCGGCTTGGTCGCTCTGCTCACCGCCGGGGGGGAGCAGATCTTCTCCTCTGCGGTGTTCAGCTGCCCCTGCAACCAGCTCAACTTCCTGTACGGCGTGGTCTTCCTGCTGGTGCCGGCCCTGGCCCTGCTTCTGCTGGGCTTCATGCTGAGCAAGAGGACGTGGAAGCTGATGACGGGCCTGTGCCGGCGCGGCGTAAGCCGCCGCCACTTCCACAAGAGGCTGGCAGCCGGATGCATGGTCCTTTCTCAGATCGGCACCACGGCTCTGGTGGCGCCGTTCAGCTGGATCGCCGTGGCTCTGCTCAACGGAAAGTACTACGAGTGCGCAATGACTGGGACTGGCATGGGCGCCTACAGCAGGAACCTGTGCGGAGATGACAACCAGGAGCAGTGCCAAAGGGAGCTGCACAGGTTCCCCTGCGGGAAAGCCGGCAGTGCACTGCAGGCTGTGCGAGAGGATGTTATGCTCACTCTGCGGGCGCAGTCTCAGGTCAGTCACCCTGCATCAGGACGCAGAGCATGTTTGAAGAAGTGGCACATCCTATTTTAGAAAACCTGACAGAAACAACTTCTCATATAGGTACACAATGGCAGCACCCATCTGTAAGAGCAGTTGCTCTCAAACGTGACAGAAAGGACTGAATATCTACAATAGGGCTCTTGGAACAAATCTTGTTTGCATATATTTTTGAAACTTAACAAAAAATAATGAACATAAAATGCTTCAAATACTCAAAGAAGAGTTTTTTTTTTAAAGTGTTAAACTTTGCTCAATTGTTTGGCCAACCAGTGATCATTGCGGGGGTTAAGTGCAAAGAGAAATTCCCTAAAGGAGATCTATAATAATCTAATTAAGCTTAACCTAACTTATTTGTACTTAACTTTGTAATTTTTAACTTTAACTTTAATTTTAAACTTTGTAATGCAATGCTTTCCTGGCCCACATTTCCTCATCCTTCCCTGATTTGAATACATTTGATGACTTGCCCGCACACAGTGTCAACATCATTAACCCTTTCATGGAGGACCTGCTGTGTATTCATCTTTATAACTAAAGAAACCAGAGGGGCCGGGGTTGTTTTGTTGGGTCCTGTTTTCCCCTCTGTGACAACAGGACCATTTACTCTACTAGAAGTGCTCTGGAAGCTTCTACGGAGCACTGCAGGACAACAGCACCTGCAACAACCCCCTTCTCAAAACCAACGCTGCGTCGTTTTCACTTTTAAACTTACCAGTTTTGAAACAAAAGAACCTGCTCTGATGCTCCGACAAGAAATCCAGGCTCAGTTTTTTTCCTCCATCTGGTCTGAGGGAGAGCAGCTCCTGCACCTTGCCTTCTCCCCATTCCGCAGTCATTCTCATGCATGCTTCCATCAGACTTTCTGTTTTGTCAGTTTCTGGTTTGATTTGGAAGTCTCACTCTTTCTTTGGACTTTCCCTTGCTGATATCACACCCCCACCATGTTGTGTTTCCTGACAAGTCGTTTCAGCCCTGTTTTTTTCCTACTACTTCCGAGTTTATTGGTTTGTCTCTCACTGCCGACCCTTTTCTGAAGGTGACCCTTGCCTGTCCCCCCTTGAATCTGGACTATTAGTTTTGTTTTGCCTGTAGTTAGGTAGTAAAACGTCTAAAAAAGTTGGAGTTCCAGGGGGAACCCCAAAACAGAACAGCCCCTGAGAGGGCAGCTACTTTCTGCAGCTCCATGCAGACATTCATCATCACTCCTCCGTTTTCCTCTTCAGTTCTCTTTGAATGTGTCTGCTGTAGAGTTTGTGCTGGTCTCAGCCTCTCCCATAAACTAACCTTCCAACTTTGCTGTGTTGACGATCACCACAGATTATCGGTTGGCTGCTCATTGCCTCCATCATGTTGTCCAACCTCCTGCTGACCTGTGTGGCTCGGTGCACTTCCCCCATCAGCTACCTGCAGCTCAAGTTCTGGAAGGTGTACGCCCAGGAGGAGAGCACCCAGCTCGACTCCCACACCAGCAGGCATGCCAAAGAGATGGCCGAAAGGAACGTCAGGTGCTTCTTCAGCCGGACCAGGCCGGAGGAGCTGATCACGCCGTCCAACCACGACTGGGAGAAGATCTCCGCGCTCTACAAGTTCAGCACCAAGGACCACTACTACAGCACCCTGCATCAATGCGTGGAGAACTACCAAGAAACGGACAGCGGGGTGATGAGGCTGGCCTCACTCAAGATAAGCGAGGCCACTGACGAGAACCCCGCGGTGCTTCACTTTGTGGACGACGGCAGGCTGAACCTGTAGAACTGTCAGCATCCCGTTCAGGCGTAGGGCAAAATCCAGCGGGTGTCAGGTAGAACTTCCCTTCCAAACCCCAACTCACCATCATCGCAGAACAAATCCAACTGAAGTTCTTGGGTAGAATGCCCAAACAAACTTTCAAACACAACAAATATTAGCCAAGAAATTACTCAACATCACACCGATGCTGGTTCTCTCAGAGGGATCTCGGAGTGTTGGTGGTCCAACTACCATCCCATTAAAACCTAGCTATACAGTACATACAGCAGTGGGGGGAAAAAATGAGCCAATACTATGAGTCAGATTTCCAAGCTTTGCATGTCAGCGAATCAGGCTGAGCAGATGGAGCCTCAGCGCACTCAAATGCTCACCTCCAATCGATGCGAGGGGCTGTGGTTGTGAAGAGAGCGCAGTAGGCTTTGTGAATGTGGTGATTGCGGAAGTGGTTAGAAAAATGTGGGGGAACAGCCCGTTGGCAAAAACCTGTGATAGTTATTCAGATAATTACTGTCAAATGAAGATGAAAAGTGACAGAATAGGCAAAATAGAATACAGGTTACGTATTGCAAGGTTTCCAATGATCATAATATTTGGTGACTGTTAAATAATTCAACATGATGTCACTAATACCTGGAGTATATACAGGCAAAGAAAAGGAAAGAACGCTAAAAACGAGTGAAAAATTAACAGGGAATACATTTTTCTTTTTCTGAGGATCAAATCACAATACTCAGCAATCTCATTGCAATTTGCACGTTCTCCACATATCGTGCTTCCCTTTTTTTTTTATCTTTGTTTTACATCACCGCAAGTCAAAAGCACAAACGTGGCGCAAAATGTTTGCAGGCAAATATTTGGCACGTTCAAATTGTCAGACACTGAGTGAATTGGTTGGACTCTGAAAATGGTCTATGCTCTATTTATCACAGTGCATTTTACTGGAAGGTATTTCTTTGACAAGGGATGTGAAAAGAAGAGGAAAAAAGAGAGGGAGGGAGGGAGGGCGGTTGGCAAAAATCATGCAAACCAGCATGAATGGTTTTATTCACACAGATGAGGATGAAATCCAAAAGATAGAAGCACTTCAACGCTGAGGTTAAAGATTCACGAAAGAAATAAACCATAACAAACTTTGAGGAGGAAAGTCAAAGTGTGATGCACTCCTGTAGCTTCCTCACAAAGAGATGGCCAGCGAATCAGGGGAGATCTGAGTTACCGTTGACCGACAGAAAACATTCAAGGATCGACGGACGTTTACAGACAGGCAGCAGTGCTGCCGTTCACCAGTCACTCTCTTTACCGCAGTTGTGGCTCTTAAACAGGAAGTATGATGTTATTGCACCACTTCCCGTGCAGGGCTGGTAAAGCTCAAGGATTAACCCACGGAAAAGAAATCTATGATGCAATTTAATTTCATTTTTGCTTTTCTTTGTTAGCTTCAGAGTAATTTTTTTTCAAAAAGGGAGTTGTTTGACACTGGCCAGCTATTGTTGTACAATGACACAGTGATGAGAGTGCCTCTGGTCGAAAAAAGGCTCAGATTTGAATCCAGGTGTTTCCTTAAATGATCTAAAAGCAAATGACTCTGAAACAACTGTAGAGGAAAACGGCCAAGCACATGCCTACTTTAGCTCTCTCGCTAAACCTGGTTCTGGTTATTGTTGCCAGCATGTAAGCACTAGGTTTCCGTGTAACTTTAGTGTTCAAGTTACCTGTTGCACTCACGTTAAACCAGATATAATACAATTGTGTCTTTGCTTCCTTCCACTTAATCTTCAAGAGACATTTTGGTTCACAAAGTCAGCTTTGAACAGTGACAGTCTTTCAGTGGCAAAAGCAGCATTTTGCACGGTGTGACAGTCTTTGGTGTCTGCAATTTCACTTTTTACATGGAGCTGTGTAAGTGTAGTGTCTGACATTAAAGCGAACGATCATCAACTGAAGGCTCTGACAGTTCTTCCTCGCCCTTCTTGCAAATCCTTGTCCCCGCCCATTCGAGCACAAACACGCTTGAACATGACAGCATCAGTGCAGATGGAAAGCAGCTGGCTCGTAAGGTTGTGCTCGACACGTGATGGGGGCTGCTTTATGCCTTGCCTAATGCGATGCAGGCTGAGTGGTTCCTCCTGTGGGACTGAGAACACAAGAGCCTCCAAGCGGATGTAAGCACTTCCTCCCTCAGCCTCAGCGCCGCCGGACAGACTCTGAAACGATGGTACGTTCTCCACAGAATGACTTGTATGTCCTGCCGCTGCATGACCGACTCCGGGGTCCTTCTTAGGGGGACGTGTTTTGTCAGTCTTTTGCTGGGAAGTGCTTCATTTCGACTGCACGTGCATGAGCGTGATATGGGTGGAATCAGAAGCTCCAAAAAAAACCACAGAGTGAAACTTTCACAATAAAACAACAAGGGATCAGAACACAGTATTTCACAGTTCATTCTTATTTTTTCTGCCTCAACGTGTTAGTGTCGCGTTGCAGTTCATGGAGACGGACACAGACAGTAAACAGGAGAAGTGGACAGGCAGGATTTTCTGCATGCCTTGTCTGGAGGGGGATTCTCACTGGGAGTGGTTCGAAAAGAAAGAAGGGCGATGGGCTGCGGAAGCAGCTGGGAACTGTCCCACAATCGGGGCTTTATCCCTTCAGGACTTTCACGAGAGATATTAGGATTGGTGGGAGAAGGGGCAATGCGAAGGAGGGCGCGTCATCCGGGCTGAAGCTGAAGGAGGAGGAGGAACAGACAGGCGGGGCAGATGAGGGTTGTTGTTTTTTTTCTTGTTTAGCAGTGAAACAAAAATTTAACACAGCGAATGGCTGAAGGCGACACCGGCTAACGTTTCTACTTCCTGTTGTGTTACTTTCTCGTGAAGAGCGTCAAGAACCTCCCGGTCGGCGCCATGGATAACTTCCAGACCGTCCTGCGGTTCTTCATGAACCAAAAGGCCACCATCGGCTACAGTTTCATGGCCCTGCTGACCATTGGCGGTGAGCGGGTTTTCTCCATGGTCTCCTTCCAGTGCCCGTGCAACCACGACCAGAACTTCGCCTACGGGCTGACTTTCCTGTTGGGCCCGGCGGCGGTGCTCCTGGTTCTGGGGCTGTTTCTGAGCACCAGGATGTGGCGGCTGTACACCGGCTGCTGCCTTAACCCCGTGAAGCTGTGCCCCCGCGGCAACTGCTTCAACTGCCTGCGGGTGTTCTCCAGCATCTTCAGCGGGGCGTGCGTAGCCCCCATCATGTGGCTGTGCGTGGCCCTCCTCAACGGGACCTTCTACGAGTGCGCCGTCAGTGGCCTGGACGACAACGTGGTGGTGGACTTGTTCTGCAAGAACAAGACGCTGAAGTGCCGGGAGGAGCTGGCCCGGGTGCCCTGCGACCGCTCCAAGCTGTCGAGCGACGAGCGCATGGAGCTGCTGCTGATGTTCAGGGCTCAGTCGCAGGTAAGACACAAGCTGAGCAAGCAGACACATGCAGTAATATGATCCGAAAGTATCCAAAACTTAAGGGAGCAACATCAATATTGGAGAGAGACACGTCTGTACAGACGTCTGTCCACTTTTGTGTCACAAAACAATCCCTGTTGGATGCCCTGGCTTGGTAAAGGGGTAAAAGATAGTGGTTTTGACCAACGACTCACCTGTCTCACCTTGTTCATGAGTGTAAGTGGTGGATGAGTGAATAGAACTCATGTTTGGAGGAATGAGTGAAACTGATTTTGTGGTATAAGTAGAGTTGAATCAGTCCACCGAAACATGAAAAATAAAGCTGATCTGTGACTCACTCACTGGGTGGGACACATCTAAGTAGCAGTGTGCCAGGAGTGTGTGAAGTTGCGTAATTTATGATATGGTGCAGTGGGGTGCAGGGTACTTGGTCCCTTTGTTTGGGTCCTGGAAAAGTTCAACACGGTTCAAGATCACGAAGGTTTGCGGAGCGCGTCCCCGTGAGGCGACGCAGCTTCTGCTTCCTCTTTCTGGTGCATACAAACGCCACACGAGGGAACTGAAGGGAAAAAAACACGCTAAGACATTGTGATGTTGCCATGGAGACCTGGAACCTGTACCATGAGGCTGGGTTAACTTGGGGTGGGTCCTGGTCATCTGACCTAACTTAGCCAGACATTCAACGGCGAGACAAGCCGGCTTTCAACTCAGTGACGTCCACAGTGTTCATGCAAGTGGGGACGTGCAAGACTTTTTTCATGCTTCGTAGGAAGACAGGGTCGTACCATGGGTGGGACGGACACTTCGCTGTCCTGTAGGTCCAGAAGCACAGAGCGAGACAGATGATGAGAAGATCACCCATAAAGGGGAAGCAGCAGCTGGTTGCATTTTGAGAATAATGGGAAGAGTAGAGGAGGGTGTTTACAAGGGAAATAATAGGGGCGGGCAGGTTCCACCATGATCCTGCACAAACACATCGGAGCTGTTCGGTTTAGGGCAAAACAGAGGATTCTGGCAGGACAGTGGTTCCTGTTCAGAGCTCAAAATAAAGTTGCACATATGAAAAATACACAAAGTAAAGCAACTGCAAGGTTTAGCAACATCAATTATTTTTTTCCCCCTCCATATCTGGAAGCGCTGGTATTTCTTCAAGCGGCACCACACTGATAATTTGACAGTCTTGTCTCGAGCTGCTTTGTGTCGACATGTTTTCACAGACAGTGGGTCCTTTTAAACTTGTGGAGGCATGTGAAGTGGGCGGGATACCCAGTCGGAGTTGTGAGGCTGTTCGGTGCTGTCACGAAGTTACACTGACTTTAGTCTCTTCACTTGAAGCTGCGACAGCGTGACAAAGAGACAGATGTCTTTTATATAGATCAAAGAACTGTGTATGGAGTTGCGCATGCTTAACTAAGAGCATTGCTTGCGGTGGCCCACAGAGGTCAGTGTTGTACTCCTAGCACACCACAAACTCTCTTTAAAAAGGGAAACAGTTGCAATCCAGTTATAATCAGGCTTCACTGAAATAGCCTTGATCTTTTAGACACACCCAAAAATACACACTCATAAGGCCTCATATGAGAAATCGATCTCAGTCCCCTGTAAACAGGCCACCCCCCCTCTTCTCACGTGACTCAAAAGAGACAAAAAATGTATGTTAATTCCAAAAACTAAATAGAGTCTAAATAGAAACTAATAGAGTCAAAAGCCTATTCTGAAACATTCACACATTTCAAAATCTTTAAATGACATTTGGCATATATCAGGCAAATAGCCCGATATTGCTGGTTTCAGTGCAAAAGTTTCTCTTTATCATTAAGTCACACAAAGAGAGTCTCGCGTGCTCAACCCAGTGTAGGAGAACAAAGAAGTGGTGGTTCAGAGTTTAACTTCATGTCACGCAAAGTAGCGATTTTTGTGCAGAGTTTTCACGTTTACGTTTCACGTCCATCTCACCTTCAAACTGATTGTTTTAGCCAATGCTTTTGTGGCTCTGGAGGCAGGTGAGGACAGTGACAATGAACTGACGTATCGCAGACACGACAGGCTATGTGAGGTTCTACAGTTCTGCAGTTTCATTTAGCGACGTACAAGAATTCATACAGTAGGAAAAGCTTTAGTCACTGCGACAAAGTGCTGCATTTTTTTCATTAGGTTTGTCGATATACATATAGAAACAATGTGTCATTATAAAAACAACTTTCAATCAATGAAAACATTTTTAAGTGTAGCTCACTTTAAAACTTGGCGTCACAAAACAAAGAACCACCAGGGTCGAACAAAGGAGTTTCCTGGCTTCAGAGAAATACAAACATTTTGGCAAAACTCATAACTCGTTTCGAGCTTACCGATAAATACTTCAGTTTCCGCCGACAAAACAGACAATAAAGATTAACCTAATATCAGGTCTATTGCACATCGACTCTGTTTTAAATCTAAACTTGTTGTAACAGCAAAGTGATAAAATGTCAGAAAATAAACACAACAGTCTACTCATTAACAGTCGATATCCATATAGGAACAATGTGTTTATACTGATGCACTGGATGTCCGCAGATCCTGGGCTGGTGGATCATCATCGTCGCTGCCGTGGTGGGCCTCCTGGGGGCCTGCTACAAGAACTGCCGTTCTAAAGTCAGCTACTTGCAGCTCACGTTCTGGAAGCGCTACGTGGAGAAGGAGAAGGAGCGCTTTGATGCCTTCGCCGTGGACTACGCCACCAAGCTGGCCGAGAGGAACTTGCACAGCTTCTTCGAGAACAAGGACCCGGAGCCCTTCCCGTTCCCCAACCACAAGGCTTGGGAGGAGATCTCCGCCTACTACACCTTCAGCAGGAGCGAACAGTTTTACAGCACCCTACAGCGCTACGTGGAGAAGGCCGACAGGGACTACACACCGGAGAAGAGGCCGGTCCTGGACTTGGAGCATGGATTTGAAATGCACTAGGCGCAAAGATTCAGCATGAGGGATGACTATTTAGAGCCAGTGCTGGTTGGCGTTGAACTGAATGTTGACTGCATGCAGGTCTGACTCAGGAAGGGCGGGCGGGGGGGGGGTTATCTGATGGACATAAGCGCCACTCTGCTGGTGTAGAGCATATGAAGAGAAGCATGACCACTATTCTATTCCATCTTTCTTTTATGATGAACTGCTTGGACTAACAATACTCGCATGTGTCCCATAATGAGAAAGACTGGAGAGAGAGCAGTTGACCACGCAGCTGTTGGGCATGGAGCTGTGACCAATGATGCGACTCAATCTGACCAAACACCTCCTGACAAGACTTGATTCTAACTTTGTTGAGGCTCACTCATATGTTAACTTATTTAGTCATTTTTGTATAATGATACCAGCATAATAATTCAAATAATATGATGTATTAAAGCCAGAATTTAACAAATTCATGCTGAGTAGGGTCGATTAAGATTGATACACGAAGAGAGAAGGCGAGTCCTGGCTTTTTGACCGAGCGCAGCTTTTCTTCACATAAATACAGGACAGGAGTGACACCTAAAAGATGGTCTGCTGTCCCCTGGTGGACACACAGAAATACTGCAGTCAGGAGGGAAAAAATGGTATTACTAACAATAAAAAGCAAATTTTAAAAAATAAAGGTTATGACGGAACATCAGGACACTCTTTCTTTCTTTCTTTCTTTCTTTCTTTCTTTCTTTCTTTCTTTCTTTCGCTGGATCTTCTTTCAGCCAGTGTCCTTCATCAAGTTAGATTCCCATCGGGACACTTATGGACTTTTGTCCTTTGTAATGCAACGCCCCCCCCCCCCCCAAAAAAATGTTTCTGTTAACATTACAGCTGTGGTGGAAAGCTTCAACGGAAAAAGCAAGGAAGGCTTTATTTTGTTTACCTACTAATATGCATTTCATTGTGATTAGTTCATGTTTATGTTGAATTGTTCTGGTTATGGAATAAATGTTTCAGGGAAATGTTTCTGGGTAGTAAATGTATAGAAACACAGGCTTCAACCTCATGCAACTTACAGGGGCAGGTCAATAATCGAACAAAGACACACTGACACAGTAAGGTTTTTGCTGGACATTTTCGTTAGCAGAATGGATTTTGTTTCCGAAGCTGTCTTCTCCCAGAGGGGTTTGCGTACTCAGATCATCCCAAGAGCTAAGTCGTCAGGGGCTTTCTGCCCCCCGGTGGGGTCCCTCAAGGTAAAAATAAAAAGGTCCCAGGTGATGGGTCAGAGGAGGAGTGGCTCACAACCTTCCTCTTGTGATGAAAAGACACAGGAAGCTGACGCCACCCAGAATGGTGCCCCGCCCTGGAGCCAGGCCTGGTGTTTGATGGCTCCACGGCGAGTGCTGATGGTCCTTTGCATCCAGAATCCAACCCTCTAGTTCCTCCCCGGTGTCCCCCCCACCTGGGATTCCATTGTTATAATCGGGGTCTTCAATGCCAGAATTGAAACAAAACAAAGCGAACCAAAACAAAACAAAACATCTTTTGGATAGAGGTCTATAACTTTACCCCTTCCTCAGAGTGCGACACAACAGCTTATGCAAGTCATATATGTAATTCAGCAATTTGCAAAGAACAGACGAAACACATCAAAATACAGTTGAAGATGACTTTGATAGATTTCATTCATTTTTATTGTTGATCTGTTTCTGTTGATAACATTGTTTTTGCCTGCAATCATCTTGTGATTAGAGTCTGACCACCATAACAAAGCTCACATTTTATTTATATATTATATTACACTGTATGAGAGAGAGAGAGAGAGAGAGAGAGAGAGAGAGAGAGAGAGAGAGAGAGAGAGAGAGAGAGAGAGAGAGAG
>JASSRZ010000007.1:18598686-18633175 GCA_032164315.1 Malacoctenus gilli
ACACACACACACACACACACACACACACACACACACACACACACACACACACACACACACACACACACACTCGCTGGGTACTTGACTGTTTTGTTATTGATCGTTTTAACACCAGATGTAACTTTGCACTGGAACTGGAAAAAAAAAAATCCTAAACGATCAAATAGCATATGTATGCATGAAGTAAATGCTTCTCAAAACTGACAGAGAAATCAAAACCAATTAAAAGAGTAAGACAAATGAAAATATAAAAAATAAATAAATAAAACCAAGGGAAAAAGAATTTGAACTGAAAATCAAACAGGGATGTCAAAGATTCAGGGTGATTTAAGAGAGGCCTCCAAGTCTTTTCAAATATATAACAGTGTGTATGACTTCAGAATCAAAAGGCTGCAGGGGCAAACCAAAGAAAACTAAGAGGGGTTCAGGAGTGATGGTAGTATTGTATGCAGTGCTAAGAGTATTGAAGATTTCAGACCGTAATGTGGCAAGCCTGGGGCAGGACCAAAACATATGGGAGTGGTGGGCTGGAGATTGTTTTCACCTATTACACCAATCAGCTATATTGGGGTAAATCCAGGACAGCCTCAAATGAGTGTAGTGAGCTTTGTGTACAACTTTACACTGCAAGGGTGCCATGCCTTGCACAGATCAAAGAAGAGGGAACCTTTCCTTAAACTTCTTGCCAATAGTCCTCAGGCAGCGAGGTCCCTCTTCCTCCCACAGATCACGGGGTGTCGATAGTGGAATTAATTAGGTTAGAAATGCTAGAAATGAGTCATTTTTGTTCAGGATCAAGAGCCAGAAGTAAGTCAACCAGAGATTCTATGGAACGACAAGGAAATTAACATGTCTTAGTGTGTCTTATCTGGAAGAAAGGAGTAGGTGGAACTTGGGCAAGTCAAAGTTCTCTGAAAGCTCTGAAAAGGACATGAAAGTCCCTTGGTTATAAAGGTCCTAACATTTAGATATCCCTTTGTCAAACTTGATTCTCATTACTGTGAGGCGAAAGTTTGCAGTTCAGAAACACATTCTTTGTCGTCAGGTTCATGTTAAGAGAGCACACCCAAAATTATCTCTTGGTCTCTCCTTATTTCTTAAATGAGCTTCCTTCTGATCTTATAGTAAGAGGATATGCATTGTCATCGTTGACAAATAAATATGCCATAGCGGCTAGAAGTTCGGTCGTGCTGTCGTTATTCTCCTGGGTTCAGGTGATGTTTCAGTACTCAACGCATAGTCTTTTCGAAGATTTCCTCCTTTGGGTGGACTTCCAAGCATTCCCAGTCCAGCCAGAGGACGTAGGAACTCCAGTCAGGCCTGGGTCTTCCCCAAAGGAGCACGTTCGGAACACCTCCCCAGGGAGATAGCCAGGAACCATCTAAAAACAGATGTCCAAGCACCTCAACTGGCTCCTCCTTATGTGGAGGAGCGGTGACTCTACGCTGAGCTCCTCCAGGGTGGGGGGAATTCTTCACAGTATCTTAGGTGTGTCCAGCCACCCTATGAAAGAAACTTGTTTGGACAACTTGAATTCTTCATAACCCCCAAGAGTTCATTACCACCAGTGATGGTGGGAAAATAGACTGGTTAATGGACAGCCTCACTTCTTCTTTCGTCCCTGGTCCCTATTTACTGCAACACAACACAACATCAATGGGATCATTGCTGCCTAGACTAAACTCTTTCACGTGAGGCAGGAACTAGTTTACACCCTGAAGACTGCAGACCACCTCTTCTTGTCAAGAATCATGTCCTCAGTTTTGAAGGTGCTGTCTTGCATCCTAGCTGCATCACACTTTGTTGCAAAAAGCTCCCACCTATGCTGAAGCTGTTTGGCTTTAAGGCACAAACAATTTTTACATCATCTCAAGTGGTAAAGGTTCCCAAACTGGACTCCATTCACCCCCTGGCTGCAACTAGAAATCTTGTCTATCAAAGGAATAAGTCAAAACAATCGTGTCGGGAGCCACCATGCACCATGAACTGGTCTGACTCGTTACCAGTAATGCAAACCAACTTCCAGCTCTGGTTAGAGACCACAAAGTCCTTAATAGAGGTGTGGGCTGCTCCAAGGAGGACGGACGGCAGCCAGAGAGGCTTTGTTGTTTTCACTGGTGACGAGGAGGGCGGCAGTTTGGAATATGACAATGAGCCAAAAGGAGTCCCTCTGACAAGGTGGGCAGTGGAAAAGCATAGAGAGCCACTCCAGGACCTGGTAAGCAGACCTGCACCTGGGCAGGTGTATCCACTGTGGGCTGTGACAGGAAGGGCAGGGCTTTGAAGTTGGCTGGGATCAAGAAAGAGTGTTTGCAAGCATGGGACTCCATCTCAGAGGTGTCATCAGGGGCATGACTTCAGAGAGGTCTTGTGGTTAGCTTTTGAGGGGACGAGATGCTTGGCTTTCTGGGGTACCAGAGGCTCTGGGAATTCAGAAGGAGCCTACAGCAGCATCAGCGTTTGCAGGGTCAAAGGGATCCTCAACCTGTCTCAAGGGAACATGCACGCTATTTTAAAACACTCTTCAAACAAGACAAGTGATGGAGCCAATTACCCCATTGGGAAACAGGAAGGCCAAGGTACTTGAAACGGTGGCAACATAACAGTCACACTTAAATGCTCCACATAGTAACCTGGTCTTGCCACTTGCCACACACTTTCCTCTGCATTGGTCACTTGTGGACAGGACTAACGGTCCTATCATTGGAGTTCCAATGAACCATTCTGCCCGAGCAATGGTGGACCACCCTGCTTGATGAGAGTTCTTGCTTTCGATCGAGGGACCTGCTGTCACTACGTTCAACTGAGGCCACAGTTTTTACGATTTTAAGGATTTTAAAAGCCACTGAAAGCACCGAAACAGTACTTCACGATAGATTCTGCTGTTTTACAGGAGAGCGAACAGCCCCCATGTGGGACTGTCCAATCACCGACTGAATTTTTGACCTCGTGACGCATTTTGTCATGTGCTTCGTCCAGCCCTAGCTCCTCAACGCTTGGTCAAATTTGAGAGAATTAAAGACTGGTGCGTAGCAGAGAATCAGAGCTTGCGATTTGTACTTCTGATGTATGTAAGGGTTACAGGGAACCAATCAGGACTGAGTAAAAGATGGATAAAGCAAAGAAATATATGTGAAAAATTTCTTCATCCAATTTGCCGTTTTCCCTTCAAACTGTCAGTTGATGCAGCTAAAAGAACACAGTGAAACTGTTGATAGCTCACTGCCTCAACAACTCACATGGCCTCCTTTCCTTCGACAGAGAAATCTTCATCAGTAGTTCAAAACTCTGCTGCGAGACTTTTAATTCGCACCAGTTAAACACCACATCTTATGACATGTTTTAGCAGAATTACACTGGCTACCACTTTGTGTCAGGATTTTACTTTAAAATACAAATATTTCTCACCTTTAGTAATAAGTGAGAATTATTTCCAAATTGAACATGTCAAAACAGAAAAATGTCCAGAGCCAGGATTGTAAATTCCACTGCACATTGATTTTTCTGTCTTTTTTTAATTAATTTATTTTTTCATTCTAAAGCTCCTGAAATAAGGTGTCAAAGACTTGGGGTTTCGCTGACATTATTGAGGCAAGACAATAATTAAAAACACTGGAATTTGTGGTACTCTGAGGCTAAGGGGGCGTACTAAAATTATGATTTGGGACCTGCATTTTCCCCTTTATTTATATCTCTGAAATTCCTATGTGGATCAAGAAAAAGGTCAAAGTTGGATTGTTGTATGTTGTATTAAAATTTATTAGGTATTTTCAAAGTTAATTTTAGTTTTTTTTTAACATAATTTTTTTAATGGTGTTCTGCTTCCATCTTCTGGTCAGGCTCACAAAGTCCTTTTTTCCCCTTTTTTCTTTGTGTCAATCATAGGCAGCTGTCAAACTCAAGACTATGTCAGCAGTGAAAATGTCTTTGAACACACACCCACACACAAAATATATATATAAGTGATGTCTGATATAATCAGCCAATATTTGTATTAAAATGTGCTATCGGAAAATATCTCTATTGCTTTTTTGGACTGATAGTCTGACAAACTTACAATCTCCCGAGATTTTGTTCCAGAACAATGAAATCTCGTGAGATCTTGTCCAATTAGCAGCGGCCGAAATCTTCCTCCCACTCAAATGGACCAATGAAAAAACTGACAGGGACACTGTTGTATAGCCCAGGCTACATCAGTCTTTTTTAATTTTAATTTGTTGCACTTCAAAAGAGGGCTCTTTTTTTCACTGGACTCCAGACTGTCACTGTATATTTTTATGACGTTTTTGTTGTCATTTAAATGTTTACGTGACTGAACCAAGTTACTTTAGTGATTATATGAAGAAATTTATGGCCACTGGCCAGTTACATGTACTGCTCAATTACAGCAGTTTATTAGCTGATTTTTTTTATGTATATTATAATTGTGTTGCTTGGAGTAGGCTAATCACTGATCCAGCTAAAATGTGTGCTAGAAGTTGTTGTTGTTTTTTTTTTTAAGATTAAAGAAAAACTTGTTTCGGTCACTAAAGTTTTGGGAAAAGCCAATAGCATTATACATATTAGAATACAATTTGTGTTTTCAAAAAGACCCCACAGAAGCTACTTTTTTGGGACTGTATGAATATTGTCTGTTGCATTTTAGTAAGTTTACCTTTTTTATCTGAACCACAAAGGGACAGCTGTATGTTGACATTAACTCGCCAGAAGAGCTCATTCATGAAATCAAATATAATCCCTGATACGCGAGAACACACCCCTGTGAAACTGAAACAACAAAGCAGGCCTTTGCCGCTCTCAAAATTACATTTTTAATGAACGTCTACCTGAACTCAACTGAACTCCACCTGCTGCAACCTCTGAACTGAGAGTCCTGTGTTTTATTCCTTGGATGCAATACCATATGTAAATCTTTAATACCAATTCACCAACATACTCATCTTGAAATACTTTCACTCAAAGTTTTGTGATTCTTCGACAGTTGGGATTTTTTTGCTATTGTACCAACTCTAAAGCTGTGATGACTTACACCTGTTCAGAACGGTTTGGTTGAAATTAAACAGCCATTGCAGGTCTGCTGGTCAAACACTGGTTCTTTTCCAATCAAAAGTGGAATGATTCATAATGAGTGAAACAGTGCTTCTGGGAGTTTGGGGTGAACTGTCCCCAGCCTTAAGAAAAGTAGGGCTCGGCCCCGGCAGAGTCCAAGTGGGCCCCCCTCACACAGAACGGGATCCACAACGCTGATGCCGTTGCCGAATTGCTGTGAGAGTTCCCGAACAAGGTTCCATGTATGTTTGTAGCTGATACTTCAATACTACAGAGGAGAGTGAAATGCTCCTGGCAGAACTGACACCCAGATCATGTCTATCCAACACCACTTTAAGCTGAATTGCTGCTAACTAAGCTGTCCTGTTATTTGTTTTTTCAATCTTTTGGTTTGGTAAATTTGTTTAGCATCTGTAGATATTATTATTATTATTATTATTATTATTATCTGTAATGCTTCATTGAAATAATTTAAACATTCATTCAAGTTTCTGTTTTTTAACATTAGCTGTTTATTAAATTAGTTATAGCAAATTGTATGAAATCAAATAATTTTTTCCTAATCTAAATGGACCCTTGATGTATTAGTGTTGCGTTTGACAAAGGAGAAGTGAGAAGGTTCCTCTTTTTTATTGTGAATTTAGCTATCCTCACCAGCAGCACCCCCTTTGCAAAAGCTTAAAGTCAGCCTTTCATTTTTAATTCTTTCTTTTCTTTTCTTTTTTTTGCCTGTCATTGCTGCTTTTTCTTGTTTTGTCTCTATGGCACAGCCAAGTGATGAGAAAAAAGAGGGTATCACCATGTGTGAAGTGCTCCTTCACGTCTTACTGAAAGCACCCTGCAGTACAGCATGGTAATTCTGCTCTTCTATCTTCCTTCTGCATCATGTTTACCTAGCAACAAGCATCACCCGCGGCTGGCCATCCCATTGGTCATTTGAAAACGCACTGGGGACCAATGGCAGGGCTGTTGCCATGGTAAGGTGTTTAGTTGCCGGGTGGAATTTTGCTGCAAGGCACGTGAGTCTCAGTCTGCTTGCTTCCTTTGCAATGCCTGTAATCGCTACTGTCTGTTCATTAGTGCAGCTAAATGTGATATATTGGAACTCGTCAGCGGGTCCACGCAAAACAAGTGCAGAAAGTTTATTCACACGTTCAGTGATATAATGCCACAGCAGTGTGTTATAGATTTTCATTCTGGAGGGGGGGTAGAAACTCATACAGGCAGGCAGAAAAAGGGGACACTGGTTCTTTCAAACGGCAACTCAACGTCGACCACAATCATTTGAAATGATTTTGCATCAAAGCTGAATTGAAAAGTACAGTTATAAGATTTAAAAAAAGAAAAAAAAACTGTGTGTGTGTGTGTGTGTGTGTGTGTGTGTGTGTGTGTGTGAGAGAGAGAGAGAGAGAGAGAGAGAGGCAGCTCTCCATGTTTCATCATTTTTGAACAGGAATGAGGAATTTCAAACTGAACTCCCCTTTTTTATAATCAAATTTGAGACAGCCTCCAAGATGTCTGACAAAGCAGTAAGTTATAATGAAGCGTTCTATTGACCATCCAACCACTATAACTAATTTTCCTGCTCAGGAATGCAAGAAAATAACTAGGATTTTACATCTTGATAAAGAAAGAACAGCGCGGTTGACTGCTTTCCAGGAAAATAAAGGATTATTTTGGGAATCACCACTGCTGTAATGTATTGACAAATGTGTTGTTTGCTCACTGTTAATTTTAAGGGCACAGTGGCAACTTTGCTGTATTATGCTGAAATATGATTTGATCAGGGCTCCGAGATCCATGCCAGCTCACAACACAACGCAAGCAAGGGTCAAAAAGGGGGCTCAGGCTCAGCTGGAAGACTGGGTTAACCTTTAACCTGAGGATTCGCGCCAGCCTGCTCAGGAGCTAAGTTGTGCTCTGGCAACACACTGTTGCCCAGAATTCTCCTCGTGGTGTTTAAACCATCATTGCAATCGGGGGCTGTGGCGTGTAGGAGAGAATGGGTGAAGGATTTTATTTCTCATAATTGAAAAATCTCTGAAAGGAAGATACACTTTATCAGTCTGTTGTTGATATATTAGAAGAGATTCCACAGATGACAACAGGTGCAAAAGTATGGTGGGCCACGCCTATTTCAATGAGGTTCTTCTGAGGTGTCATAGTTTCCCAGCATTGTGAGGTAACAGAAACACAAGTGCAGCGTGCAATTCATCTCTAGAAAATGTCACATGTTGGTGGTTGCACCACATGGGAGAGAATCCCTGAAAGAATTAACGCTGCCAGATAAAAACATTAAAGCACCTGTTGTTGATAAAAAAAACAGCCAGGCTGTGGCTGCGGCATCCCCTCACTTCTACACGTTATCAATATCGACAATGAAAGACTGGAAGTTGTTGATACCCCTGTGATCTCATCACACACATCCCTTTCCTGTGAAAAAAGTGCAGCTTTCACTTTGAGACTGTGGGTTTTGCACACATGAAACTTTTTCCTTCATATCAAATGTACTCGCACGTTATATGGGGGGCTCCTTGTCATTTTGCATTTGGCATATTTGTTTTCAGCTCAAGAAGCCATGACCACTCTGTTACCCACGATTTGTTTCACAGCTGGTTTTCTGCCCACTGATACATCACAGGGCACCAGCTGGTGCTGATTACATCACTTGCCAGGCAAATCACAGAGCGACAGTTTATAGGCAACCTCATGTTTCCCTACATTGCCAGGCAACTGCGGACCCAGAAGATGGCATCCCCAAAGTGCCCTTTTTTATGACGTCATCTCGTCTTGATGTCACGTCTTGGGTGCTAAGGAAGCGACCACATGTAAACGCACAAATTCAGCTTTGTAGATGAGGTAATATTTGGGAAAAGTGATGAGCGGATTGCTTTTACTAGCAGTGTGTCCTAGGCCAACCGAGAATCCATCAAATTTTTGAGGTGGAAAAAAAAAACCCAATTTTTTTAATGTAAAAAAAAAATCGGGTGTGACTACTTTTCAAGAAAACCGGATTCGAAAAGTCGGCGAGAAACAATCAAAGAAACTTTTTCTTGGACTATGTGATCTCCAGACAAGTGATGGGTTGGTATAAGGAACAACTGATGAGCCACAATGAAAAAAAGAAAATCCTGTGGCATGTTTATAATGGCAGATGTTTGTGTCTCTGACTGCTTCTAGTTCTTCTAATGTTTTTGCCACCAGCAAAGGACTGGATGGCAAATTTTAGTCACAAAGATCAAACCAATAATATTGTCAGCGAATCTCTTGGAAAATTTGCTGAAATGATTAAATAGTAAATAGTACTTTCCACTGGTTCGCTTTCAACGGCCAATGTGTTCCGACCTCTGACATTTGCGACATTACACGCTGAGTCTTCCTTCGATTGCATCAAAAAGGAGAACATATGCTGTGATGTGGATTGGAGAAATGAGGCCAGACAGACAGTGGACTGTCAGGAGGGTGAGGAAGACAGCCAGTGGGGTAAGGACGTTGGCCAGGGGGAGGGAGAGGGTGAGGACAGAGGGACTGGTGAAGAGAAGTGTTGTGCTCAACTGTAAGACTGTTTGGCCAAATGGTATTTGAGTTTTGCCCAAATATTGCCAGGAAATGAAGGGACGATGCTGCTATTTGACATTGCTATTAAAACGTCCCAATGATGTTGCGGTGACATTGTGAGCGTTGTGCCTGATTTCTGCTGACTCGGAGGTTCATCGTCTTGGCTTCTGATATCATTTCTTGTCTGGTTTTCACGACTTGTAATAAATATATCAATGAATCCACACATAAAAGAAATACACACGTGTCCAGGGTAGCTTTGTAAAGATCACAGGGGTCTTCTTAGCTGCCAAAAAACAAAAAAATAGTCACTGGAACAGAACACTTCATTCAAATCATTGTTGTATTTTTGTTTCATTCTCCTTTTGATACCAGGCAGATACTGCAATCCTGAGCTCAAGAATGACAGAGAAGTAACTGACGTAAAGATGTAAAGTATAATAATCACATTAATGACTTTTGAACAGGATGTCATGTCACACGGGGAAGATAAGTCTACTTACCTGAGTACTATGAGTATCATTGTCATAAAATATATTTGGCCTCCTTGATTTGACTTTATCCCACTTTGTTTTTTATTACCAATGAAGTTTATTAATGGATCTGTGTTGCATCAATTTGTGAGTTTTTACTCTCATCTGAGTGATTCTGTCTTGAGTGTATGCAGGTGTTAATTGTTAACATGAAGATTGTTGGGGGGGGAAATTGTTAACTCGAGACTTTTGCTTGTTTCCACCACATTCACCAAGAAATGGAAATTCTTTAACTTGTCTCTAAAAGCAACTTGACGCCGTTTTTTCCTCAAAAATAAGCTCATGCACAGTCCAAAGTGTACACGTGCCCTTGGACTGTGTCTCTCTAAATTGCTTTGAATTTAGTTTGGAATATAAGCGTGTATGTCATTGTCTGTCTTTTTGGTAGCTCTGTGAGGGACTGGCGAGCCATCCAATGTGTGCCCCATCTTCACCCCATGTCAGCTGGGACAGCTCCACAGCTCCATGACCCTAGATTGGATAAAGAGGTGTAGAAGATGGACAGATTTTAAGATGGTATAGAACTTTTTGCTTTGGCTTTTTGCTTTCCCGCCCATTTATTCCAATTGAAATTCAGACTTTATTTTGAATGTGGGGAAAAATTGATCAGTTTTTTGAAAATACTGTCTATAACTGGCCGAGTGGATTGATTACATTGCATCCACGTTCATTTTTTTTTTTTTGTAAAGTAAATTGAAGTCAGTTCTTCTTTAAAGGATTGCATTTTGTTCATGTGAAGTGTGTGTGTGTGTGTGTGTGTGTGTGTGTGTGTGTGTGCGCGTGTGCGCGTGTGCATGTGTGTGACTGATAATTTAGTATTTAGTTTTATTAGAACAACATTTGATGTAGTGAATGTCACCTTTTGTGGAAAACTTGACTCCCTTTTGATTTTATCGAAAGGCCAGTTGAGGTGTAATAAATTGGGGGAAGGTCATAGTAATTTTATTTGTTTTTTCTGTTTTGTTTCTTTGTGGCCGAATTTACTCAGGAGAACTTTATGAAACCAAACAAGGTCTAGTTTTAAGGTGTGTATTATAGTGCAAAATAATCGCTCCATCTGATTTCTTTACATCCACGGAGTCGTCATATTTGATTATGATCTTTTTAAAAGAGAGATTTGATATTGAACAAATTTGACCTTTTAATTCAACAAATCGAACTGTAAACAAACAGTATTTTGCAGTACAGTATTATTTTAACGAAGAGGCTTTTCCTCCAAAACAGCTTTTCTGAAGTTTGAATGGAGTGAAAAGGGTAAATACATTGGATGTTTGCCGTTTCGTTTTGACAAAAAAGACTACATTTAAAGCAAATATTAAATCTGAGTTTCACAAACTTATTGTGTTCCTTCTCCATATAAAAATAGATCATTATATTTTACTTGATGGATTGTTTTTATCTTTCTCATAGAGTAACACTGTCATAGGAGCAATATTTGAGTTCAAGTGTAAGTCTCATTTAATTTAAAATATACCATTCTGTATGAAAAGTATGACATTTGACAATCTGTGCCAGAAAGTTGCATTTGGAGGCTGTATGACAATGCTCCCTGGTTGTTCCCAGGCAGCATTGTGCCTGAATTAGCTGGAATAGTCAGATAGCAACAGTAGGAACTTTTAGCTTTGGCTGCAGGTCATATATTGCAGCTCGAGAGGCATGTGTTTATTTTGCTGCTGCTTCTTTTTGCCCCCCCCCCGACACACACATACTCTCTTCCTCTGTCGTTCTCTCTCCCTGAGAAAAAGATTGTCCGTTTTCTCTTTCCTCCCCTGTCCCCCCTGTATTTTTTTTTTCTTCCTCCTTCCACTGCTATCTGGCTGCAACCAACTATTTCAGCGCGTCACTCCAGCTTCGCACCGTTTGAAGCAACACAGCGAAGCGAGGCCCGGTGGCCCCTCCCACAGATGTTTTGGCCAGCGAATCACAGCCGGCACAGGATTTATAAGTAGCCAATTGCCTCGCAGCTGCCGCGGCGTAGGGTAGCAACAGCACCTTCGCAGGGTGCGTGTGGAGTGAGAACAGAGGATTGCGTCTTTCTGAGTGCCAGAAGTTAAAATATGTATTGGGAGAAGAAGTGAACATGATCCCTCTGTGCATTTATATGATGTGACAGCACGTTCCCTTTGGAAAAAAAAGGAAGAGACGTTCACGGTGGTAATTTATGACTTTAGTTTTTAGTTAGAGAACTGCCGTTATGCGTGGCAGGAGTACAAATGTATTCACGGTCTGATATCACAGACTGATAACAAGACTACAACGTAACAGAATGATCTCACCCGCATGTGTTCATGAAACAATTTTCATCCGGGATACGATTCTGCCTTGCACCCCCCCCCCCTCCCCCTCGCCGGCCCCCCCTCAACCCCCCCAAGAGCGCACATGACACGGTGTGAGAGGACGACCACAGCATTGTCTTTATGACCACCCTCTGGCTTCACAAACGTTTGAGAGGTTTAAGTAAAGGTTGTCCATGTATGCCTGTATATAAAGTTCCAGTATATATATCCCGCTGTTACTATAAATGGACAGGACCGGAGAGGTTTGCTTGGAACATACTACTGCGATCAGGGGGAATGAAACTGTCCCGATAATTAACGTGCACATTCTGGTTTCCAAAGTGAATTAATTTTGGAGTGACGATGAAAATGACTCCCTTTTCTGAAACAAAAATGATTTTGTGTTGACATACTTGCAATTTCGCTCCGGTTTTTATTTTACTTAGCGAGGCTGCGCCAACCAAATCTGCCTCAACCTGTGCCACTTGCATATGGTACAGTCCTCTCGCAGGGTGGGGGAGTCTTGTCCGAGGCAAGAGAACAGATTTCGTTTCACGTAAAATCAGGGACAAAAAAATGGGCAAGAAACATGAGTTAAAATCGCCCGTGTGAAGGTTTCAATCTTGAAGGGATTAAGAAAACAACAACAAAAAACCAAACAACAAAACTCCCCCATCCGTCGGAACGACGACAAGAGGAAAAGTAAGGATGACGGGAGGGAGCGTGCCAAGACGGCAAGAAGAGGTACACTAAGAAGCAGCGAAAGGCGGCAACCATCGAGCACGGGGAACTCAGGATGTGTTTTTCCTTGTTTACCTTGGGGCCACAAAGACATTTGGGCTGGTTGCAAGACCTCACGGTGCGATCTTGAGCTGCGGTCGCCGCGGAGATGTACGGGAATTTTTGGGGGTGCAACCTACGTCATCGAAGGTTTGTCTCTGTTGCTGTTCGGCGAGAGGCAGCGTTGGGCGCTTGAGCCTCGGAACTGGATCAAAACTTTTCGCAGGCAAGCACCTCGGAACGCGGCGACCGCGCTTTTGTTCGTGCGTTCGCCCGAGTTGTTTCTCCGACTCGTGACTGCAAAACCTTGCGAAGCCGACACTTCTGTGAAGTCGAGAAACTCGCCGTAAATTACTCAAGTGTGGCAGACGAGGGCATCAACTTACATCCATGAGTCTTGTTTCTGCTATGTCTTAAGAGGCTGATTTATTTTTATTTTTTGTTTTTCCTCCCGAAGCCAGCCTTTCACGTGTAGGCTGGGCGAAGAGGAGCTGTGGCGGAATAACAGATCGTGTGTTTTTTTTTCTGTTTGTTTGTTTTTATTTTTTGGGGACCGTCTCTGGGACATTGCAAAGTGCGAGACTGTTGATGTCACGGACTGATAACATTAGTCCGCCGTACCGCTGTGGCCCGGCCGCTGTCCGGTGACGACCGTCACCCCATTTCCCAAGTTAGCACCAGTAGTTGAGACTATTCTTAGTCCGAAGGGATGGGGTAAGAGGCAGGCAGCTGGAAACCTAACTCCCCCTTCACCTCCCTTCTTTTCCAACCCCCCACTCCCCCCACCACCCCCCCATCTATCACACCACCGCACGGGGCCCACCTGGGAGCATGCTGGTTAGAGCGGATTCCTCTTATAGCCTGCGATTTGGAATAACAACAACATTTGAGTGACGGTGTGTGTGTCTGGGGGGTGCGTGTGCACGCGCGCGCTTGCGTGCACGTGCGCGCATGTATGAGTGAGTGGGATCAGTCAACATCAGTCAATCTGATTCCAACAATGCTGATCATACGTTATTGGCAACAGAGAAATACATGCAAGCCCTTGGTTTGACAGAACTGTACCCGCTGAGAAGATCCATCAGTGACTTTGCTGTATAGTTTGTTTTTTGGTCCATTCCTGTCAAAAGGCAAAGTGACCCACCAGCGTTTTACTTTATCTCCGTACACATTGAATGAAAAAACAAGAAAATCCAAACTCTTACCTTTTGACTACCTGAAGGATCAGTCACCAGCGATTTGGAGTGGCCCACTTCGACAGTGTACAGAAAAAGAATGCGTGAAACTGCCCAAGTCCACATCACGAAAAGCTACAAGAAAGCTAACCTGACGAACCAAATATGCTATTTCTTTCTACTCCCCTGCTTCAGTAGAGAAGCGACGTGTATATGTTGAATGAGAGATTTATATCTATAGTGCAACTCCATTAAAAAAAAAGAAAAACACACAGATTCCACTCTATATTTTTACTTCAGAGTCAAGCTGCCTGTACACCATTTTGTTGCCTTAGAAACCACAGTCACAAAACAAAGGAGAAGAAAGAAAATAAACAACAAACAAACAATTGAGAAAAGACAGTGCCTTTTCATTGCTTGGACGATTTCCCCAAATTCATTCTTCTGCTTGGATGTAAACTGTTTAAGTCAACTCTGGGACTGAGAACACCACTGGTGACAGTTGCTTGACCCCCTCCCCCCCACCTCCCCTCCCCCCCATCTTCCTCTCCCCATCTGGACCCTCCCACAATTTTTTTTTTTTTTTTTTTGATTGTCACTGTTTTCCTGCTGGAATTATCATTCGGTTACACACATGGTTGTCACATCGGCATCCGTGGAAGACAAGATTGGACCCCCCTGCAGCATGGTCCAGTCGGAACCTTGGATCTCCTCAGCCCTGCTTCGCATAAACAAGAGTTAGTATGCCCTGACACACACAACTTCACTTCAGACAACCTTCTAAAAACAGTCCGGTCTTAACCTCACAGTGCATTGTCATCGTTTCATGAGTTGTGTTGAGCTTCATTGTTTTGGGAGGTTTTTTTTAAAGTTGCATTTCCTGGCAATTTGCCGGTACAGTCAGAGTGTGTGGCATTCGTTAGAGGAGATTTGTTGTAGTTTGTGTTCGCGGCAACTTACTGCAATAGGCCTGTATGTTTCAGATTGTGAATGGAAGCATTGAGCAAGGCTCTCCCTCATTGCTCAAGTTATGTTTAATGAATGATGTATTTTTCACGGATTTCTTTTTTTTTTTAGAAAGTATTTATTTAAACTTTAAAAAAAGAATTCTAACCTCAATTTTATACTTCCTTGACATATCCTTGCACAACTCACAGGATTGTAAGCTTGAGAATGGTAACCTTTGCGATTGGTGTGTGCCTGCATGTGTGTGTGTTTGGAAAGAGTTGAATTGCCTCTGTGTTTGTTGTCCTACCATCTTTTGCCATCTTCATACCGTTTGCGAGATGGGAAAATTGATGGACACAGTTGGTTCGAATATTTCAGGCTATCTTTGGCAGCTTGACCGTGACCAACCAATGACAAAAAAAGAATGCGAAAGGAAGTTAAAGTCAGAAGCAGAATTGTACCAGCACGATTTTCAACTTTTCTAAGAGATGAACGTTTTTTGTGAATTGTGATTGAAGCCGATTGGATCTGCCTTAGAAACTTTGGGTTCAAGGTCTTCCATAGGTGCAACCATTGGAGTAAAAAAAACCCAACTTGTAAGTTCCACGTGCGTTTTTAATTGGCCCATTCTTCACGTAAATTACCTGCAGTCAGGTGTTTTTGGAAGTTTTAGCAGCCTCAGGGCGGTTGCATGTGATCCAAGTTATTACTTTATGCAGGAAGATGGCGAAAATATTTGAAATGCATCCTGAGATACAACAGCGCAGCTTGACTTTAGACCAAACCTCTGCATTTAAAAACATAGACCTAAAAAAGGCCTTCCTCTAACTTAAGTTTTACCGTGTCAAGACAGATCGATTGTGATAACTCATATCAAATTTCACTTAATGAAGTAGATGAAGTATTTCTGTGTTTCACATAGCTTTTTCCCCAGTTTTTCCTCCTAATAATGTTATGCATTTACATTCACTCACCTTACCTACCGCTCTTCATTGTCATTGCCGGGAGATGTTAGAAAACTTGACATTACTCAACTACTCACAGAACAGATCGTGCCATCTGCTGGCTTCCTGTGGTATCGTCTTACAGTTCAGTATCCAACCTGAGCAGGATCACCACTAGGCTGGACAGCACCTAAAAAGCCAGATGACTTGATAGCCTCTCTGCTGTATTCTTAACCTCATAAACCCCACAATATTTCAATCATGCGAAACTAAAACTCCAACATTCCCCTTTCATCTGCAGCTTTTAGACGATACAGTTTTTGTCAGTGCATTGTGTAAAATGTTATTTGACAATGAATTACACTTGTATGATAAGTAATCCATTGTTTTTGTTTTCAAATTTTTATGTTGAATAGCTTGTTATCGGGCATGTTGTACATTGTTGGTGACATTACGGTGTCGAGGTTGCTAATGTTTAACTTTGCCTTTTGGGCTTCGAGCGCTTGTCAAGCGGCTGACCCTCCAGGCTTTGGTGTGAAAGTGATACCAAATTCTTGCACCACTGCCGGACGAAATTGATTGATCCTTCGCCGCGTCAGGTCATCGTGAATGCAGTTGCATTAACAATGCAGACAATATATTTTGGCTTCTGTGGTGCATCAACACGGTTCCTTAAGCTGCATCTTTACTGCATGTTTCAATCGCAAATGGAAGTTGTAACACATCTAAACACCCTATTTTGAAGACTCCTGATCCCTACCAAAAAAAACTAATTTCCTAGTGTGCAATTTTTTGTTTTATTAGTGATGTTGTGTTCCTATCTTCATTAATATTTCATTTTATAGAGGCTGGTGTTGTCTTAATAGCTAAAGCTAAGAAAAGCTGCTTCAGAAGGATTCCACATGAGATAAAATACAACTCGACAAGTGTCAAAGTTTGATTCTGTCGCCCTTTATCAAGTGTCTTCGCAATCTTATTTCACTAAACTTTATGAAATGTTTTTTTTTCTCCTCCTTGATCCGTGGGAAAAATAGTGGCTAGTGGATTTTACATAGAAATGTCACCTGGGAATGTCGCGGTATCTCATGACGTGATACACTAAGCAACACATGATTGCGATGATATTTCCATTTGGCAATACCCCTCATGGTTGAAGATCTATCCATGTATCAATCGAGGTCAATTGTATGGTTGAGATTCTGCAGCATAACTCTACCAGAGTGCAAATTTTGAAAAATGAATAGCTGTTAAAACAATAGAGAAAATGTAAAAAATATATATATATATTAAAGTCCCCCCAAAAAACCCCAACACATATTGTAACTGATGTACATCAGGGGATATGATCAGAGGATAAACTTGAGTTAAAAACAATCACTCTTAATGGATTGCCGATTGAAAACCTGGAAATGAGGTCATCTGAGTTGCTAAGTGACGACTGAAAAGAAAAAATGAGTACATCTGTACTTTCAATCACTGTCTTAAATATATAGATCCTGTTGAAAAAAAGGCAAATCAAACATGCACAGGTGCTACTACACACTCCTGAACAACTTGAATGCAAAAGTTTGAGGAAAATAAAGTGCAAATTAAAGTAGAAATAGTGTCTGAAACTTATAAGTAGACCAGTCTTAACAACTGAACACAGGAAGAAGACAGAAATAAATTGCACTGCAACACATGCTAAAATAACCTTAAAGATTTGCAATATTTTTGATTTCTCCTTTACGTCTTTATACATCATGGCCACCGATGCGTTGGCTTAGTGGACCTGTTGCAGCATCTTGCTTTCTCCAGAGGAACCACAATCCACTCAAAACCCATTTTCAACAACACTTTGATGACATCTAAAGAGGTGACTTTGGTCCACTGAGCATCAGTGTTGTTAGCCTTGGTAGCCTTCTGTTGCTGTTTTCTGGTTCACGGATGGCCTGACACGAGGAATGTGGTGGTCGTAGCGGATCTTCCCGATGTATGAATCTACCCAGAATTCTTGAAGGAACTTTGTTCCACCCTCTGGGCTGCGGTTATCATTTTAGCTACATTGGCCATCAGCTTCTGTGGCATCGGGAGCCTCTTTCACGCAGCTTTCAGCACTTCGTTGTACTCTCACCGTTGGGCGACCTGAAAAAGGCGACCGTTCACACAGGCTAGCTAAGGCAGCACTGTTTGGGTACCAGTGATGTTTTCTCTTCCTGGTTCGCAGTCACTCCCATAATGCTTCCCTCAGCTGTTGTGAAGGAGAGAACACAATCAAATTCTGTTTGACGACCAACCATTTGAACTCGGTTAATCAGCCATTATTGAGTCACCTATATGTATTTTATGTGTAGCGATCTACACGAGCAGTCGCTGAGCTAAACTACAAAATTCAAAGAGAGAGCACAAACCTTCGCATTGTGGTTTTGCCAGCTGTCCTGCATCCCGCCCTTCACTCATCCTGCAAACTTCATGTGAGTCTATTGAGTTGTGTTTGAGTTTTTATGCAAGGAAACAAAAAATATCCAACGCTAATGATCATATAGCCTCTGTTATTGGTGGAGGTAATAAATACTTAAACGAACGTGTTGTTGGGTGTTACCTGTTGGGTCAGGTTATTTGTTTGTTTTGTTGTCTGTATGGTCTGTATGGTTGTTTTGTTGTCTGTATCACAGTGAGTGCACCGTACACTTCCGAGCAAATGAAGAAAACTAACGGCGGATAATTTGTGGAATTACTTGAGTAGTTGTTTCACTTCCAAGTGTCAAAAAAATAGTAATATATATTATTTTATTGACTCTGTAAAGCCTGTTCATCAAAACTTCTTTTTTTTTTTTTTAAAAAAAATTGAGATATCGAGATATTATTAGATTAGACTGTTCTAGTACAAAACAATTTTGGGGGGAAATTTTCCCCATTCTCAATTCTTTCCTTTACCACCAGCTCACCTTGTTCCCGAAGCGACAAACTGTGATATTTGAAAGATATTTGTTTTTTGTTGCGGAGGTTCCAAAACACCAGTATTTGGGGGGTGGAATGAGCACCAAGATGACTGGTCGACCGGACCCCGGAGATGAGCTCCTTCCCCTCGCTTCACCCAAAAAAACCAACACTTGTGCACAGTGGCTCCATGCTTCGTTTGCCAATAATGCCAGTGTTATAGACATAAGGCAAAATCTATCGATCTACCTATCTGTCACAACACAATGTCAAACAAAGTGAAGCTTAGTTGTTTATTTCAGCTGTGCTGTCTTTTTGCATGAAGATTTCACCAAACTTTGACATTGTACGTGCCCTTTTTTGGGCCATGTGTTCCGGTGAACATGTGCACTTTTGTGCATTCTCTTCATGTTGTTGAAAAGCCACGGAAACACAGTCGCTGCAACAGCACAAAGCCAAAGGTTAACCTTCTGAACCTGTGTCTTTACTGATCAAGGGCAGCAAATACAAGCAAAAATACAAGCGAGGTGTGCGTATGAAAGACAAATTGGGAGGGAGAGGGAGAGCACGCGCACGTGCACGCGTGCGAGAGACTATTCAGACTGTTGCTGGGAGCCGGATACATTTCTGAAAGCTCCTGGCATTGCGGGAGAAAAAAGCGAGGGGGGAAGAAGAAAAGAGAGAGATGTAATGAGTATTGTAGCCTGGCTGCTGAGACAGCACTGGGTTTATTTATAGAGTGCTGTGCAGCCAGCCCTTGGATACCAACAGCGAATCAGGTGCGAGAAAATGTGTCGCCCTCAGCCAATAGCAGCACAGGAAAAGAGATGCCAGCTTGAGGAAGTGCAGCGAGGGGCTCTCGCTCTCTTAAAGAGACGTAACTTAGTAATGGGCAGAAATTGAAAAGTGGTGTCGTATCTGGAAGCATGCACGTCAACAGTGGTGGAGGGATCAGATTCTTTCGGGCTTAAAGCAGCAGAGTACACAGACGGATCAGATCAGCGTATTGATTGGAAAAGGGGGGGGGTGCTTTCATACCACAACATCCTGGTGGAGGATGATCGTTTGGGCGTGAAATTCACAAGAATTTCAGTCTGCAGTAACACAGCTCATTTCTGTGATTGGCTTTGCTTATTTTGTTGTCTTTTTTTTTTAAAACAAAACATTTAAAGTGTTGTGGAACTTCATCTCATTCATCTGCATCCTCTTGTACCGCCAGAGGGTCTGTGTCAGGATTAACTGGCTCAGGGGATCATGTTATACGTTGTTTTTAGGTGGACGACAGTTTTGATCGTTTGAGCCTCACCAGAAATTGTTGGGCGCGTTCACATGTGCACTAACCAATTGATACGCTGATGTGAATTCTCTCAGAAAACGGACGGCCTGAAATGATGGAGCAGCTCATTCAAAACAGAGAACTGGGTGGCCCCTCTTCCAGAAAACCCGTCATCTAAACAGGTCAACTAAATCATTTCAAAGTCTTGATATTGACCTCAAAATGAACGTTACACTGAAATGATACTTTGAACATAAGTATACCATATGTAACATAGATTGTAGCTGATTCAGTGAAAACTGGCCTGAAAATGATCAGATGTTAAACAATTCAAACGTTAAAAAGAATCAAGATGTGAAGCAAAGTGATTAATGTTGCATGGTCCTTCTTACAACACATGCATAAAATTTCCATCTTAGGTGTAGGTACACAAAAAAAAAATCAGGAAGTTTGTAAAAAGTAGCCCCTGGTTCCACCTCGTGCTCCCTCTCTGTGTCAAAAAGTTCCATGATTCACAGGACGAGGCCTTTTTAAACTGAGCAAAAACACAAAGTGGACCAAAGAACAAAACTTGGTCACTTGCCGTCACATCTTTATTTCTATACAGTGATCCCTCGCTGTCTCGCAGTTCGCCTTTAGCGGCTTTGCTGTTTTGTGGATTTTTTTAGCGCAGTTTTTTTAATGCTTTTTTTTTCTTTTCTTTTCTTTTTACAACTCATTGTGTTCTGAGTCCTGATTGGCGAAGAGACTGTTGGCCAATGTCAATATGTCAATCAATCGCCTCCATCCCTTGTCCCTGTCCAGTACAGAGCTGTTGAGGTGTCTCAATTGCAGTGTGTGCAGTTCAGTGTATTTTGGCAATGCATGGTTGCATGTTTTAAGGGTCAGACTATGATAAACTCAATCGATGGTGCTGTCCCATCAATTAAATTGTGCTACTATATTTTCATTCTATACATATATGTATTTACTTGCATGTTTATGTGCACCCCCCCACAACTACAATCCACCTTCCCCAGGCCAGGCTGTGTTTTTTATTCTATCATCCTTGACTGCAGTTCCAGCAGTTGTGATAGCGCAGTTGTTTACTTGGCGATTTCTGTTGTTTTTGACCTATTGTCTTGATGTTGGTGCTTTTTGTTCCACTGCTTCTTGGCCTGTTGCCAGGCAAACTTTGAGACATTGCTGCTCAATGAGTTCTTCTGTTTTGAAGTCAAAGCATCAGGAAATAAATTTAACTTCATCAAATTCCGATGAAGTCATAATATATACATATTGCGTACATATTATGTATATTATATACATATTAAGACTTGTGCAGTGTCAGTGATGTCTGTGCCTTCACCGAGCATGACTGAAACATGCGTCAAACATTCGGATTTCTGAACAAATTATTATATATGTTGTCAGTGTGTTTTCAGAAAGGCAGATGTTACTAGATAGACCCCTGCTTTTTGGGACAGACCATACTTGAAGCCTGCACTGAGCAGTTTTTGGATCTGAGACCCATGCTTTACCTTTCTCTCACTGGGGATACACGTGGTGAACCATTGAACTATTAACTTGGACGATTAATGTTATCCATTTGTTTTTTTGTTTGTTTGGGGGTGTTTTTTGTTTGTATTCTTTGAAATTGAGCAGCTTTTCTCAATTCCGGTGGCGTGTCAACGCGTGCAACAAGTACCCAGCGGCTCGCAAGCAAAAAGGAATTCTGTCTGGGACAGTTTCTACCAGAAAGAAGGTTGAAGTGATTTGCAAAAAATATGTGGTACAATGTTGAAATATACATGCATTGCCAGGACAATGCAATACCACAGATGAAGCAAACATCAAGAGTTGGGTGAGAAGAGTTTTTTTTTTTGTTGTTAGCTATTTCCTCCACTATAGCTGCAGAATCGAGGATCCATCTGTATGTATGTTTTCTCTAAGTTTGCGTTGTTTTGGTGACAGAGGCTATACAGGCAGGCAGTCAGGGGAGGAGACGATGGAGCCGGGCCTTGTGTTGCCCTGGTTGCCCCCCCAGCCCCTTTTTGTTGTATGATCTGCAGTGATGGAGGTTTCCTGTTTGCCCCCCACTCTTCGTTGAGTCCATTCAGCTCGTTCTGTGTTTGGCAATGTGAAACATCAGATTCATTCTTTAATTGTTTATGCTGTTATCTGCACATTTAAAAAAGAAAAACAATTCCCCCAACTCCTTTTTTTTGTTCGAGTCACAGATTCCTAAAGAAGCGTTCAAATCTTGAAGGAGAAAAAAGCTGAAAACGTGCATCCCATGTCCAAAAGTTTTTAGAGCTATGTTTTGGATTGTGACAAAAAATTGACCTGTTGAATGAGATCTGGACAAAGCCCTTGATTCACAATGTGCTTTTCTCTGGCAGGCTAATTTGAATGATTGAACTGCAGCACATATGAAGCACCTACACCAAACATCCCCATCATAAAGTGATACTTGTTTCCTGTCAGACTGCTCAATTATAGTTATAGCTAATCCATCTTCGTTATGGTACTTATTTATCTCCCTGCAAGGTTTTTTTGAGAGGACAAATTCAGTTTGGCTTGGTGGACTGATTCAACCAGGAGACTACCAACTGTACACAGAAGTACACTCTTCAGTGACGGAGTCAGTGAATCCAACTAATGCTTTTGAACTAATCAACCTCTTTATTGTGTTTCTCTGTCACCAGGTGTAAGCAGCTCAGGATGTCCACCCATCTCCTCCTCCTCCTCCTCCTCCTCCTCTTCCTCCTCCTCCTCCTCCTCCTCCTCCTCTACTGCCCAGGGCTTCTCCCTCGCTGAGCCAACCATGACCAGCCAGCACACACATACACACCCCTCCTTCAGTTCCATTCACTCCATGGCCGAGCAGCAGCAGGTAACACTGCTATTTTTTGTGTGTGTCTGTGTGTGTCTGTGTGTGCTATTGTGAGCAAGGTAGATGCCTGTTGTAAGAACTGGATCATCCCACAGTGGTTGATCCTGACTGGGCTGACACGCCTATAAATACAGTGGTGTGAAAAAGTGCTTGTCCCCTTATTGATTTCTTCTTTTTGCGTGTTTATCAAACTTCAATGTTTCGGATTATCCAACAAATTTAAATATTTGTCAAAGATAGCACAAGCAAGCACAAAATGCAGTTTTTTTCAGTATTTTTTATTCATAAGGAGAACCCCCCCCCCCCCCCCCAATCTCCATGGCCCTGTGTGAAAAAACTGATTTCCCCCTAAAACTAATTACTGGTTGGACCACCCTGAGAAGCAACAACTGCCTTTCTAAGTTCCCACCACAGCATCTTGAAAGGATCCAGGTCAGGACTGCGACTCAGCCGCTCCAAAGTCTTCATTTTGTTTGTCTTCAACCATTCAGAGGTGGACTTGCTGGCACGTTTTGGATCATTGTGCTGCTTCAGAACCCAAGGTGGCTTCAGCTTGGGGTCACCAACAGCTGGCCAGCCGGACATTCTCCTTCAGGATCTTTCAACAAGCTCTGTGGCAAAAACGAGACGAGGTTTAAAGTTCTTTCTGCTCAGCAGTGGTTTTTGTTTCGGAGCTCTGCCATGCAGACTATTTTTGCCGAGGCTCTTTTTTGTGAGGGAGTCCTGAACACTGACCTTAACTGATGTAGGTGAGGCCTGCAGTTCTTTGGAGGGGTCCTTCGCGACCTCTTGGACGAGTCGTCGCTGTGCTCTTGGTGTCAGTTTGGTCGCGAAGGTCCACCGCTGTTCCGTGTTTTCCACCATTCGTGGATAATCATGCAGCTTCACGGCAACCAGGAGAATGTGCCGCGCAACTCACCTGGAAGTCACTGGATGGATGGACAGAGCCTGGACTTCAGTGAGCACCGAAACCTTCCTGTCAGGATTCAGGAAGGCCGCGATAATTATTGGAACTGCAGCTGAGGAGGCTGACGAAAGCGACTCAGTTGGCGGAGTTGTTTAGACGTGACATTGAGGAGGAAAAATTCCATGGATTTGGAGCCAACTCGGTTGTTCGTAATCTTGTTAGCATGTTCATTATGACATATAGTCCAAAAAATATGGTAAATCATCTCTAAGTTAAAGCAAAAAAAAAAAGAAAAACCCCTTCATTTCCGGAAGAACAAGTCCATTGTCCAAGGAAACACACAGCGAGTCTGTGCAGCTCCAGAGTGCGCTGCTCATCCGTGCGACTTGGCAATCCCGCCAAATCGACTAGCCCGCTGCCAGGTCGGCTCCCTGTGACTGTCGTCCGTACGGTCGGATGCCTTGCCTACAGTTCTTTGACCTACGAGGGCTTTCGGATGACAGTAATCAGAGAAAAGGAAATAGTTTCAATCAACGTGTCTCTACTTGTATTTCATATCTCGCTTCTGATTGAGTATTTGTGAACACAAATGTGAAAATGTGACATTTTGCCTTTTTCCCCCCGTAGGTGCTGTCTGATATGACCATACTCCAACGGAGGATTCCCCCTAGTTTCAGAGACCCTGCCAGTGCCCCTTTGAGGAAACTTTCTGTTGACCTAATCAAAACTTACAAGCACATCAATGAGGTACGACGCACCGCTATATGCACCTTAAATTCTGGGAAAAACGACATCCGATTCCTCAGATCCACAATACAGCGGTGTTGTATCTCCATTCTCAGGTGTACTACACTAAAAAGAAGCGACGGGCCCAGCAGGTCCCCCCCGAGGACAGTAGCACCAAGAAGGAGCGAAAAATCTACAACGATGGCTACGACGACGACAACTACGACTACATTGTTAAAAACGGAGAAAAGTGGCTGGACCGCTATGAAATCGATTCACTGATTGGGAAAGGCTCCTTTGGCCAGGTGACGTAAACACAAAAAAAGACCTCGCCGTGAAGTTGCATGTGTTATGTTTCACAGTGAATATTTTTTTTCTGATGAAGGCCATCCGTTCTAACAGGGATTGCAGTTGGGTTTTTATTTTTGTTTGGTTTTTCACCATCTTCAGCTCATGAAAGTCTAGAAAATAATCTATTTGTATGGTTATCGTTGCAAAACGTTAAAAAAAAGTTTATCGTATCGTTTTCGTGCATTTCGTGATTCCGGTCTCCAGGAGGCCTGTTTAGCCATTCGCCCCCTTTTAGCGGCACGTGTGCGCTCGTGTGGGCTTCTTCTCAGGCCCCAGCATGCTACTGCCTAAATCTTGAGAGAGCAGCGAGAGGTAAGTCCTCGAAAAGTTCACAGATGGGCAAGAGCCGTTCCCCCGAGGCCCCTCCCTGCAAGCACTCCTGCTGCAGAGGAGCTGGTCAAGCCTTGGCCCACACAAGCTGTGACTTGACAATACTGATACGACTTAAACGCTGCCAAAACTTTCTTGGTTGTTCAGACGAAAGACACAAAAGACCGAATATTGCACGTGGACTTGCGCAAATACACAAACATATGCACCAACAATCTCTCTCTCTCACACACACACACACACACACACACACACACACACACACACACACACACGTGTTCAGCCCTTTTGAAGAATTGTGAAGCACAATATTTTGAATTCAGCTTCAAATAGAATAAATCACTACATCTAAAAAAAAATAAAACCCAAACAAATCTTCTCTTCTTTTTAAAAAATTGCATCTCTTACCAAACAAATTTTGTTGGTGATACAAAATGTAAACACAAGAAAATGTCCCCAAATGACAGTTTTTGGAACCATTCCCTTCTTTTAGAAGAAGGGATAGGCCAATCTCTCCCCCCAAAAATGGATATTCACTCACTCGCTGACCAAATTATTATACTAAAAACATTATTTTTTAAATTATGATGCGTATCAAATTGGATTGAGAATAAGCATGTTGCTGCAGAGTGGGAATCTTTTCATCAACATGTCCAATGAGGCTCCTCCTGAAATCTGAAAACGGGCTTTTAATGGTCCCAGCAATGTTTTGGGTGATTTTCTTGCGTGCTATACAAAGCGCAACTAGTCTCGACTTCTTTACAATTCTGTTATGCGTCATTCCAATGCACGCTTGTCCCAGCTATTATGAGAAATAAGGGTCTACTGTTTCTTGAACTTTGACATCTACCAGTGCAAGTCGCAGGTATTACACTGTTGCTTATTTTCATTGTTTTGGCCCGCCTGAGACGTTTGAGAAGATGGAAAAAAATCTTCCCCTACATTCCGCTTCAGTGGTTTTTACTTAGATGCTAGGACTCATGAAAATTGGGTAATATTCTGGAAACGGAAGGGTCTGTGTGAAAGGGGTCCTGAGGAGAAGACATCTGTTACCACAAAGACGCCTCCTCTAACTGGCCAAACTGAGAACTTTCTGCTGAAGTGCCTCGGTCCAGTTGATGACCAAAAGTGCGACGGCTACTATGAGAAAGCTCCCGCACTGAGAAGAGCGGGGACCCTTTCCTCTCCCGAGCACTCTGTCACCCAGGCTCATACGGTAGAATGGAAGGAAACCAAACATTGGCTGTCAGCTGGCCAACACCATCGCAATAGTGAAGAATGGTGGTGGCAGGATGGTGCTGTGGGTGATGTTTTTGAATGGCGGGAGCTGGGAGAGCTGCCGGGGCTGAGGGAAAGATGAAAGCAGCAAGGCACGGAGACATCTTTTTGGGAGGCCCCTGGACCTAAGACAGTTGTGTAAAAGTTAAGATGATTCTGGAGTGGCTACAGGACGAATCTGTGGCACAACCAGAACCCAACCGAACCGATCTGTGCACCAAGACTTTCCATCAAACTTGATTTCGAGATGCTGCGAAGGAAAATGAAACCAACTGGCCACAGTTTGATGTGCCATGCTTGGGGCATCATGCTCAGAAGAAATTTAAGGTGGTAATTACTGCCAAAGGTGCTTGAATTAAGCCATAAACAAAGGCTGCGAAAGCAGATGAACTTCTGTTTTTTGGATTCTTTTTTTTAAATAAAATTGCAGATATAATTCTTCAAAAACTTATGTTATTCCGATGAGGTTATGTCTGCAGATTTAGTAAAAAAAAAAGACAGCATTTGGAATAAGACTGACTGCTTTCTAATTGCACTCCATGTCCTCGTTAGGCTGCTGCAGTTTGATTGTAGTGAAAGCACGTCAAGGTTGAATCAGGTGAATTCATATTAAGTTTGATGCAGCATTTCACCGATTTTGTTGTATCAATTTTTAGCAAATGTTGGGGGTTTTTTTAGACACATCTTATTTGTTCACCGAAGTTCAACCGAGAGGAATAATTGTTTCAGGAATCATGTTGGAAGATGTTTGTGAATCAGGAGGGTTTTTTTGATGATGATCATGATGATGATGATGATAATGATGACGACGATATAGTCTAAAACACTGGTTGCATGTTTGTGTTGTGTCTACAGGTGGTGAAGGCGTATGACCATCATGAGCAGGAGTGGGTCGCAATTAAGATCATCAAGAATAAAAAGGCTTTTTTAAACCAGGCACAGATTGAACTTCGCCTGCTGGAGCTCATGAACAAGCATGATACTGAGATGAAATATTATATCGGTAAGAGCAACTCGCCCTCAGCAATACCGGGGCCAAATATAATGTGGAAAAAACACAGCTATGACTTCAATGACCTGATCATTTCTAATGACATCTTTCAACACTTTAATAAAATGAAAAAATACTAAATTAGCAGTGACATGTACTTAGATATTTATATACCACCTCTACAATTCCTAAAAAAAAATTAAAAACACACACACACACATTGTAAAATTCCCTAAACCAGCCTTTGGTTCTTGTCTCTTTTGTACATTGGGCATCTCAAGCCTTCACCTGCATGAGCTGAATCAGAGCTGATTATTCAATATTCAAATATTTATTGATTCATTTATTTATGAATTCATTGCTAAACTGATGAACTAAAAAAAATGCACATTTATTTCATTGTTTTTCTTTCGGGTGTTTACACAGATTTTTCTGTATTTTCAGGATGTTGTGTGCTTGTTTTGAGCTTTTTTTTACTCGTATAAAATCACTTGACTCGGGATTCAGTTAATAATTAGGATCTAATACTCATTACCTGTGCAAATTCAAAAATTGGTTACCTTGGTGATATTCTTCAGTAGTAATACTGAAGTTGATGTTTGTGTTTAAGCACCTCTTAATTCTCTTTCTTGTTCCCTGTCTCTCTCTGTGTCTTGTCCTCTCTCCCCCCCACCCCCCCACTCTCTCTGAACAGTCCACCTCAAGCGTCACTTTATGTTTAGGAACCATCTCTGTTTGGTGTTCGAGTTGTTAAGTTACAACCTGTACGATCTTCTGAGGAACACCAACTTCCGTGGAGTTTCGCTCAACCTCACCAGGAAATTTGCACAGCAGCTGTGCACAGGTAGGGCTCATGGTTCCACATGACTGCAACGGATTTCCCCACTCGCGGCAAAATTCTGCCCCCTAGTGGTTGACTAAAATAGGAATCTACTTTGAGTCTTTCAGAATTTTTCATGTCAGACTTTTTGTCTTGTCTCTTCTATCAACAGCATTATTATTCCTGGCCACCCCAGAGCTGTCAATCATCCACTGCGACCTCAAACCAGAGAATATCTTGCTGTGTAACCCCAAGAGATCTGCCATCAAAATAGTCGACTTTGGTTCCTCTTGTCAGCTCGGACAGAGAGTGAGCTGGATTCCTCCACACAAATGTTCCATATTTCTGTGTGTGTGTGTGTGTGTGTGTGTGTGTGTGTGAGGGTGGGTGGGTAGGTTGGTGTGTATGGGTGGGTGGGCATGGACAGACCTTTGGTAGACACACCCCACCACTCGAGTTTTGGGGAAAATGATGTCCAACAGAGTAATATCATCAAAACACAGTTATCACTTCTTGAAACCACTTTCAGTGTATCGACCACCTATTTTTTTGTCAATATTTTTGCTCCAACACTGAAAAAAATGTTGATTAAGTGAAGTGTTTCTTATTTTAGTGATGTTAGAGTGGGGGAAAAAAGATCTTTCAGCTCAACCTTAATCCGATGCGAGCAATAACAAGTTTGTGCTCCGTGACTGTAGATCACATTTAGGGATTTGATTGGACTAATTGGTGAAAGTTGAATTAATGATATGAGGGCAACTGAACTTCACTTGTCTCAATCAAAGAAACTATAAAAAAGCTTGACTTTCCCAGTTTGTCATGTGAAATTTGAATCACATATTAACGATAACATCTTTTGTGATCTGAACATTGGATTGGGATTGAAATTGGTACATCTCAGTTTCCTGAATTGAGATTCTTCATCAGGAAACTCTGAGTCACATCAGAGTGACGGAAGCGCTCTTGTGTCTTTTGAAATAAATACAAGTCTTTGGAACACTTACCATTTCATCTATTTGTTTTTTCCAGATTTATCAGTACATCCAAAGCAGATTTTACCGCTCTCCGGAAGTCCTGCTCGGAATGCCATATGACCTGGCGATTGACATGTGGTCTCTGGGATGCATCCTGGTGGAGATGCACACAGGAGAGCCTCTCTTCAGTGGTTCCAACGAGGTAAGGGCTACAAAACGCTGATATAGTTTCACCTCGGGCCAGGGAGACGGCGCATTTTGTAAGGTTGACCTTGGTGTTTCAGAGTGATCACATATTTAGGCCATCTTGTTTTTATTCATAAGGTAATGTATTGGTGATTAGTTGTGGATTGAGTTGCAAAAAGAAGCATATGAACCTACAATTTACATGTAAAGCGAACCCTTATTTATCGCTTGGGGTACATTCCAAAGAGAACCTGCAATAGGTGAGGTCCGCCAAGTCGCAGCTTCATTTTTTACAGAGGAGGACTGAGGAGAATGACTGATATCGGCCTACTGTCCCTTAGCCAATCAGGACGAAGAACACAAAACGCGGCCATACACTGTAAAAAAGCGTAAAAAAAAAAAAAAACGCACTACAAAATTCTGCAAAATAGCGAAGCTGTGACAGGTGAACCACACTTAGCGAGGGTTGACTGTGCAGGGATTTACAGGGAATATTGAAAACTAGACCCCAATTCAGAAGTGTGTCCATCACATTGTTGAAACAATACCATGGAAAACGGCAACAAAAGGAGGATGCAAAATGTGTACGTAATGTGACGACTGTGTATTGCTTGTGCGTAATAAAAAGGTTCTATCTATGTGTGTGTGTGACTAGGTGGACCAGATGAATAAGATTGTGGAGGTTCTTGGAGTTCCACCCAGTCACATGTTGGATGCAGCGCCCAAAGCCAGAAAATATTTTGACAAGCTGTCAGACGGTCTGTGGACAGTCAAAAAGAACAAGGATGTCAAGAAGGTAAAAATCCTCAACAGAGTGATTTTCTCTGTGTGTTTTTTTTCAAACTCTGAATGTAAGCGATTGTTAAACCCATTGCGTTTGTGTAGGAGTACAAGCCCCCAGCCACGCGGCGTCTTCATGAGATTTTAGGAGTGGAGACTGGGGGCCCAGGGGGCCGGAGAGCAGGGGAGCCAGGACACGCTCCCTGTGACTACCTGAAGTTTAAAGGTAAAAACCTTGAGTGGTGATGAACAGAAGCACAGCCCAGCGGGTGGTAGGGATTTCACACGGGGTTGTTGTCCTAATTCTCACGTCACTGCCCCCCCTTCTTTTCAGACCTGATCCTGCGCATGTTGGACTATGACCCGAAAAGCCGCATCACGCCATTTTATGCTCTGCAGCACAATTTTTTCAAGAAAACTACTGATGAAGGAACCAACACCAGTTCATCGACATCCACCTCTCCCGCCATGGACCACTCGCATTCAACGTCCACAACTAGCTCTGTTTCTAGCTCTGGTAAATACGCAGGCATACGCAGGTCAAAACCAAAGCAGCTACGTTGTCTCTTGTGCCCCATTATTTTAAAGGGGCAGTGTAAACTATTTCATGTAGTTGATATTGCTACATATGTCAATTATCACAAGAAAAGAACTTTTTGTCACGGGGGGTGTTGTTTTGGCAGGCCAGATTTCCCTCCTCAGTAAAAGGGGTCGGTGCAGTAATGATATGCGGCTCCGCCCGGAGACCAAGTTGACTTAATTTCTGATTGGCTACGTCCTCCATCCACACCTGTTTTTGCTGCATGGTTGTTTCTGAGTGGTAATTTAAGTCTACAAGCTTTTAACAGGCCTATATCTGCTATTTACACATAGTGGAGGACACGCATGACTCTAAGGTTTATTGAACCACTATTTTAAAACCACACAATTGAGTAAACCTCAGTGTCGGATGCAAGATAAACGTTTTATCATTACGGACATGCTTGCTGTTACTGGCGGTGTTTGTTTACTAACCAGAGTAGCTGATCATTAGCATCAGTGGCTCTTCAGACAGTGAATTACGTTTATCAGGCAAGTGACAATAACAGTTACGTAACTTAACTTACAAAACGTCAAGTTGTCGTGAGCAACATGAATAAACTGACTGTGTTACTTGATTCTTTACCCATGTGTGTCAGACCAATTTGAACACCTTCTCAACATTTGGCAACACCGTGTTGCTGTAACTCGCAGCTGTGATGACTCTGGCTTGTTTCATTCACAGGGGGCTCCAGTGGTTCCTCCAATGACAACCGTAATTACCGCTACAGTAACCGCTACTACAACTCTGCTGTTACACATTCTGACTATGAGATGACCAGCCCTCAGGTATTAACACCACCGCACCATTGTAAAGTGTTCTTCTTGTTCAATTGTTCAGTATAATTCACCGTATACTATGTATGTGTTTCTCCGTCCCTCATTACTTTTACAAGCAGAATACAGACAACATATCTCTACCCTCCACAATAGCCTGACATTGTATTCAAACGACTGACATTGAAGGAGAGCAGGAATGAATCCAAAGCACTTCCTTTCCATTGCGTCTGGGGACTAGCCTCACATACGTGTTTCATTTTGAAGTGTGATCGCCGTCATAGTGTTGCACTGGACTGCTCTCAGACCAGTAGCTCCACAACATGTCAAAAAAAACCTGTGCCTATTCCTATATTGTGCCGTTCCATTAGCTTTCCGTTCCAACTGCAGCACATCCAACATAAGTTTCTCTGACGACACCCGCACTTCTACGCTCTTGAAATGGGACGAAGTGACAAACCAATGTCCAATGTGCCTTTTTTACTGTGATTTATTTTCGCTTATGTTCAGAGCTTTTAGGTGCGCCTTATAGTGCGAACAATACAGTACAAAGGTGCTAAATTTGGTTTTTAGCACCGCTCATTTTTGCTTGGTATAGGTCATAATAAAAGGCTACAACGGTTAGTAAATTAGGAGATGTTTGGGAGCCATGGAAATAAAATTTCTAATTTCTTTGTGTGTGTGCGTGTGTGTGTGCGTGTGATTGTTGGTGCACACGCACGTACGCAACGCCCCCCCCCCCTCCCCCTACCAGGCTCCCTCTCAGCAGCAGATGAGGATGTGGCCCGGCAGTGATGGTGGAGGTGGGGGTCAGGACCCAGCATACACCCAGTTGCTGCTTCATAAACCAGCTGCCTCCCAGCAACACCAGCGCCACTTCTTGGACCCACCTCACCATCCCCACCCGACTTACTCTCATCACGGAAACAGTGGGCGTGGCCTGAGGCAGGCTGGACAGACAGGAATCGGTGTAACGGGAGGGCAGCAGGGATCTTCACCTCAGATGACTGACAGCATGGATGTGGGTGTTTCCCTTGGGCTGCACCACCTGGGGACGGTGTCTTCCATAGAGGCCTCACAGTTCGGATCTGCATCTCTCCCCCTCGCTCTGCCTATAGGATTGTCTGCCTTCCGGACTCGGACGGCCCCCACAGCCCCAGTCCCACAAGCCCCGCCCCCCGAGGACTACTACCCTGCCTCCAACAACAATAACCCTGCTGCAGGGGGCAGAGGGAGACCGGACTCAGATGAGGGGCCAGCCAACTCTTGATAAAACCTGAACCATGCCCTAAAGCCATACAATTTTAACTACAACTCCTACAACTACACACATACAACCAGAGTTCAGAGACAACGAAGTGAACCTTGTGCTGCAGGAGACAGTTTATACTGCATGAGAGGAGGAGGAACAGAAACGGAAGCTAGGGAAATTCTCCTTTTATCCTCTTTTTAGTTCGTCATTCTTCTTACAAGATGTAATTGGAAAAGAATGATTGTGATTAGTTTGCTTTTATCAATGTTCTTGTTGATTGATATTTGATTTTTTTTTTGTTTCTTTTCTTGGGTTTGAGGAGTTGTGTGGTGTATTTGTTTGAATTCTGGGGAGGACGAGGAGGATGAAGAGGAATAGGATGCCGCTTTTCCATTGCACAATGTTAGCACAACTCACCTCCACTCACCTTGACTTTACTGATTTTTTTTTTTTTTTTTTTTTAGTTGTCTTTCCTTTTTCTTTTTCTAACAGAATCGGCGTCTCCTCCGTGCGGGGAAAAAACGGGCTTTTTGCGTAGCAACGCCACTTGAAATTTGTGTGACGCCGTTCCGTACCGCTACACGAAACATGCTGCAACAATCAAAGACAGCGAAGCGACGCGATCCTTGCTTCTCCGGTTTACCAGGCGTTGTACACAACGTACAGCCAGCATGGCGATGCACCTTTCAGACGGGTGCACCGAAAGTGTTCGACTTATGTCTCGCCATTTTTACTCCATTGACAAGAGATAAAGACAAAAACGACACACGGTTTGGCGGGTGTTTCTTGTGAATGAGCCGCGTTCGCGTCTCATCCATCGACATGACTCTCTTGCCAATCAGAGGCCCACACGGCCCGTTTTGTTCTTTCTTTACGTCACTTTTCAAACTAAATCAGTTCACTTGAAACCCTAGCCGAGTATGTATTGAAAAAAAAACAAGCATTTGTGGTAGCAGGTATCATTACCAAATTAAAATCCCTAAAAAAAAAAAGAAGAAACAAAGTAGTAGAGTTGAGTTGAGTAAAGCCGAGTAAGTGCTAGTGGAAAAGTGCCAAGAGAGGAGCCATAGGAGCCGTATTTTTTTTTTTTTTTTGCTTTATTTCTTTTCTTTTTCTTCTAACAGCAGTTGTAGATGGAAGGAGAGGAGCACATGTTCATGTTCTGACAGTTCCAACTTTCTTCTGCCCCGAAAGGAGACGAGCAAATTCAGATTCATACGTGAAAGGTGGGATGGATCGCCATTCTTTTATTCTGTGGAAGGAGGAGGGGGGAAGGGGGGGGGGGCATCGTTCAGGCTTCAACACGCAGCCTCAGTTGTTTACCCATGTTAGTGCAGTTTTTGTCCGACAAATTAATTGTTCACGGATTTAAAAAACAAACAAACAAACATCAATTGAGAGTGCTTCAAATATGCAGTCGATGTATCTCCTCTTTAAGGCCCCTTTGCTACCCATAATTCCTATATTTCAGTCATTGAATAACCTTTAAGAGACTTGTTGAGGTTAGCAAGACCAATAGGAGTAATAGTTTCATACCGAATCTTTAACTAAAACTCAATCGAGTGGTTCTGACTCGGAAAAAAACTAACGTACATTTCAGAGCAAGGGTTGAAGATTCACCACCACCGATTGCTCAATAGACACTGATTAGACTTTAAACGTTGGCATTCATCCACTTCAATTTTTGAGGGGGGGCTAAGGCAATCGCAGTGAAGTACAAAAGCTATTCGGTTAACTTAACTCAGTTTTGAGCCTCATGCTTTGTCCTAATCTCGTGATTTTAAGAGTGCAAATTTCAGGGTTTTTTTCTTCTGCCACCGAGCAATCTGAAATGTGAGTTTTTGTCATTTGTGACACCCCCCCGAGACATCCCACCATGTTTGGAAACCTTTCTCAAAGATGAGTACTGCGCTCTGGAACAACATATACAGGATACGGTCCATCAATCTGTATGTCAGCGCATCATATCACACTGTGGCCAATACGAAGCTAACATTTCAACACAAACAAGGAGCCCCCCTCCCCACACACACACACACACACAAACATACACAACTGTGGTTACGAGTTTTTTTTTTCCTAAGTATTGATCTTGATATTTGTGTGCGAGAGTGCCTACTTCCGGTGTTGCAAATGAATCTGTGAGACAAATGGGGGGGGGTGGAAGTAGGGGTGGGTGGGGGGGGGGGGACTCTGTTATGCTCTGGG